>JABWHU010000002.1:8115966-8136107 GCA_014189135.1 Dicerorhinus sumatrensis harrissoni | reverse complement strand
TCATAAATCGATGTTGGATCTTGTCAAATGCTTTCTCTGCATCTATTGAGATGATAATGTGATTTTTATTCCTCATTTTGTTAATGAAGTGTATCACATTGATGGATTTGCAGATGTTGAACCATTCCTGCATCCCTGGAATAAATCCCACTTGATTGTGGTGTATGATAGGATTTCTGGTTTTCTTTAAGATGGTTTCTATTTCTTCATTGAGCATCTTGTTTCATTCATGCATTTTTTTTCTAATTTTATTTAGTTGTCTATCTGTGTTTTCTTGTAGTTCAATAACATCTTTGAGAGAATTATTCTGAATTCTTTGTCTGACAGTTCATAGATCTCCATTTCTTTAGGGTCAATTATTGGAGATTTATTTGTTTCCTTTGGTGGTGTCATTTTGACCTTATTTTTCATCATCTTTTATTCTTGACATTCGTATCTGTGCATTTGAGTAAGTGGTCTCTTTTTCTAGACTTTATAGGCTCACTTTGGTAGAGACAGTTCTTCACCAGTCAGGTCAGCTTGGTTTTCTGAAAACATCAGCTGGTAACATCCCTGGGCAGGTGTTGTGTGCTATCATGGTCTATTTTTGGATGAGGCTACTACCTGAGCTCTGAGGTATGGAGGGCAGGTTGTGGAGCCAAAGATTATTCTCAAGCTTACCCCACAGAGCTATGTCGAGTGGTGAGAATCACCCATTCCTTTTCATAAGGCAGTACAGATATGCCAGAAAGCTGGGCACAAGGTCCTCCACTCTCCCTCCCTCCTAAAAGAGAAGTCTCAGTGTTATGCACCTTTTACCAATCCTAAAAAGTCAAGCAAGATATTGAGATCTATGTGTTGTCTGTGGGGGTATGCAAGGGACCATCTGTGGTGGTATGCTCAGGCTGGCTGCCAGTGTCTATGGGCAGCCAGCTGCTGGAGTTCTTGAGTGTGCTGGATAGTGGGGTCTGCAGCCCCTAAATCCTAGGGAAGCTGGACACTCACTTCACTCTCTGGAGAGAGTGGGAGAAATCAAAAGCCGAGAGATTCTTTCTTGGTGCTGAGCTATGCTACCTTGGAGGAGGGGTGACTTGGGTAAAGTGAAACTATTCTTCTTGTCCTTTACAATATGGCTGTTCTCAGATTTTGTGTTACACTAGTGTGCTACAATCTCTCAACTGCACTCCAGAGCTCTTATAAAGCTCTGGGTGGTGGTTAAATCACTGTTTCTGTGGATAGATGAGGTCTGGGACCTCCTATTCTGCCACTTTGTTTCCTGGAATATTGATAATGATCCTCTCTAGTTCAGTTATTATAATGATAGTATTTAGAGTGGAACAGAAGGGTTGGAAGCCTGCAGCACACACTTGCACACGCATTCTCTCTTGCAGAAGTTAGTAGACATATAGAATTACTAAGCCAAGCGTGGCACGTCCAACCATCAGGGAGATTTAGACAGAGTGTGAATGTCTGGTGTAAATTAAGTAACAGAAGGATATTTTGATTAAAAAGGATAACAAAATGCTAAAGGACAAAAGAATTTATTAGTTTACATGACTTACTAAAAGATATTTATGGGGACACAGGGAAACAGACATGAGTAAAGAGATTATTCTATAGTCAGCAAGAGAAAACTGTCAGAAACTGTTAAGAATACATCAGTGTGTCCAGCAGCATTTTGGAACACAGCACTAGGTTAATTTTCCTGGAGACTACCGAGCATTTGCTCATCTTGTTTTGATGGCTGTTGCGATGTGGTCAAGGCTGTTCTTTCAAAGTTTTGGGATCTTTCCTATGTATCTATAAGGATTTTGTCTTTCTCTTGTAATCCTTTTTTCCCTCCCAAAACTATGAACCATATCATTAGGAAAACAGTTTTTCAGGTTTTTTCATTATATGTATAAGACATCATGGTTCCTGGGTAAATCATGAAAACAAGCAGTTTTAGGTCATCTGGGGCATGTCAATTTAAAATTATACATAGTACATGCCATAAATTTTAAATGAACTAAGCCAGATTGAAGGTGTCTTCTGAAATCTTATACTCAGGAGCACTCACAGGAAGTTAGTCTAGCGGAGGTACAAATATTGTGCACCCAATTTTGTGGAGTCCAGGTATGGATAAATAATATAGGGCTAGATTGACTTGTTAGAGAGGCTCAGTTTATCATCTCTACCCCCAAAAGACTTAGTCTTTGCAAACTGAATGTAACTCAGGTGTGATGCTTATCTATTTTATGCCCAGATAGTGGAGAGGAAACAAGACGGAACAAATGAAAGAAAATCATCAAGTTCTCTCACCATTTACAAACTTACTTCCCGACCTACAGTATATCTCCACTGTTTTAAGGTCAATTTTGCCCTAAATCTAGTTAAGACCATACCAACTTATTGTACAAAATGTCCACACTCTGAGAATTAATATATACATATATATATATAAAGACTTCATAAATATTGCATTAAAGGAAGGAGAGTCCTCACTACCAAACCACATTTCTTTGATCATCAAAATTTTATATATATAGTGAAAACTAAGACTTCTTCTAAGAACCACTTTGAGTTTGTGACCTTAAATAAATAAACAGCCAGTTATTTCTCGAGGAAAAAATGGGTTTATTTGGCATCAGCAAATAATTGCAATTTGAGGTCTGCAGCCACAGCAAGCTGCATGCAAGGCCCCTGCAGTAAAGGGAGGAGAAACTGTTTTATAGATGGGAAGAGGAAGTTGGGAGGGCTATTGTAAACAAAGAGTCCATTGGAGGAACTGAGGGTACAAAGCGAAGTGATCTTTCATTGGCTGAGTTGTGACAGTCTCTCACGGGCTGGGCTTCTTGCCAGTCAAGAAGAGGAAGCCTTTCTTCTTCCTGTTGGGCTCTGCAATCATTGTAGGGTATGAGACCTCCTCGTTTTTGCCTCTCAATTCCAATTTAATGAGGTTTCTGTTAATTTCTACAGGTATGTAGCTTAGCTGAAGTCTTATGACATTTAGCAAAGGAAAGTGAGACCTTATGATACTAGGGAGGAAGATGAACTCGTCAGAAGTTATGAAGCATCAAAAAGTCTATTTAAAAGGGGTATTGATAGCATACTCTTAAAAGAGGTTGCTATATTTTTAAAGTAAAATGTTTAGGTTCTATTAAAGGGAATTCTTTTTCTATGGGAGTAAAATATTAAGAATCTCTAAATGATCACAATGTTTCTTCCTAGAAGTACGACATCAAAATTTCTCTGTTGGTCAATGTTTTATCTTTTAGAGTACTTAATATACATTTTTTTATTGTGGTAACATTGATTTATAGATTTCATGTGTACATCTTTGTATTTCAATTTCTGTGTAGATTACATCATGTTTGTCACCCAAATACTAATTACAATCCATCACCACACATATGTGTCTAATCACCCCTTTCACCCTCCTCTCTCCCCCCTTCCCCTCTGGTAACCACCAATCCAATCTCTATGTGTTTGTTTATTGTTGTTTTTATCTTCTATTTATGAGTGATATCATAAGGTATTAGACTTTCTCCCTCTTACTTATTTTGTTTAGCATATTACCCTCAATGTCCATCCATGTTGTCACAAATGGCCAGATTTCATACTTCTTTTATGGCTGAGGAGTAATCAATGTGTATATATACCACATGTATACCATTCATCCCTTGATGGGCACCTATGTTTCTTCTAAGTCTTGGCTATTGTGAATAATGCTGCAATGAATGTAGGGGTGCATATGTCTTTATGCATTCATGGTTTCATGTTCTTTGGATAAATACCCAGCAGTGGAAGAGCTGGATTGTATGGTAATTCTATTTTTAATTTTTTGAGGAATCTCCATACTGTTTTCCATAGTGGCTTCACCAGTTTTCACTCCCACCAAAAGTGTATGCAAGTTGCCTTCTCTCCACATCCTCTCCAACACTTGTTAATTGTTGTCTTGTTAATTATACCTATTCTGATGGGTGTGAGGTGATATCTCATTGAAGTTTTGATTATCATTTGCCTGATAATTAGTGATGGTGAACATCATTTCATGTGCCTGTTGGCCATCTGTATATCTTCTTTGGAGAAATGTCTGTTCATAACTTTTGCCCATTTTTTGATTGGGTTGTTTGTTTTTGTTGTTTAGAGGTATGAGTTCTTTATATACTTTGGATCTTAACCCCTTATCAGATATATGGTTTGCAAATAACTTCTCTCAATTGTTAGGTTGTCTTTTTGTTTTGTTGATGGTTTCCTTTGCTGTGTAGAAGCTTTTATTTTGATGTAGTGTCATTTGTTTATTTTTTCTATCGTTTCCCTTGCCCAGTCAGACATGGTACTTGAAAATAGGATGCAAAGACCAACGTCAAAGAGTGTACTGCCTAATGTTTTCTTCTAGGAGTTTCACGGTTTCAGGTTTACATTCAAGTCTTTTAATCCACTTTGAGTTAATTTTTGAGTTAATTTTTGTGTATGGTGTTTAAGATAATGGTCTACTTTCATTGTTTTGCACATGGATGTCCATTTTTCCCAGCACCATTTATTGAAAAGACTTTCCTTTCTCCATTGCATATTCTTGCCCCCCTTGTCAAAATTAACTGTCCATAGATGTGTGACTGTATTTCTGGGCTTTTGATTCTGTTCCATTGATCTGTATCTATTTTTGTACCTGTACCATGCTGTTTTGATTACTATAGCTTTGTAGTATATTTTGAAATCAGGGAGTGTGATATCTCTAGCTTTGTTCTTTTTTCTTAGGATTCCTTTGGCTATTTGGGGTCTTTTGTTGTTCCATATAAATTTTAGGATGCTTTCTTCTATTTCTCTGAAAAATGTCGTTGGAACTTTGATAGGGATTGCGTTGACTCTGTAGATTGCTTTAGGAAGTACAGACATTTTAACTATGTTAATTCTTCCAATCCAAGAGCACGGAATATCTTTCCATTTCTTTGTGTCTTCTTCAACTTCTTTCAGCAGAGTTTTATAGTTTACAGTGTATAGGTCTTTCACCTCTTTGGTTAAGTTTATTCCTAGGTATTATATTCTTTTTTTTGCCATTGTAAATGGGATTGTATTCTCAATTTCTCTTTGTGCTACTTCATGGTTAGTGTAGAGAAATGCAACTGATCTTTGTATGTTGACTTTGTATTCTGCAACTTTACCGTATTCATTTATTATTTCTAAAAGTTTTTTGGTGGATTCTTTGGGGATTTCTACATATGAAATCATGTCATCTGCAAATAGTGACAGTTTCACCTCTTCCTTTTCAATTTGGATCCCTTTTATTTCTTGTTCTTGCCTGATTGCTCTGGCTAGGACTTTCAATACTATGTTAAATAAGAGTTGTGAAAGTAGGCATCCTTGTCTGGTTCCTGTTCTTAGAAGTATAGCTTTCAGTTTTTCTCCATTGAGAATGATATTAGCTATGGGTTTTTCACATACGGCCTTTATTATGTTGAGATACTTCCCTTCTATACCCATTTTATTCAGAGTTATTTTCATAAATGGATGTTGTATCTTGTCCAAGGCTTTCTCTGCATCTATTGAGATGATCATGTGATTTTTATTCTTCATTTTGTTAATGTGCTGTGTCACGTTGATTAATTTGCAGATGTTGAACCATCCCTGCATCCCTAGAATAAATCCCACTTGACCATGGTGTATGATCTTTTTAAGGTATTGTTGGTTTAGATTTGCTAGTATTTTGTTGAGGATTTTTGCATCTACATTCATCAGTGATATTGGCCTGTAATTTTCTTTTTTGTTTGTTGTCCTTGTCTGATTTAGGTATCAAGGTAATGTTGACTTTGCAGAATAAGTTAGGAAGCTTGCCCTCCTTTTCAGTTTTGTGGAAGAGTTTGAGAAAGATAGGTATTGTGTCTTCTTTGAACGTTTGGTAGAATTCACCAGGGAAGCTGTCTGGTCTTTGACTTTTATTTTTTGGGAGGTTTTTGATTACTATTTTTATTTCCTTACTGGTGACTGGCCTATTCAAATTACTTCTTCTTGATTCAGTTTAGAAGGTTGTATGATTCTAAGAATTTATACGTTTCTTCTAGATTACCCAATTTGTTGGCGTATATAGTTTTTTGTAGTATTCTTTTATAATCTTTTGTATTTCTGAGGTGTCCATTGTAATTTCTCCTCTTTCTGTTCTGATTTTATTTATTTGAGCCTTCTCTCTTTTTTGCTGGTGAGTCTAGCTAAAGAGTTATCAATTCTGTGTATCTTTTCAGAGAACCAGCTCTTAGTTTTATTGATTTTTTTAAATGTTTTTTACTCTCTATTTCATTTATTTCTGTTCTCATTTTTATTATTTCCTTCCTTCTACTATTTTGTGCTTTGTTTGTTCTTCTTTTTCCAGTTGCTTTAGGTTCACTGTTAGATTGTTTATTTGAGACTTTTCTTGTTTGTTGAGGTAGGCCTGTACTGCTATAAACTTCCCTCTTAGAACTGCTTTCATTGTATCCCATGAATTTTGGCATGCCTTATTTTCATTTCCTTTTGTCTCCAGATATTTTTTGATTCTTCCTTTGATTTCTTCATTGACACATCGTTATTCAGTAGCATTTTGTTTAATCTCCACATATTTCTGGCTTTTCCATTTTTCTTCCTGTAGTTGATTTCTAGTTTTGTACTATTGTGGTCAGAAAAGATACTTAGTATTACTGTAATCTTCTTAAATTTATTGAGACTTGTTTTGTGGCCTAATATGTGATCTATCCTGGAGAACATTCCATGTGCATTTGAAAAGAATCTGTATTTTGTGGTTTTTGGTTGGAATGTTCTGTATATATCTACTCAGTCCATCTGGTCTAATGGGTCCTTTAAGGCGAATGTTTCCTTATTGATCTTCTGTTTGGATGATCTGTCTGTTGGTGTAAGTGCAGTGTTAAAGTCCCCCACTATTATTGTGTTGCTGTCGATTTCTCCTTTTATGTCTGTTAATAAATGCTTTGTATATTTAGGTGCTCCTCTGTTGGGTGCACAGATAGTCACAAGTGTTATATCCTCTTGTTGTATTGTTCCCTTGATCATTATGTAGTATCCTTCTTTGTCTCTTGTTACAGTTTTTGTTTTAAAGTCTATTTTGTCTGATATGAGTATTGCTACCCCCGCTTTCTTTTCATTGCCATTTGCGTGGAGTATCTTTTTCCATCCCTTCACTTTCAGTTTGTGAGTGTCTTTAGGTCTGAAGTGTGTCTCTTGCATGCAGCATATATATGAGTCTTGGTATTTTTTATCCAGTTGGTCACCTTATGCCTTTCAATTGGAGCATTTAGTCCATTGTCATTTAAAGTAGCTATTGATAAGGATGTACTTGTTGCCAATTATTACTCTTTTTCTGGGTGTTTTAGTAGTTCTTCTCTGTTCCTTTCTTCTTCTCTTCCCTTGTGGTTTGATGGCTTTCTTTAGTATTATGTTTGGGGTCCTTTATCTTAATTTTTGTGTATTTATTATAGATTTCTGGTTTGTGATTACCACAAGGTTCATATATAATAACTTACGTATATAGCAATCTATCTTAAGTTGCTCTTCTCTTTACTTTGATGTCTTGCTAAAAGCTCCACTCTTTTACTCTCTTCCTCCCACATTTTATGTTTTTGATATCATATCTAACCTCTTTGTGCATGTGTCTCCATTACCCTCTTATCACAGAAATAGATAATTTTGGTACTTTTGTTTTTTGACTTTCATATTATATTCATAGGTGGTTGACCTGCTACATTTATTGTATATTTGCCTGTACCAGTGATTTTTTGTGTGTGTGTGTGAGGAAGACCAGCCCTGAGCTAATATCCGATACCAATCCTCCTCTTTTTTTTTATTTTTGCTGAGGAAGACTGCCCTGGGCTAACATCCATGCCCATCTTCCTCTACTTTATATGGGATGCCACCACAGCATGGCTTAACAAGTGGTGCGTTGGTGCATGCCCGGGATCTGAACCGGTGAACTCTGGGCTACCACAGCGAAGTGCGTGCACTTAACCACTTGCGCCACTGGGCCAGCCCCCTGTAACAGTGATTTTATTGCTTGTTTTTTCAAATAATTTTCTTATTCCTATTTGTGGTCTTCTCTTTTCCACTTAAATATGTCCTTTTAACATTTCTTGTACAGCTGGTTTCTTGGTGATAAACTCGTTTAGTTTTTCCTTGTTTGGGAAACTCTTCATCTCTACTTCCCATCTGAATGATAAACTTGCTGGGTAGAATATTCTTGGCTGTAGGTTTTTTCCTTTCAGCACGTTAAATATATTGTGCCAATCCCTTCTAGCCTGTAAGGATTCTGCTGAGAAGTCAGCTGATAGCCTTATGGGGTTTCCTTTGTATGTAACTTGTTGCCTTTCTCTTGTGGCTTTTAGGATTCTCTCTTTATCTTTAATTGTTGACAGTTTAATTATAATGTGCCTTGATGTGGGCCTCTTTGGGTTTATCTTGTTTGGTGCTCTCTGTACTTTCTGTATCTGGATGTCTGTTTCCTTCCTTAGGTTAGGAAAGTTTTCAGCTACTATTTATTCAAATAGATCCTCTGCCCATTTGCCTCTCTCTTCTCCTTCAGGGACACCTATCACACAGATGTTAGTGCACTTGATGTTGTCCTGGAGTTCCCTTAGACTGCCTTCAATTCTTTTTTCTTTTATCTCTTCAGCTGGGTGATTTCTTCTAACCTTTCGTCCAGCTCACTGATCCATTCTTCTGTATCAGGTACTCTGCTATCGAGTCCCTCTAGTGAATTTTTCATTTCCAGTATTGTATTCTTCATCTCTGATTGGTTCTTTTTTATATCTTCCAATTCTTTATTGAAGTTCTCACTGAGTTTGTCCGTTCTTCTCCCAAGATCAGTGAGCATCCTTATGACTGTCTGTTTGAACTCTTTGTCAGGTTGATTATTTATTTCTGTTTCACTTAGTCCTTTTTATGGGGTTTTGTCTTGTTCTCTTACTTGTAATGTATTCTTTTGTCTTCTCATTTTGCCTCTTTCTCTGTGGTTATATCTATGTATTAGGTAAGTCAGCTACATCTCCCAATCTTGGAGAGGTGGCCTTATGTAAGAGATGCCTTATGAAGCCCAGCAGGCCCAGGGCCTTATGTGCTTCCCTCTTGTCACCAGTTCCAAATGTTCCAGGAGCGTCCCCTGTGTGGGCTAGATGTGTCCTTCTGTTGTGGTGGGGTTCCTCTTGCTGCAGGTGCCTCTGGAGTCTAGGCTGTCTCCCTGGTTGGCTGGTTGTAATGCTGAGATGCATGTGGCTGCTATCGTCCTTTCAGTCACTTTGTTGGGTATGGGGATCCCCAGCACAGTTGGCTGCAAGGTCCAATAGCAAATTCCTGTTGCAATTTTTCTGTTAAGTGAGTAGGCCCCCAGCATGGCTGGTTGCTAGGAGCATGGTCTTACAATTGCTGTAGGCCTCCAGCCTGCAAGGCTGTTGTCAGCTCTCTCAGGGTTGCAGCTGAGTGGGGCCAGCCCCAGGCATGAGAGCACCAGGTGTTTCAGGCTTTGGAAGGTGGGGACAATCCCCTATGTGGCTGTTTGAGAAGCACAAGTCTACTGCAGCTCACAGGCCCACTGCGGCTCACACAGCCCACTGGCCGCAGGGCCACACACCTCATCAACACAGTCCTGCCCCATGCGTATGCCCTGACTCAGTGAAGTGGACCCAGTCACCCCTCTGCAGAGGCCCTACACACTCCACCAATGCAGGACCACTCCTCACACATGCCCTGTCCTGCAGAGATGGACCTTCACACTGAGTTGCAGAGGTTCCAGGCACCCCAACTATGTGTGCCCACAAGTTGCCTGAGGGCTTGCTGTTGGGTTGAGCCAGTTTCTAAGGCAGGCTGCCTGTCCTGGCTGAGCCAGATTAAACTGGTGCTCTAGTGGGTCTTGCAGTAAGAAACCAGGGGAAGAACTCCAATGGCATCTGCCAACATCTGTATCAGAACGTCTGTACTAGGTCAGAGTAATGGCTGCCACCAATGTCTTAGTCCCTGGAGAGGTCTCACCTCTCACTGAGATGCACCCAAAGCTTCTCAGCCGAGTCTCTTTTCACCAAAGGACTGTTATCCTTTCTTTCTCGTGATTTATGTTTCTTTCTGAAGTGGGTGAATTTGTTCATGGACCCTTTAAGAGCAGGCTTTTTTTCCCCTTATGTCCCATAGTTTTTCTGGGGGTATTCTCTGTTATATTTAATAACCAGCAAAGCCAGGTAGTAGGACACTTGTCTTGGTTGTGCTGAATCCATAAGCTGCTTATTATAGTAATGCTCCCCCACTCAGATCCCCCACTCCTCCAGGGAAAGCTTCGTACCTTCAGGTTGTTCCGAACTGGTAGTGAAGTGTTGCAGCTAGAAGGTGGTTTTTTTTATCTCCAGAAAGGAATTTCTGCCTCTTGCATCTCAGTCAGCACTGTCTCTTGCTGTAGAGGTTCTTTAATCCAGTTTTAAATTCTCTCTTAGGGGTAGTTGTTCCAAGAGTAGTTGCAAATTCTTTGTGTCCATGGAGGAGGTGAGTTCATAGTCTGCCTATGCCACCATCTTGACACTGTCCCTTAGTATATATTTCTGTTGACCTTCAACCTCTCATTCTCTGTTTTCTTCTCTTTCCAATTATCTGCCACACAGTTACAATCTTTATGTATTATCCCAAATTATTTCCTCTTGCTCTATTCCAATTTTTTCCCCTTTCTCTATCTACATCTCTTCCCCTCCCTGAAATTTTCTGGATTTCCTCAATATTTTGCCTTTGCATTTTCTTTGTTCTCTCTAGGTCTCTATCTAGTCATGTTTTGCATACTTGTATCTTCATCTTTGCAACTTTTTTGTTAATATTTTGATCTTTCTGTGAAGAATTAAAAAATGTTTTTGTTAACTAAATGGCCTTTCTCACTTTTAAAGAGATTGTTTGGCTATGAAAATGAGTCATAAAGAAGTAGTATGTGGGTAGATTTGAAATCAGTATTTATTTATTTTTACTGACAAGGGATAATAGAAGTTGGTAATAAAGTTAAAAGTGTTTAATGTGTATATGCTAATGTTTTTAGATGCAACTTTCCTTTTGTTGCGTTTCCTGGTTTCATTTCAATTTAGGCTTAAGGGGTTCTTGATATTCTGAGTAGACGGCTGGTGTTGGAATTGGAATAAGAATCCACCATGTTCTACAGCATTTCCACCTTCTTTTGCAGGCACCAATCGTGTCTTCCATCCTTTTGCAGATGTCTCTTCTGCAAATGCCAGACAAATTGAGACAGTGGTTCTCAGCAGAAGCCAAACCACTTCTTACTGCAGAAGAAGAGAGTCCGTGACATAATTAGTCCGTGAATGGAATGTAAAACCATAAACACTCTTAAGTGTGAGAACATAAAGGTTCTGGTACGATCATTTCTATGTGGAGAAAGGAAGCTGCACAAAAGATCTATTTAATTGCTCCATCATGTTCACTCTCTTTCCTTTTTACCCAACAGCACAAGTGTTAACAAATCCCCCCTTCCTTTTCTTATAAGTTCTCGACATCGCTAATTTAAGCTTCAAAAAGAACTTTCGTAAATGTCAAAGCAAGAGGATGGACAAAATATGTGTTCTAAATACACCCATTTCTTCATTATTTTACTCCTTTATATGGATCTTCAACAAATATTTACTAAGTGTTTTCTATCCAGCAGGTATTGTTCTTTGTACTAATAATAAAATTGTGAAAATGGCAGAAATGTTTCTTATTCTCACACGGCATATATTCAGAAAATAAAATCTAACCATGCAAAAATAGATTGATAATATAATTTCAGAAAGTGGTAAGTGTTTAGAAAAAAATAATATAATAATGGACCGTATATAGTCCAGAGGATGGAGTTGATAAAATGGACAGAGAAAGGCTTTCTGAGGATGCAGCATTTGAACTGAGATCTGAAGGATGAGACTGAAAAACACAAGCAAATATCCATGTGAGAGCATTATAGCCATATAGAGTAGCAGGAGTAAGGTCTCTTGCTTAGTTTACGTGAGGAACAGAAAGACCTGTGTGGATGGAGTATATTGGAAAAAAATAAGTTTGATAAGAAATGAGGTGAGATAAAACAGGATCATGTATGGCTTGTCGGCCGTGATAAGCTTACAGATTCATATATCTGATGCTGCAATTTCCTCACTTCGGCTCCCTTAACAATGTATATGCTCATTCTTCTTTTAAAATATTAGGTGTTTTACCTTATTCACTTCCTTCTTTTCTCCTATTCATTTAGATAAGGGATAGGGTTCAAGTTTCAGGAAAAAAGGTAGTGTGGGTACTCAATTGTGGTACTAGCCTACTCTAAACTAATATAAATCTTTCAATTTCTTCATGTTTCAGTCAGCTCAGAAAGAAGCTGAAGTTATTTTTCTCTCTACATTTAGATATGATCTACCTAACTCAATGGACAAAAATATCTTAGTCATAGAGCATATCAGCTAGAAGAAAAAGTAAATTTGTGGACATTCTAAATGATCTTTTCAATTGTATCTATAAAGCAGAGGATATTAAAAGCTGAAAATTTGTCATTGTGTCCAGACCATTATTTCCTCCATTATTTGCTATGGACCCCAGTGGCCTGAGCCAACCAGTCACATCTCCTCAGACCCAAAGCTGCCACACACCCCTGCACTTGGCATCCTGGATGACTAGATGCAGGATCTTAGAAATAAATGAAATGTTGTTCAAATCTTTTATGTATTTACTGATATTTGACTGCTTGCCCTATTAATTCGTGAGAGGAATATGTTAAAATATCTCACTATGATTATGTAGATTTTCAATTTTTCTTTGAATTTTGTCATTTTATGCTCCATATATTATAAGACTCTATTGTTTGGTGCATATAAGCTTAAATTTATTACATTTTCTTGTTTGGTTGAATCTTTGAACAATATGAAATGGCCTTCTTTATTTATAGGAAAGAATTCAGCTTAACGATTCTTTTTTGCTAGTTAATACATCCATGGAATATCTTTTTGAATCTGTTCTAGTTTTCTAGGGCTACCATTAAAAAGTACCATCTACTGGTGCCTTCAACAACAACAATTTATTTTATTACAGTTCTGGAAACTAGAAATCTGAGATCAAGGTGTCAAGACCATTGCTTCTTTCTGAGATACCTTGACAGATGGATCAGTTTGAGACGTATCTCCTTGGTTTGTAGATGGCCATCTTCTCCTTGTGTCTTCACATCATGTTCCGTTTGTATGTGTCTGAGACCAAATTTCAACCTCTTATAAGAACACCAGTTGTATTGGATTAAGTTCCACCCCAATGGCCTCATTTTAACTTAATTACCCCTGTAAAGACCCTGTCTCCAAATATGGTCACATTCTGAGGTACTGAGGCTTAGGATTTAACAAATAATTTTTTGGAGGGCACAATTCAGTCCATAATACCGTTCTTTTACTTCTAACCTTTCTGAATGCTTACATTTTAGGTGTGTTTTTTTGTACCATATAGTTACATCTATTTGTTTCATTTTTAAAATAAGTGCTGGCAATCTTTGATTTGAACTAGAAAATTAAATTGTCTTTTAATATGGTTACTAATATATTTGAGTTTAATTATACCATCTTAATTTGTTTTCTATTTGCCTGGTTTCTGCCTTTTATCTCTCTTGTTTTCTCTTTTATATTGGATTATTTTTGATCATCTCACTTTTTTTCTTTCTATTAGTTGGGAAATTCAACCTTTTGGTTCCTATTATTTTAGTAGTTCTTATAGAATTAAAACATATATTCTTAATATATCAAATGCTAAAATTAATCAGAACATTTACCTTCACATAATACAATGACTTTAGAAGTTTGTAATCACAATTTAACTCTTCCCAATTATTTACTTTTGCTGTCATGTATTTTAATCTTTAATTTTTAATTTATTTCCTACCACTTTCAAACACTGTTGGTGGGTTTCTAAATTGGTTCAGCCAAGTTTGAAGAGTTTACTTTCACCTAGTAAAGCTGAGGATTCATATTGCATGATCCAATTCCATCCCTAAGACAGCACCCCAGGGAAACCAAAATATATGTGCAAGAATTTTTACAGCAAGATTATAATAGCCAGCAACCAGAAAATAAATGAAATTTCCATCAACATTACAATAGTTAAATGTGTCATTTCTGTTGTATCAACTGCAAATTAGAATAGTCAAATGCTTTTCATTTCTAGTTCTTATACTTAAATGATTTTCTTGCCTTATTGAATTGTCATTCTATTTTATAATAATTCAGTATTTCATTATATATAGATAGTCCATTTGTTATTTAACTATTTTAATTGATGGAAATCAGTTAGGTTATCTCCAATCTTTTGCTCTTACAGATAATGTTGTGAAGATTAACATTATATACATGTCACTTAACATATACATAAGCATATACATATATCTGTAGGATCTCATTGGATTGGATTGCTGGGTCTAAGAAGTTAAAATTTTGTTGTCTGTTCCTCTTTCATGATTTCACAAAAAGTTTGTTTAGATCCAGTACTGTTAACTTTTTCAAAGTTAAAAACTCGTGTTTTTGAATGAGATGAGTTTTTTCTGGACCAAAAGCTTAGTGTAGGATATGTTCCAGGAATTATTTTTAACAACAAATATCTTTTATTAATTATATTATCTCTTTTATTCAAACCAATAGAGGTAATCAGATATGTGAGTATTCACAGTATAATGTCTCTCTTTCCCTTCCAGATTCACTTACAGATTATGTATTGCATATATAACTTGTTTAACCATTCTTGATTTAGTTTGAATTATCTACTTGTCAGGTCCACTATTGGCCCAAGGATGTTCCCACTAATAGCCCATGATTTCTATTCCTGTGTTGCAACGGAGTGGTTTTGAGTTTGTACTTAGGGTGTGCCCCTGACCTTCTAGAAGTGTTCTTTGCTGGAACCTCCTAAATTGTGGAGTCATGTACTTCTTTTTTGCACATTCCTGCTATATCCTAGTTTACTTGAATATGCTATTTTCAGTTCTTTTTCTCACTTATGTTGCTTTTGAGTGACTTCTGAACAAAGAAGGGGGAAATGCTGAAAGTCCTCTTATCGGCCCCTTTCATTGGAATGTTTGTTTTACAGTCTTTCAGGCACCTCCAAAAGGCTTTATATTTATTCTTAGAACAATATACCATCTTCAGTTTCCAGATTATCTTCAACTTCTGAAATTTTACAAACACATCTCTTTAAAGGACTGGAAATGACAATATCAGTCACAGTTCTTGTTATCCTCATGTGAAATGACACAAATTAAAAAAAAAGAGCTATCTGCACTCTCTTTCTTGCTACAAAGTATTTATTGAGCATGTACATTCGAGCCACTCTGTGGCTCATTCCTGATTGAACACTGGAACGGAGATGGAAGTCATTCCCTGCCAGCATGAACCACATTTTCTTCCAGATAAGAGTCCTTTTACTTGTCATTAAATTTGACCCTCAAAATAACGGTTTTTGGGTTACCTATAAGGACTCCAGAGCTATTTTTTAGATTCCACATTTTAGTGAGATCATGCAGTATTTATCTTTGTATGTCTGACTCATTTCACTTAGCACAGTGTCCTCTAGGTTCATCCATGTTGTTGCAAATATACGTACATCAAATCATCATATTGTACACCTTAAATATACACAATTTTTGTTTGTCAATCATACCTCAATAAAGCTGGAAAAAATTGTAAAAAAAAACTCTTATGAGGTTATTTTACTTACAACTTTACCAAATCTTTGGGTGGCATGTGATTTCTTGAAAGTCTTGCAGCTATTAGTTGAGCTGGATTGATGTTAGTTCAAAGTTTTTCTTTATTCTCTGACAGATTCTTAGCAATTTTTCTCCAATATTTTCATTTACTCCTGAAGATTTAGATGCTTATTATAGAACGATGATGTGACTCTTACAGCAAATTCTTATCTGGATATCAGACCCATATATATGCCTATATATATATATATATATTTTTTTTTTTTTGGTGAGGAAGGTTAGCCCTGAGCTAACATCTGTTGCCAATCCTCCTCTTTTTGCTGAGAAAGATTGGCCTTGGGCTAACATCCATGCTCATCTTCCTGTACTTTATACGTGGGACACCTGCCACAGCATGGCTTGATAAGCAGTGTATAGGTTGGCGCCTGGGACCTGAACCCGCAGACCCCAGGCCCGAAGAGTGGAGTGCATGAACTTAACCACTATCCCACTGTCAGATCCATATTTTTAATGTTACACGTTTCCACCTGAAAGATGCATAGGTTCCTAAAACTCAAGATGTTGAAAGCGGACCTCATTTTGCTCCTGTCTGAATCTCAAAAACAAACATAAAAACAAACATTATCCTTATGTATTTCCTTTCTTGGCTAACACCCTTTTACTTTATTCAAGAACCCAAGAAATATTATTCCAGTACACTCATTTATTGTTAAATATAATCAGTTATAGCTCTTCTATATGCATTGCATGTGTCACCTTGTCTCCACCCAGAGCTATTGGCCAGTTGTACTCTCTCACAAGTAAATTCCAGTGATCATTTCCTTTCAGGCTGCCCCTTCCTGTCCATCATCTTCATTGCCTAAACAAACGTTTCTAAATCCAAATGACTTTGTCCATTCCATTATTAGAACCATCCACTATATGGAAGCTCCTCTTTGCCTCTTCTCATAAAACTTTCAGATCTTTGTGAGTAGTAATATGGCTTACTTATGTTTTAGATCTAAAACTCAGAAAAGTGCCAGGAAGACAGGATATGTTGGATATAAGATGGCTGACCAATAACTTTATTGAAAACAGAATAAGCAGATATTTTCAAATGACCATTTGGGTTTGAGAAGTTATGAACAAAACTACAAAATGGCAACTTCTTCAACAGATGACCCAGAAGGAGAAATCAAAGTGAAAGATTAAGACATAGAAGAAAAGAGAAGGAATAGGTGGACCATGAGAACTGGGACCACTGGAGGAGAAAGAGTAAGAAGGTAACATCTGGGATCCTTGAGTCTCAAAGCTCCTCCCTGGTCAGGGGATATGTAGACTGAAGAACCCCCATGCAAGTCTGGCTGTTTTTAATGACTCCTTCCGTTATGAGGGAATGAATCCACGCTACTTGATTCAGCCTATCCTTAGAGTTGTCAATAAATTTAGCTGAGGATTAAGAATAGCAGCATGTGAACTACATAAAAAGTTAACATTGGAAGCCCCTAGTTTAAGCAGGAAATTTTTCTCTGTTTTAGTCATAGTCTTAGATGGTCTTAATTACCATACTATCCAATATGAAATTTAGAACAGTGCCTGGCAGTTAGTACATTCTAAAAAATTCCTTCTTTAAAGCAAAAATAAAATATTTCCAAGTGAAACCATAAAGATTATTTGGTCTAACATGTGTCTTCTTAATATGCTTGGTCCCATGGATATCATCTAGTCTTGCATGACCTACAAACTATTTAAACTGTTTCTACATAGTTGACTATCACCCTCTGCAACCCTGACATGTTGTTTCTAATGCACATATGAATACTTAAATTTTAGAACCTGCAGTACTTCTATCTGAGCTGAAAGTGTTGTCTCATCTGAAAATGGTGAGTGAACCTGATAACTTTTAATGACCATCTTAGCACTAAGGATTAATGATCATAGAGTATCATCTTTTGTGTTATTGTCTCCATTTCCCAGCCCAACCATTTTTTTTCCTACATAACTCATTCATTGGTATTCCACAGTGTGTATTCCTTCTTAATTGCCTCATTTTGCAGGATTAGATTTATGCTTTGGTACCTATTCTGTGTGACTGTTATTTAACAGCCGAATCCCTTCCTAGAATGTGGGCCAGCACTTGATCTTCTCAGTAACCCCTCCCTGGGGGCTGTTTCTGAAACTCTATTCTGGTTCTATGCCATTTATGTAGAGTGACCCTGTGGCCATTTTGGCTGGGACAGTTCTGGTGTTATACCTGTTGTTTTGATAGAGTTATAATAGTGCTCCTTTTACTTTCCATTGTCTAGTTTGGATGAAAAAAGGTATATGCTCACTTTACTTGTATAATTATGGACATATCTCTCCCATAATGAAAGTTGTGCTCATTATGCTGATTTCTCAATCGCTTCAGGAACCACATACCTATAAGACAGACTTCCCCAAGACATGCTCTTAGCACTAGCTCCTGTTGAGAGGATTCTGTCCATCTCTCCCTCTGACCTGATGAATAGATATAACGATAGATCTGGCTGTAATCCAATCCTTTGAGATATACCTGTCTACCAACAAATGGCCATGCCTCACCAAGGGCATCACAAGATACAAAGTAAGGATAAAGCAGAATGTGACCTCGTCACACAGTTTGACTAATGGCAAAAGAATGGTCTGTTTCTTATTTTACCCTATTGTAATCCTAGTGAAGTGATGATATTAGGTTTATGAATCCATAAGACTGATTCAAGGGTCCTGCCTGACCTGCCAGATAGCCTTCTAAACTGCAGACCCCTATAATCAGCCACCACCTTACCTGGGGCCAAGAGAGTCAAAAAGAGGAGAGTGGAAAGAAGCACATGGAGTCTCATGGCTGAATGGCCTGTGAAGAGAAGAGGCATCAACATGATTGGAGACTGGAGCCTCTGAGCACGGCAGGTCCATGGCTTTTTATGATACTCCCTGGGCCTGTGGTTTGTTCTTGGTTAGTAGAGCCTAACGAAAGGAAGATCACTCAGGCTCCAACAGGAAATCTCCAGGGACAAAAGTACACAACGTGGTGGCAACTCAACGGATGAGAAAGCAGCAGTTAATGCTATCCATTTCCCACAGATTCAGGGTATCCTCATTGCCAGCTGTGCTCTTTACTACTTTCCATATGCTCTTGCGTGTGTGGTCATACTTTATGCACCTATTGTGTGTCAGGCCATGTAGTAATAACTAGGGGTACATGAAATAGATCACAATCTGATAATGGGAGGTGAAAATTAAATGGGTGCATGCAATAATATATGTATAGGACACAATAAACCCAAAGAGATAGTGGTTATTTCTACCAAGAGGTAGGAATAGTGAGGGGATAACATGTTGGGAAAGGCTTCATAAAAAAGAGGATATAGAACATTCTTCGAAAGAGTTTGATATTTTATCTTTAAAGCAATACTGTTGTGTTGAGAGCATATTTCAATATATTTTTAGATTTTGTGGTCTTTTTAATAGATTTTAATTATTTTTATAAATGCTCATATTTTAATTTAAATCTGGCATTAAAGAAGATGTAGAAAACACAGAAAAGTAAAAAACAAATTAAATTACTTGAAATTCCACTACTGATGTTCAATCATAGGTAAAGATTTTAGAAAAGTTTTCCCAGTATAGGTATCCTTTGCTATCTTGGCAGAATAGTCACTATAATAACTATACTTTGTTTTAACCTAAATTGGACTATGTGGGTAAAAATCTACTCTATTGAATATTATGATTATTAGCTTCTTTGATGGTCCCCAATGATCCCTGCCTCCTTGTGTTCATGTCCTTGTGTGATCTGCTTCCCTTGAGAGGAGGCTGGAGTAATGAATGGAATAGAGCAGAGAGGATGGTATGTCACTTCCTGGATGAGATTACAAAAAGATGATTTTTTCCAGCTGGGGAACCCTCTCTAACCTTTTTTCTGGATTACTCAGTTGCTCTGCCATGTTCTGAGCTGCCTCATGGAAAGACCCATGTGGCAAGGGGTTGATGACTCTAGCAATCAGCCAATGAAGACCCGAGGCCTGTCAAAAACTACATGAGTGAGCTTAGAAGCAGATTCTTCCCATCCATCCTCAGCCCAACCTTCAGATGAACCTCCTGTGTGGGCCAAAACTTGACAGTAACCTCATAAGAGCACTTGAGCCAAAGACACTCAGCTAAGCCTCACAATGTAAATTGTTTAGATAGTAAATGTGTACTGTTTTAAGCTGCTAACTTTTGGTGACATGTTACATAGCAACAGATAGCTAATAATACAAATATGCATCCGTCATCTAGCAGAAATGATTTAACAGGGCATAAGTTCAGGTGTGACGATGCAGAAAGTGTCACAACCATATTTCAGATCTTTTCCTGAAATAAATCTTTATATGTTAAAGAGTGGATGTACAAAAATATTTAAAATAACCATGCAAATGACCCTATCTACCTTGCACTTGCATACAATTACGTGTCTGAGTTTGTGTGTGTGTGTGTG
>JABWHU010000002.1:8081158-8115527 GCA_014189135.1 Dicerorhinus sumatrensis harrissoni | reverse complement strand
GTTTTAACTTTTACTTTCTTATTTATTTTTAATACTTTTTCTTGACTAATTTTGGGGACTAGAATTTCCAGAACAATTTTAAATAACAGTAGCTAATAAGAAATCCTTATTTTAAAACGAGCTTCTTATATTTCATCATTATGCAACAAAACGCGTATCTTGTATCTCAGTCTTTTCTTGTTAAAACCGTGTCTTTTGGATTTCTATCTCTTTTAGGTTAACGCTCAGTCTTTCGAGTTCTTTGTCCTGCCCCGATTTTCCCTGAAATTGTGCTTGCAAGTGGAGAGCGGTGGACCTTTTGTTAGTGGAGGAGAGGGAAACATGGAGACTACATCTAAGTGAATACACTGTAGAACACAACCATTGTCAGAATTATCATTCAATTTAGTTGAATAAAATTTTACATTTTTCATTTTCTTACACGATAATCTTACATATTCTGCAGGAGTAATGTTATCTCATCGGATCAGTAAACCATTATCATTTCATATCATCAACCATTATCATTATCATAAACATTATCGTTTCCTTTCTAGTTATTAAGAATATTTTTGAATTATTTTATGCTGTCTTATTTTAATTTTTATTTTGTTGTTAAATCCCATTTACATTGCATCGTGATCAAATATACTTGTCTGTGCTATTTCCACTTAGAATTATTGAGGATCTTGGGAGGACTAACTAACGTGTAGTCAATTCTTCTATGTGTTCTGCACAAAACAGAAATTGAATTATATCTCACCTTTTACAATGTTCAGAGTTGAACATACGTCTTCTAGATTTTACCTTACAAATTGTTGTTTTAGATCCTCCATAGTCTTAATGTATTTTTCACCTACTTGGTCTATCAATTGTGGGTGATGAAATATTACCCTTACTCTTTTTCCATTTATCCATTAGGTAATAAGACCTGTATTATAAATCTGTATGCCTTACAGATTTATAGGATGACACAATAGTAGTAACAGCCGCAGCAACAGGAGAAGCAATCATAGTAGCAGTGTTTACACAGTTATATAAGCCAGGATCCAGTCAATCAAAATATACTGGTATTTTGAACAAAGGGGGCTTAAATCAGGATTTGTTACACAGGTATTGAAGGGCTCAAAGGGAATGCTGAGGTACCCCAGAGGTTACTGCAGGGAGCAGATCCCAACCCTCAGTGGGACGACAAAATAGAAGAAACTAGGAGCCTGGGAGGTTACCTGTGGCCCTTAGGCCTGTGAGGAGGAGGCATGCTGCCTAGTTGTGGTTGGTGCCTCTGGAGCAGAGGAGAGACCTTTCAGAGTCAGTCTTCACACCTATGAAAAAGGGGCATCAACTGGTTGTTGCTGGTATCTGAAGACATGATGAGATTGGTTCTAGAATGCCATGAGAAGGTGGACACTGGAGCCCACTCTTGCTTTTGGATGCCAGCTATCATTGCTGTGGCAATGATGACAGGAACAAAAAGCAAGGAAGGAAGTCCCTTCCCCTCTTCTCTTAACTCCAAATTCCCCTCTAATGCCTATCATTTGGCATGACCTAATTGGAAGCCAACCAGCAAAGGAGTCTGGGAAATGTAATTTGTGCAATCCCAGTCCCAGCATCACGGGGATCATAGTATAGAAGTGGGAAACTGGAACAAAGTGACAAAGGGAACCATGATGTCACAGTGAAAACAAGGCTTTACCTTTTGAGTAGTATGACTTTTTTCTGACATGCAGATGTTTTAAGTGATTATATTATAAACTCTTTTGTAATTTCTTTGACATATTTTAAGTAATCTAGAGAAACGATGTTCCATGGCAAAATATAAAGATAAGTATGGAACTGAGAATGAATTAAATCAGGTTTGTTTGGGCAATCATATCCGAAGCTAATTGGTCCAGAGTTTGTTAGGCACTGAAAAATATGGAAAAGGAAAAATAAGAGAGAAACAATATGTAAGAATAAAAAATGTTAACAATTATGCTGGAGTGTCTAAAAATTACTTTCATATGCTGCATGTCCATGAATTAAAGGCACAATATTCTGAAGAATAGATCTAGGAGTGGGTGGAGGCTTCACACCTATTTAGTGGTGAGACTTGGGCTTTTCTAGGAAGGCTACAATATACTCTTGAGGCAAGACATTAATCCTCTTCTGGTTCTGCTGGTTCCTATTGTGTCAAAGCCTATAGCAGAGTTTTTCAACCCGAGTTTTTCAACTGTTGAAATTTTTGGCAAGATAATTCTTTGTCTTGAAGGTCATTCCTGTCCATTATAGGATGTTTAGTAGCATCCCTGGCCTCTACCCATTAGATGCCAGTAGCACCTTTCTGATTGTCACAACCAAAATTGTCTCCAGACAATGCCAATTGTGTGCTGGGGGCAAAAGCATCTCCATTTGAAACTCTGGTTTACAGCATCTGAACCTTCATGCAAGGTTTGTTTTTTTCCAGCCATTTGGACCAATCTTAAGGGCTTAGTTTTTTACTTTTCTTTTTTTCTTTTTTATTTCAGTAACATTGGTTTGTAACTCTATAAATTTCAGGCATACATCATTATACTTATATTTCTACGTTGATTACATCATGTTCATCATCCAAGTACCAATTACAGTCCATCACCACACACATGTGCCTAATCATCCCTTTCACCCCCCTCCCTCCCCTCCTCCCCTCTGGTAACCACCCGTCCAATCTCTTGCCGCTGACTTTGAAGGAACCCAGGAACAAGTTTGGGTTATATGAATGAGTCAGGAGCAGAGCCAGACAGGATTCTTTTCTGTTGCCCAGTGTCAGTGCACATTGTTTTATACTTTGGACTATAGCAGAGAATGATGTAGGCTTTTCTGCGTGACTGGACCTCCTCCAGCTTTTTATCTGCCCCTGTAGTTGTGCCAGGCCTCAAAGGTACATGAAAGTTATGGGGGTGGAAGCTATTGTTACTCTGGAAGGCCATGTTCTGAGTGGAGAAACACAGCAAATTCTCATAAATGAATTCTATCATGACGTTCAACCTTGATGAAAAGATACAAGTTATTAGAAGTCAGATAAAGAGAACAGCAAAAGAAGAAGACAGGAATGGAGTTGATATTTGTTTTGTTCTATTTATTTGAAGTCAAATTTATTGCACCACACCCTATACATAGTAAAATTTTATTCATCAAAATTTAATGTACATTTCTATGAGTTTGAAAAATGCATATAGTTGTATAGTCAACATCACAATCAGCACTTGTGTAATCAACACCACAATCAATACACAGAACTGCTCTATTACCTCCAAAATTCCCCTCACTTCCTTTTGTAGTCAACATCTCCTAGTCCCAGCCCCTGAAAACCGCTTACCTTTCTGTCTTTATAGTTGTTTTTTCTTCTTTCTTATCTATTTCTTCTTAAGTGACTTTTTCTAGTTTTGTTTCTTTCAAATAATTTTCCCATTTTCACTGACGTTGTTGAATTTATGGACATAAAGTTGTACATAAAATGTCTGGTTGCCCATCTAATATCTGTAGGATCTGATGTCCTTTCTTTCATGGCTGACGTTGGTAGCTTGTGTTCCCTTTCTGTCTGACTCTCAGATCAGCATGGTAAGAGGTTTATAAGTTTCATTCGCTTTTTCAAAGAACCAGCTTTTGATTTCATTTTGTTCTCTATTGATTTCCTGTTTAATTAATTTTTCTTATCTTTATTAATCTCTTCATTTTCTTGTTTTAGATTTAATTTCTCTTCTTTGACAATATATGCAGGATACTATAAATTTATTTCAAAATGCTGCCTTATCTTTATTCCACACATTTGGATATGTTGTGCTGTCATTTGTATTCAATTCAAAATGCTTACTCATTTTTATTCAGAAGTATGTTAATTTCCAAATATATGGAAATTTTCCAAATACTGAGTATTGATTTCTAGTTTAATTCTATCAAGTTCACAGAGCATACTTTGTATGATTCGGATAATTTTATGTTTATCAAGATTTGTTTTGTGGCCCAGAATATGGTTTATACTTGTAAGTGAACACTTACAAAGAATGTTTATTCTCCTGTTGTTGTGTTAAATTGGTTGTTGGTATTATTCCTCTCTTTTATATGCTTACTGAATTTTTGTCCTCTTGTTTTATTGATTACTGAAAAACAAATGTTTTTTAATAGAGATATAATTAACATATAAAATTATATCAGTTGCAGATGTAAAACATAATGATTCAATATATGTATATATTGTGAAGCGATCACCACAATATAATTAGCATTCATCACCACATGTAGCTACAAATTTTTTTCCTTGCAATGAGAACTTCTAAGATTTACTCTCTTAGCACCTTCCAAATATACAATACAGTGTTATTAACTATAGTCACCATGCTGTACGTGACATCCCCAGACTTATTCATTTTATAACTGGAAGCTTATACCTTTTGACCCCCTTCACCCATTTTACCCACTCCCCACCTCCCACCTCTGGCAACCACCAATCTGTTCTCTGTATCTATGAGCTTGTATTTTTTTGTTTTGTTTTTGGGTTCCACATATGAGATCATAAGGTATTTGTCTTTCTTTGTTTGACTTATATATAGAAAACCCTAAAGACTCCACGAATATTAGCACTAATAAAAAAATCACTAAAGTTTCAGGATAAAAAATCAATATACAAAACTTAGTTACATTTCTATACGATAAAAAAGAACTATCTGAAAAATTAAGAAAACAATCCTATTTACAATAGCATCAAAACCAATAAAATACTTAGGAATAAATTTAACAAAAGAAGTGAAAGACCTATACACTGAAAACTACAAGACAATAATGAAAGAAATTGAAGAACACACAAATAAATGGAAAGATATCCCATCAGAAGATTAATAATGTTAAAATATCCATGCTATCCAAAGCAATCTACAAATTCAATACAGTCCTTATCAAAATTCAAATGGCATTTTTCAGAGAAATAGAAAAAATAATACTAAAATTTGCATGGAACCACAACAGACTCCAAATAGCCAAAGCAATCTTGAGCAAGAAGAACAAAGCTAGACCATCACACTTCTTAGTTTCAAACTATAATTCAAAGCTATAGTAATCAAAACAGTATGTTACTAGCATAAAGCAGACTGATAAACCAATAGAGTAGAATCAAGAGCCCAGAAATGAACCCACACATATACGATCAACTAATATTTGACAAGGGAGCCAAGAATACACAATGGGGAAAGGACAGTTTCTTCAATAAATGGTGTTGGGAAAACTGGATATCCAAATAAATAGAATGAAATTGGACCCTTATATCACACCATACACAAAAATCTACCCAAAATTGATTAGACTTAAATGTACAACCTGAAACTGTAAAACTCATAGAAGAAAACATATGGAAAAGCTCCTTGACACTGATCTTGGCAATGATTTTTTTGATATGACATCAAAAACACAAGCAACAAAAGCAAAAATCAATAAGTGGGACTACATCAAACTAAAGACTCCGCTCAGCAAAAGAAACAATCAACAAATGAAAAGGCAACTTACAGAATGGGAGAAAAAATTTGCACCCATATATCTGATAAGAGGTTAATATCCAAAATATACAAGGAACTCATACAACTCAATAGCAAAAAATAAGTAATTAAAAATGGGCAAAGGACCTGAATAGACATTTTTCCAAAGAAAAGGATGTGGAGAAAAAGGAACCCTTTACACTGATGTTAAGAATGTAAATTGGTGCAGCCACTATCATAAACAGGATGAAAGTTCCTCAAAAGACTAAAAATAGAGCTACTATATGATCCAGCAATTCCACTTCTAGGTATATTTCTGAAGGAAATGAAATCACTATCTCAAAGAGATATTTGCATCTCTGTGTTCATTGCAGCATCATTTACAATAGTCAAGATATGGAAACAATCTATGTGTTCGTCAATGGATGAATGGATAAAGAAAATATGAGATATCTATACATAAAATCATATATATATAATGGAATATTATTCAGGCATTAAAAAGAAGGTAATACTGCCATTTGCATCAACATGTATGAAACTTGAGGGCATTATGTTAAGTGAAATAAGTCAGAGAAAGACAAATACCATATGATCTCACTTATACATGGAATCTCAGAAAACTGAACTCATAGAAACAACAAGTATCTTGGTGTTTCCCAGGGGTTGAGTTGAATGGGTGAAGGTGGTCAAAGAGTACAAACTTCCAGTTATGATATGAATAAGTTCTGGAGATGTAATATACAGCATGGTGTCTATAGTTAACAATACTGTATTGTATACTTGAAAGTTGCTAAGGTGGTAGATCCTAAAAGTTTGCATCACACACACACAAATGCTAACTATGTGAGGTTATGGATGTGTTAGATAATCTTATTGTGGTATTCATTTCACAATAAATATGTATATGAAAAAAAATTGGACAAAGGATCTAAATAGACATTTTCCCAAAGAAGATGTATAAATGGCCAACAGGTACATGAAAAGGTGCTCACCATCACAATTCATCAGGCAAATGCAAATCAAAACCACAATGAGATATCATCTCATACCTGTTAGGATGGCTATTATCAAAAAACTAAAAGGCACGTGTTGGTGAGGATGTGGAGTAAAGGGAATCTTTGTATATTGTTGGTGGGAATGTAAATTGATATAACCATTATGGAAAACAGTATAGAGGTCCCTCAAAAAATTAAAAATACAACTACCCACCACTTTTATATAAGTGTATTACATATCACTATATCATATGTAATATATGATATATAATCTAATATATGAATATTATTCAGCCTTAAAAAAAGAAGGAAATCCTTTCATTTGTGACAAAATGGATGAACCTAGAGGACATTATGCTAAGTGAAATAATCCAGGCACAGAAAGACAAATACTGCGTGATCTTACTTATATCTAGAATTTTAAAAAGTGGAACTTTTAGTAACAGAGAGTAGAAGGGTGGTTACCAGGGGCTGGGGCATGGGGGAATTAGGGAGATGTTGGTCAAAGGGCACAAACTTTCAGTTATAAGATAAATAAGTTCTGGAGACCAAAAAATAATTCCTTGATTTTATACTCTTCCAGAGACCAAGGGGAGGACTTTATAACTTTTCACACAAAAGAAAACTCTAATAATGACATTTTTTTTTTTTTTTTTTGCACAAAGGAACTAACACCATCTCTAGGTTGAACAAAATGTAATGTGTGGGAAAAACACTAAGTGGTTGTCATAGGCAAAATAATGTCCCTCCTCCTGCTGCCAGAGATGTCCATATTCTAATCTCTGGAAACTGTGACTATGTCACCTTACATGGCAAAGGAGATTGAAGCTGAAGGTGGAATTAGGTCTAAGTAGCTGACCTTAAAATAAGGAGATTATCCTGGATTATCCACATGGGCCCGATGTAATCATAAGAGTCCTAAAAAAAAGAAAGAGGAAGGCCGAAGATGAGTTCTGAGTGCTAGGATGTGAGAAGGACTCATGCCCATTGTTGGCTTTAAAGACAGACAAAGCATGGTTGCTCATGATGCGTAGGAGCAGCCCACCAGTGCTGTCCTAAACACGGAGGAAGGGAACCATACAACCTCCAGGAAGGAACTCAGCTCCGCCAATACCTTGATTTTAGCCCATGAGATCCATGTCAGCCTTCTGACCTACAGAGCTGTCAGATAAAAATTTGTTTTTCTTTAAGCCACTAAATCTGTGGTAATTTGTTATAGCAGGCATAGGAAGTTAATGCACTGGTTTATGGGATGGTAGGAAAAGCTGAATGACCATGCCCTACAAAAGGTGAGAACTAGAGAAATTCCATGGATCTCAGCTGGAAATCCTTGGACAGGCCCAGAGCACTGCCTTTGAAAAGGGTGTAGAGGAAATTGTCTTCTATCTGCAAGTTTTCTTGTGCTGCCCCTTTGTCAGGGAGGGAGACCCCTCAAGGCTGCATGGAATGAGGTAGTGCATTTGCCCAGGGGGAAAGGGAAGTAGTCTCCCCAGAGAAAGGGTGGAGGGCTGTGGTGCCAGGCAAAAACCACAGGTCTGATAAAGTGCCCCCACCCAACGTGGAGCTCAGCCAGCTAGAAAGATGGGAACTAAACAGCAACCAAGTGAAAAGATATAATATGAATTTTTTAGAGAGGTTTTGTGTTAACTAGTTTTGCTTTATTATTTATTGAGGACTGGATAAGATCCCTGTGAGAAAAAAGAGAGAGAGGAGAGAGAGAGAAAATAAAACATCCAAGCAAATGAAAAGCTTCAGAAAGGCTTCAACTCTCCCCGGGTGTAGTGGGTTCGATTCGGGGTTGATTCCCCACGGGCAGGAAGCATGGTCGGCCATTTAAACATCTCCCAACGTGGATTTCTGATTCGATGCAAAATTCCTGGCAGGAGCCATTTGGACGCTCACAGACCTCCTTGAACTTGCCTCTGGCTGCACAGAGAAGAGGGTTATTGTAACTATTTGCTAGTCTCCCTGAATTTTTATTGAATTACACTGGGGAGTGTCTGGAAACAATCTTGTGTGGGTTTTTCTTGTTGCTGTTATTTGATTTCTTAATCCAACACTTAAAATTCTGCCTTCATACAAAAATTTGGATTTTTGGCATTCTTAAAAACTCTGGCAACATTGGGTGCATCTATAACCTGGGTAGCCCTGCCCCGTTTAGAAGTTCTAGGCATACACACTCCAGCTTCCCCCAGTCTTTCTTACTTCTTGCTGTCTGCTAACACTGATGGCAGAGATCAGTTTTTATTTAATATCAGTTTTGTACTGCTAATTTCCCGGAGTAGAAGAAACTTTTTAGAGAAGAGAAATCTCTCCCTCTCTAGATATATGTGGGTGGGGGGGGGGCGTGCGAGCTCGCATGCTGGCGTGCATGCATGTATGTGTTTATTTTTCAAAAGTGGAACTGGAACGTTGATCTAAAAGACAATATACTTCAAGGAAATTGAGAAGATATTTTTCTGGGGGAAGGGAAAAGTTTTCCCACATGTTTAATGTGCAGATAGTGTCCACGTCGGTATTTCTTACATCCCTAGGCTTCCCCCACTGCTTATCTCTCTGACGCTGGTCTTTGAGGTTGCAATCCTGCTCCAGCAACAATTGCATACAGTAAGAGTTCTTCTTAAGGGCTGAACAGATATACTTGTTAAAAACATTGAATAGTATTCGATTTATATCCCAATATATTACTGTTTTGGGGATGGGCCACACACAATGAGATGCTTGGTTTCAGAAGTGGTTTAATTCTGAGCAGTCTCCACATGTAACAAAATGCACCTTTCCCATGACAACTTCTTAAGCTCTTTGCTGACGGTAAGTGGTATCAAAACCAGCACTTCTAGGTTTTGCTGTTCTAGAACTCAAAGGCCAATTCTTGAATAGCTTCAGATCAGTACAGGCATTTATATACATTCAATAAATGCCTATTGATTTTAATTAAACTGAAATTCAAATGCATTGAATTGAATTTATCTCTTCAGTGTTCACAAAGCAATTAATTATTGAATATGAAAATCAAGTATGCAACATCATCTTTGTACCTAAAATGTGAATTGGGAAATAATTTTAGGGGTATTTTTTAAATCAGTGATCATTCTAAGTGTTGAGCACTATGTAGAATCCAACTAGAATCTGAGTTTTTCATTCCCTGGGCTGCACATCTGTTCCTTTTATCTATAACTAGCTCAACTACTGTATATACAGGCCCCAACTACCTTGGGCTATAATTGGCCTATTGCCACTATTTAAAGGGTCATTTGAGATATCAGAGGTGAACTACTGACCTGTCTTGGGATAGGTGATAAATCACTCATGAATATACCTTTATTTTGGTACTTCTTGCATTCTACTGTGGTGTTGTTTCCCCACCCGGCCTTACTCCTTGATGAATTCCTTGAGGACAGAAAGCACAGTTTAGTCTTATTCTTCTCTCTATGTATATCCCAGAACTTGTCTCAAGTCTTGACATATAATAGGTATTCCGTAAATAATTGTGGAATAATTGGTGGAGATAGAGCTATTTTCCATCCTCCAGCGTGTTTGTATGGAAATTCGTTGTCACTCTCAGTGCACATGTCGTGGAATGATGTGTGTAGTTTTGCTGCAGTTGACTACTGACCATTAAATTTCCAAATAACAAAGGAGCTTTATAAAAACATGATGTACCATCAGTCATATATAAGAATCCAAGTCACACTAAGGGCATTTTTCTTACGTTTTTGTTTTTATTAGTTCTTTGCTAGTGAATCTTGTAGATTGCATATTGTGGGGACACTGTCATTTCTTGCTCTTTGCTTGAGAGACAAAAGTTAGAGTTGCACTGAACATAATAGATGATCTTGCCTAATTAGTTGTCTTACAGATGAAGACATGAGATTGAGGGAAGGGAAGCTACTTGTCAACTAGTCACCTAGTGACTTAGTGAGGGAGAGAAAAGGGACGGAGGTAAAGCTTGTGTGTCCTTGGCTCCATTCTGTTTCTCCTCTTGCCTTTCTACATCCTCTTCTCCTCTCCCAGGCTTCCAAAAGAAACACTGCAGTCCTGCTGCCCATGGCCACCTAATGCTCTCTTTATCAGTGTTCTATTTTTCCTTCTCTAATCTTTGTGTATTCCATTTTGGCTATAAAAGTAATGCTTTGCCTCTGCTTTATAACCATCCTTTATTTTGGTTGAGTGACAATGAAAGCAAAAAAAGAACTGGGTTTCAAAATTTGGAAGTTTTAAAATTTGGTTAAAAGCATTCATTTCCTGGAGGTATGGATGCCAGACATATATTTCAAAACATTTTAAACTACTTTTTTCCATCAAACCCATATGTTTAGTGAGGACGACTGCTTACTAAGTATTAATCAGATGGGTCTTTAGCAATGCCATATGGACAATCATCTTTTAAGCTGAAGTCACCAGCTTTACGTGCTCCTAAGTTAATATAATTGGATATGGCATCACATTCAATCAGTCTTTAGAGAGTCATACAAAGGAAGCAGCACAATGGAACCCTAGGGTGGGATGTACAGTGAAAGCAAGGACATGAAGACAAAGCCTTGACTAGACTTTAGCTCACTCTTGCATCTTGGGGGAGGCACTTCACTTTTCAGAGCCTTGATTTTTCCTTTATAAAATACGAAAAACAGACTGGATCATCAAGACTTTTTCAACTCTTGTCAATGAATGATTTTATAGTATCTGCAGCTATGTAGCTCCTCTGCTAATTGTAACAAGGACAGCTGTTCTTTTGTTTGGTTAAAATAATGCTTTTGCATTTGTTTAAAAAATACTTATTCTTCCCTTAAAAAAAGAGAAGTCATTTTCAAGTTAATTCATCAAGTGTGGAATGAGTCTCATGTATCAGCTCTTCACAATAGGATGGGATAGCTCACTTAACCCCAGCCCTGGGAGGATAGTTCCAGACCAGCCTGTCATTCATCCCAAAGCCTTTGTGGAGTGTGGGGTAGTGGATATCCTTCACACACATGCAAAGGCACACACACACCCATAAACACACACACACAGACACGCACAAACACAAACTGTTACTAACAGAAAGATGAAGATGACAACCTTGCATAGACAGCCTCAAATACTCTTGTACTGAACTGATCCCATGATTTTCCTCCCAGAGCCTGCTGCTACAATCAGATCCTTTAAGGCTTAGTGCCTTAAGCTTTAAAGCCCTGTGTTACTTTTGGGTATTGTCTTTCTTTTGGTCATGTTTTTTTTTCTCTTGTAGCTCTCACTTACAAAGCCTCTCCTCCATCCTTGTGCCAATGCTCTATTTGGGGGCCATGTTGGCTCATCTCTGGACTCTATAACAATCAAAGTGACTGGCCTGTAACTTCTTGGATGTCAAGGGCCATCACATCTTTTTTTCTTTGTATGCCTACTTCCTAGTGAGGGCCTCACAGACAGTGGATGCTTAACAAATATTTGATCAACTGTTTTCCCACCTGCAGTATCTCCCCACTATAATCTCTCCCTTCTACTTCCTCTGGATTAGTTCTCCTGAAGCAAAGTTGGAATTACCTCACAAGCTGCCCCTGCTCCCAAACCTGAAGTACTCTCTACCCATTAGCCATAAGCTGTCCTTTAAAACACAGATTTAGATAGGAAAGTCTGGACTTGCCAAGAATAGGCATGCCTCCCATTATATTTTCTGTTGGAAATTTTGGGAAGTGTTCTTTTGGAAACAATATAAAGCCTAGCAATGAACAGTTCCCTAAAACATAGGAGGATTGTCCACATTCACACATCTATGACTTCCCAACCATTGAGGCCCTAAATTCTCAGGAAAAGATAAGAAGATATTCTACTTGATATGGAGCAATAAGTTGCTTATTCCTCCTTGTATCTACATGTCCAGAGTTCAGGGAATTTCCTGATCTGTTTTGGGTGTCTGGTCACTTCCTTGGTAAAAGCAAGGAGAATTACACCCAGCTACATCTGTGCCGGTGCCTTACACAGTGATCCACATTTTCATTTGAATGCGGGAGGATATGCTCCTTTGCAGTGTCCTCCCTGATTCCAGTGTTTCAGTTCTACTTTAGACGACTAGATGTTGAAAAGGAAGAGGAAAAGCCAGGGGTTGGGATGGAGACTTAAGGGACAGAATCAAGCCCGGGGGGACCAACAGTATTAAGGGGCAATAGGTTGGAGATTTCTCAGACTCAGAGGAAGCCTTTCAAGAAGACCCCCCTCACCAATCCCTCTGCCCGGGACCCTATAGCTTTGGCATAGCTCTTATGCCAGCATCTTAGCATATTAACTTTTGTTGAAAGTAAGTGGAGGCATCTTGGAGACCAAGATTTAGTAGAATAATGCCCTATTTTTCATCTAGATCTAGAAACTGCTAGTAAACTTGTGCAATTAAATTCCTCTTTAGTGATGGAGCAAAGAAGGTTTCAAGCACTTGAAACACCCTTGACTTCATTTCCTCTAACTGAGACTTGCTATGAAGAACTAAAGAGTCAGGTGGCTGGAGATCTCTCAGCCAATGGGTCTTCCAGATTTCCTATGAGACCCCTCCTCAGGGCATAGGTGATGGTGATTTTGCTCTGAGTACTGGATCCCCGTAAGGTCTCAGGCACTCTACTCTTACCAAGGCCTCAGCAAAGTTTATTTTGTTACCTGGGAGAACTTGGCTCATAAAGAAGAGAATGGTAAAGAGGAAAACAGCAGTCCTCATGGCTGAAGAGAGGAGAAAGCCTGGCTTCATTTCCAAGAGGCAGAGAAAACTTCCATCTGCTTCTCTTTAGCACCCGCGGAGTGTCTTTGTCTGGATAGTAAGTGCCCTTCTGTACCTCATTAGGGATATTCATGGGCAGAGGTGTTCCATGCAAACAGAATGGACTTCATAAGGAGACTGAGAATCCTTGTTTGGTGGACACTCAGTTCATCAGGAGGATGTGGGTGCTCAGTTTTGACCAGAAAACCTTATTAAATGGGAACATAAGCTACAAACACTTTGGCAACAGATTAAAGTTTATGAACAAAGAGCTATCTATATTAAGTCACCATGAGTCAGGCTATGCTGAGAAACCAGTCGGTTTGGTTAGTGATCAGATATTTTTTTAGTGAATATTTCCCAGGCTTTATAGCCCTACTAATAATTAATCCCCCCACTCACTCTTGGTCTGAACGCCCCCAATGCTCTGCTCCTGTGTAGTGCTTACCACACTGTATGTTAGTTTGTTGAATGTATCTTTACCTCTGCCACTAATGTGTCAGCTTCTTGCTTGCTGGGACCATGCTTTGCTCCTCAGAGCTGTGGAGGAAGTTGAATCATGTGGTTATTTACTCTCAAATCCTCTTCATCAAGTGGTACAATTCTGAGCAGTGAAATGTCACTAAACATGGAGGCATGAGGTCTGGATTTAAGTTATGAATCTGTAGTCCTGCTACGAACTAGAGGTTTGGACATGGGCAGGAAATTGTCTTTCTTGAATCTCAGTAGCACCTATATAGATTTAGATCTACTGAATCTAGATCAGGGGACTCTCTTTCATTATTGTGAATAAAACCAACAGGGAAAGTTGCTTTAAAATGCAGACATTTAGACCCATTCCAGGACATTTTAGTTTGGTAGGGTCAAGTGGAGCTCAGGAGTCTGCATTTTTAAGTCTCCAAGGTAATTATTCTGAAATTTATTCTAGAATACACATTGGAAAATACTGATTTAGATCATCTCTAAGCTCTTCTTCTGGCTCTAATATTAGAGTATTCTAAATGTTCTTGTCTTAGTATAACTCGTATGTGGGGCTGTCATGACTAACAACAACATAGAATGTGTGTGTGTGTGTGTGTGTGTACACATGCACGTTCGTGTGTGCATCACATAAGGGTGAAGCACACACCTTAATCCATGCAAAATTAGATTCCAATTTTATAAAGAATACTCAGGAGGGCCGGCCCCGTCCTTAGCGGTTAAGTGCGCGTGCTCCGCTGCTGGCGGCCCGGGTTCGGATCCCGGGCGTGCACCAACGCACCGCTTCTCCGGCCATGCTGAGGCTGCATCCCACATACAGCAACTAGAAGGATGTGCAACTGTGACATACAACTATCTGCTGGGGCTTTGGGGAGAAAAAAGGAGGAGCATTGGCAATAGATGTTAGTTCAGGGCCGGTCTTCCTCAGCAAAAAGAGGAGGATTAGTGTGGATGTTAGCTCAGGGCTGATCTCCCTCACAAAAAAAACAAAAAAAAAGAATACTCAGAAATTGACCTTGACGATTAACTAAATTGACAAAGCTATCTATTTGGAAGGAGGCTATTGGAGGAGTAATAGAGGCTAGATGAGGCTCTAAACTAAAGCAACGTGAGTGTATAGACAGAGGGGAAGGATAATATTTGAGATACAAATTATAGGGGCATAATGACATGTATAAAGAAAGTGGGCATATTTGAGGAATCCAATTTTCTTTTTGGGGCGAGGGGTGAGGAAGATTGGCCCTGAGCCAACAGGTGTTGCCAATCCTCCTCCTTTTGCTGAGGAAGTCTAGCCCTGTGCCAACATCTGTGCCCATCTTCCTCCATTGTGTATATGGGACACCATCACACATGGCTTGATGAGTGGTGTGCGGGTCCGTGCCCAGGATTTGAAACCACAAAACCCAGGGCACCAAAATGGAGCACTGGAACTTAACCACTATGCCACCAGGCCGGCCCTAGGAATCCAATATTTTTAACTTGCATGCCTAAGTAAATGGTAACAACATTGACTAAGATCTGGAATAGTAAATGAAGTTCAATTGGTAGCCAGCCTCCAAAATGGCTCTTACTGATCTCCATCCTAGTAATCATACCCTTGTGCAGATTCCTTCTATATTGATGAGGGCATACTCGTGTAACCAATAGGATGTTGCAAAAATGATGGATTGTGAGTTCTGAGGCTAGGTCATAAGAGATATTACAGCTTCAGTCCTGTGTTTTCAGAACCCCCACTGTGGGTGAAACCAGCTTACATTTCATGAAGATATTCAAGCATTCTATGGAAATGTCCACATGGTGAGGAAGTAAGCCCTCTTGTTAACAGCTCCATGAGTGAGCCATCTTGAAAGAAGATCCTCCAGACCCAGCCAAGCTAGGGCTGGTAGATCCCAATCTCAACTTGCTTTCCAGTACAGCACCAGCATTTCTCTGGTACCCAAGGAGACGTAGAACATGTCCAGGGGTTCAGGTGGGCTTTGTAAGCCATCCCTGTGCATCTATTTCAGAAATATCAGGTCCCTGTCCACTTGAGCCTTTGCAGAACCTCCCTTCAGCCTTCCAGGAGGGCAAAGAATGCTTCCTGGGCCCCCAAGTTGACTTAGAAACACGATTTCCCTGACAAAACTCCTGAAACTGATGAATTTCCTGAAATGTTCAAGTCCCTTTTGGAGGCAAGGACCAGCTCAGGCCAGCAATGGAGATTTGGGGAGAGCATCCCTGTCTAGCCCCAGCATCTGGAAATATTTAGGAGTACTCTCGAGGGCCCAGCAACAACTTGTCCTGGCCTGCAAGCCAAAGCGAGTGTATCCTTGCCCGGCCAGAGTCACCACAAAACTTTCTAAGTCAACTCCGGGGCCCAGGAACTTCTCCTTACTGCCCAGATGATGGTGAACAGTATCTGTGACCCCCCTGAGACTCAGAGCTTTTCTAAATCACCTCTGGGGGCCAGACCATGGGTTCCTACTTGGAATGGCAGGGGAGGGTGTCCCAGGCACGTCCAAGCGTCCTCAAAATTTGCTAAGTCAGTTTTGCACTGTGGGAGCTGCTGTTGCTGACAAAGGATGCACACGGAGGGCATCCTATGATTCCTGAGGTTCTGGAAATGGTCTAAGTCCTCTTGAGTGTACAGGGAAGGCTTTACCTGTACTGAAAGACACAGAGAAGGTGACCAGCCTCTGGAGCAACAGAAGAATTTTCTAATGCTTCCAGGGACCTAGAGGAACCAGTGCTGCCGGCCCATGTGGCCCCCTGCTCGCCAGGGAGCACAGAAGCTCATGCCCTCCAACAGACCCAGGCAGAGATAAGGAACCTAGATGTCCTTACCATAGGGGCCTGGGCAGATCAGATGGCAGAAGGACAGGCAGGGGGTGAGGGCTGAGGTAGTGCTGGGGCTTAACATTCCATGAAGACAGCGCTTCTGCCTGCAACGTGCGACAGAGGCGGCTCTGGAGTTTCTGCCTTCCTGGCAGGGAGCCCCGCCCAACCAGCCATCTGGCCAAGTCACTGAAAGCTGCTGTGTGTCCTGTGGTGAGCAGGGCCAGAATCCTTCGACCTCTGCCCAATATTCCTCTCCTCCAGGAGTTTGTGCCTGAGTCCCCATGCTCATCCATGTCCTTCGGAGAATTGTTTATTTTTTTCCTCCTGTGGCTCAAGTTTTCAAACTTGGAACACATTTCATGGTGGAATCCTAAGACTCTGCAAACTAGCCCCATGTAGCCCAATATCACTGCTTTCTTATTCACTTAGAGGGATCTGTACTATAATCTCTATCTCCTTAGTTTACTATTACTATAATTATTAAAATTATTAGTATTTATGCTAATTTATGCATCATCATGAGTTTGGGTTGTTATCATCATTAATTTTTATTATTACCATTCTTATCTGGGATCATTTTTGTGGTGGTTATACAACATTGAATAGAGTTCCTCTATTCACAAAGGCTGTTTGATTTACTGAAGGTGATTATAGAAATGCATACACACAGCTGCTCCTAGGTTCTCACTCTACTGCCTGGGTGTGCTTGTATTGTCAGAGCCTCTGGACAAATTTAGCAGCATCCTGGAGGACCCAGCAACCACCTTTGCTGGCCTGAAAGCCAGTGAGGGTGCCCTTGGCCCATCAGAGTCACCAACAAAATTTTCTAAGTCAACTCGAGGGCACAGGATCCATTGCTGCAGGCATGGACAAGTTGCGAATGACATCCATGGCATGCCTCAGACCCCTCTGTGGGCAGGGAATGGCTCATGATGTCAGGGGGTCCAGAGCGAGGACACCCTTGATCTGCCTGAGCCTCTAAAAATTTATAAGTCCCCTGGAGGAGCCAACAACCTCTTGTTCTGGCCTTGATGACCCAGGGATGGGGGCCATGGACCACTGCTGGATTCATCATAATAGTTTCTAATTCTACTCAGGGTCATAGGAACTGCTCTTACTCTCCTGAAAAGAATGGACAGGATATCTACACAAGCATGAGCCTCCTTAGAATTTTCCACGTCTGCTCAGAGCCCAGAAACTGCCAATGTCAACACTTGAGGCACAAGTGTGTCTAAGACTGTCTGCGTCTCTGGGAATATTCTGAGTACCTTCTGGTGTCCTGGAAATGCTGGCACTGTACTGGAAGGCATGAAGATGGTGACCCTCCAGGCTGAGCAAGTGCAGAATTTTCTGAGTTCTCAGGATGTCCATGAACCACTCGTGTTGGCCTGTGTTGCCCCCTGCTGGTCAGGGAACAACTCCTGATGACACCTTCCTATAGCCCTCAGCTGGGATATGCAGAAGCAAGATGTCTGGACCCTCAGGTTTCTGTGCGGAACAGCTGGCAGAGGACATCCAGGCAGTGAAGGCTGAGGTAATACTGGGGCTTAATGTAGGTAGAGTTGGGGCTTCTGTGCACTAGCTGTGGAACCAGAGTCCTGCACTCATCGCATGGAGCACAGCCACATCATCTGGGGGCAGAACTTATGAAATCTAGCGGGTGTGGAGTGATGGACAGGCTCAGAACCAAAGGCCGTCTATCTCCGTCCCTTAGGACACCACTCAGGGCTTGTGCAAAAGTTCATAAGTTCACCATGTCCTCCTCCTCCTTGCTTTTCTATTCTCCTCTTCTGCTACTTTCTGTCTTATTATTTTTTTTCTTTGTGTAGACCTGAAACTCTGACTCCAAAATATCCCATGAGGCCAGAAATTGGTATCTTGTCATTCACATACAGGAGTCTGTACTCTAATCGCCCATTACCTTAGGTTTATTTTTATTATCATTTATAGTGGTAGTATTATTATTATTATCATTAGGATGATCATCATTTTTGTTATCATTATTCTTATTTTTATTAGTAGCATTATGTATCATTATTTTTATTAGTATTTTATTAGTAATATTATTCATATTTTTTCTTATTATGGATTATTATTTTATTTTATTTTTTTTTTGTGAGGAGATCAGCCCTGTGCTAACATCTGCCAATCCTCCTCTTTTTTTTTTTTATTACTGAGGAAGACTGGCCCTGGGCTAACATCCGTGCCCGTCTTCCTCTACTTTATATGGGACGCCGCCACAGCATGGCTTGACAAGCGGTGCGTCGGTGCACGCCTGGGATCCGAACCGGCAAACCCCGGGCCGCCGCAGCGGAACGCGTGCACTTAACCGCTTGTGCCACCAGGGCGGCCCCAATTATTATGGATTATTTTTGTGGTCAATTTATACAATATAGAGGGCTTCCTGCAGGACTTAGAAAAATCTGCCAGTTGCTCAGGCAGCAGGTTGATATTTCTGTGCCTTCCAGTGCAGAAAAAGAATTTCTTGGGCTAATGAGGGGACTTAGAATATTTCCAGAGTCTTAGGTGGCCCTGGGGCATCCTTGTTTCACTTCAATTTTCAGTAATCTTGGTTCCCTGGCTCTGAGCTGAGGTAGAAAAGAGTGAGGATGCTGTGGCAGGTACTGACACTTTCACCAGTCTTTCTAGAAAGCCAAGAGCAATATTGGCCCCTGAGTAGACTTAGAAAAAAATTTTATGGCTCTGGAGGGCCGAGGACTCCCTCCTTGGGACTTCCAGGATAACGCAAGTGTTTGCCGTGTGCTTCAGGAGACTTGTGAAATTTTCTAACGGCTTAGGTAGGCTAAGAGCATCTTATAAGGGGCTCCCCTGAAAACACAGGTGGCTACATGCCTCCGGAGGGGCATTGGAATAGTAGAGTAGGCTTGTCTTACAAGAGAGAACCAAGGAGTACAGCTGGAATCCAGGAGCGTCAGTGTGTGTGTAGGTCTTTTGGGGAACCCTCTGTAATGGTTTCCAGTAAATGGGACACTGATTGTAAACAGAGAAACTATATTTAATGTTGTATAACAATAAGCAAAAAAAAAATCTATAACAATAAATCTAATAATAAAAAATAAGAATTACTTACAATAATAACAGAGATGATGATCATAGTGACATTAACACTAACGCTACTACTAATGATAATAATAATAATAAACCTAAGGAGATGTGAGATCAGAGTACAAACTCCTTGAAGTAAATGACAAACTACCAAAATCAGGCCTCTTGGGGTAGTTTAGATCCAGAGTCCTAGATCTGCACAAAGAAAATAATTCGATAAAGAAAATCAAGCTGCGGGATGTAAAAGAAAACCAACCAAGAGAAGGACGTTGGTGAACTTGGGATGTTGTGTGCAAACCCCAATGAGGCACTTAAGGAACTGTGATGGAAGGACCTGGACAGGGCCAGCCCACAGCAGATTCTCATCAGATTTCAGAAGTCTGTCAAAGCCTGATGGGGCTGGGTGTCATGCAAGGAAGGCAGGAGCCAGATCTACAGCCAGCATGAAGAAGCAAAGCCTACCACATGCATTAAGGCCACAGCACTATCTCAGCCCTCACCTGGCTGCCCTTCTGACATATGTTCTACCTAGGCCCTGGGGACTTGGACATCTCTATTATCATATCATGGCCCAAGTCTGTTGGAGGGAGATATCCTTGATGCTCCACACCAGTAGGGGGCAACATAGGCTGTCACGAGCCTTTCATGGGCTTCCTGGAAGACTTAGAACATTCTGCAGTTGCTGGGGTGGATGGGTCACCATCTCTGGGCCTTCCAGTGTAGCACCAGCCTTTCCTGGGCCAACAAGGGTACTTAGAACATTTCCAGAACCTCAGGGAAGCTTCCTAGGCTTGTGCAATGGTAATTCCCCGGCTCTCAAACTGACAAAGAACATACTGTGGAGGGACGGGCTGCTGTGACACTTTCTCCAGGCAGTCATCAGTGGTTTCTGTGCCCCCAGAGCACCACTGAAAAATTTTCAGCCTCATGCCTACCATTCAAGAACAATTATCTGAGTCAAAAGGCAAGGTGCAGAACGAAACAGAAAGTGTGTGGACAAATGTACGAATGTTTATACTTGCACAAAGTATATATTGTTAAAATTTTACATGTTTTAATATTTTTAAATGCTTGGATATGTTAACAACAATTACTGAATACTATTTCAAGAGATAACTAGATCAATTTGGCTCACATTGGAATTACCTGATGGGCTTTAAAAAATCATGATGCCTCAGTCCTTCTCCCAGAGACGTAAGTTTAGTGGGTCTTGTGTGAGGCCTGGGCATTGGGATTGTTAAACACTCTCCAGATAATTCTAATTCTAATGTGCAGCAAAGGTTGATATGCTGAGCCCCACCCCCAACTAACTGACATAATTTCTGGGGTGATGATACTTCTTTAAACTACCCAGGTCATCCCAATGGGAAACCACAGTTGAGAACCATTTAGGTAAATGTTGTTTCTCAAAATGTAATGTAATGTATGTACAAATCTATTGGAGATGTCAGCCAGCTCTAGGAAATTATCATTCTGCAAGTCTGGGTGGATCCATGAACTTGCATTTTTAACAAGAGCCCTGGTGATGCTTATGGTGGTTCCTCCAGACCTCACTCCCAGTAGCACTAGGTTAGGAAAAGCAGGCACATCACACACAAGCTCCTGATAGCCAACCATCATATCTCAATACAAACTCTTGGTTTCAGTGAAGATCACCCATTTTCTCCCCAAAGACCACATCTGCTGACCTTTAGTAAATTGAGAGAAGAATAGCGGTGGGAATAGTGTCTGAGCAAGACAGCACTTGGGAAACAACACGTATTTGTTCATTTAAGCAAATTTTATTGAGCATCTACTGTGTGCTCACACATTTGTTAGTGTGTACAGGGCACGGTGCTGGAAACCGTCATACTTTATGTGACTTCATTCTCATACACTCTGGCAGTTAGTACTGTGATGTGCATCCCATGCCAGGACAGAAGAGGGGTAAGTGAGGGGAGGGGCAAGCAAGGATACATGGGGACATGGCAGAATTGGTGGAATAATGGTTTTGTGCTACAAATTCTACTTGGAAGAGAGCGATGCTCTGATCTTAGGGTTCTCCAGAGAAACAGGGCCAGTAGGTTCTATATATCTATCTACATATCTGTATCAATATCTATTTATCTAAAGAAATTCATTATACAGAATTGGCTTATGTGATTATGGAGGCTGCAAAGTCTGGAGAGCCTATGGTGGAAATTCTAGTCTAATCCAAAGGCAGGAGAATATCGATGTCCTAGCCTGAAGACAAAGAGGCAGAGAGAGAGGAAATTCTCTCTTGCTCCACCTTTTGTTCTGTTCAGGCTTTCAAGGGATTTAATGAGGGGACCAATCACATTGAGGAGGGCAATCTGCTTTACTGAGTTTACTAATGCAAATGTTAATCTCATTGGGAAACACCTACCGAGACACACCCAGAATAATATTTAACCTTGCCTTGCTTGGGCACCCTGTATCCCAAGCAAGTTGAGGAATAAAACTAACCATCACTAGTTCACCCCTTGTCAACATGGCACTCATATGCATCTCCTCAAGCCATATTTAATCTCCAAATAAAGACAACAACAAGGCCATAATTCTGCTCAACATGATGCACCTATCCTCTATACAACTGAAAATGCACAACAACTCCTTCCCCAGATGAGGATGCAAAATCCATGAGTGATGTTTACTCTTCTCCTTGATATATTGTAACTTAAATACTATGATGTAAAATTAACAATACTTAAATATTACGACACAAAGTCAGTACATCTTATGTTACATGATAAGGGAATAAGACAGTGAAGAAAACAAGGACATATACCATACGCATATGTATATATTCATAACAAAATAAGGAGGAAATACTCATAACAATAGCAGTCCTCATTTCTGTAGCTGGTCACATGCTTGTAGCTGGTATTTATGCCTACCCTCTTCCACTACTCATTCTATACTACTTTTGCCTTCAGCAAGCACCTCGGCTGTAATGGTTCTTTACCTGGTGGAATGATCCAAATCTTTATTCATTACCAAAATCTGTCTCATTCAGTTTGTGCTGCCATAACAAAATGCCATAGACTAGGTGGCTTAAATAACAGAAATTTATTTTTCACAGTTCTGGAAGCTGGGAAGTCCAAGATCAAGGTGCTGACAAGATAGGCCTCTTCTCTTGGCTTGCAGGCAGCCATTATCATGCTGTGTGCTAACATGACTTCTTTGCTCATGCCTGGAGAGAGACAGCAATCTCTCTCTCCCTCTTATAAGGCCACTAATCCTGAAATGAGGGTCCCACCTTCTTTTGGTTCGAAACCTCAGGAGTTCCTGGGTGAAATTTGAAACTGGCCCCCATACATGGAGGGAAAAGAGAGACCAAAGAAAGAGGCAAACCACTCCACATTGGTAGGTCGCAGGTTTAATAAGCGATGGAACTTACATATGAGGCTTGTCTTGGGTGCCACAAGGTGAATAGATCTCCTCACTCAACTGCCAGAATCTTAAAAGTTTATGTAGAGGCCTTAATGGGTTTCAGTCATATACACCATCCAGATGGTCTCAACAACACATTACTCTTTCAAGTCTACATCCTTGAAGTGGCTCCTAGTGTCAGAACAGTGGGTGGAACATACATTCCAAGGACAGCGGAGAGGGTGAGGAGCCTCCAACTGCCCAGGTCCAGTTCATGGGTCAACCAGTGGTCAAGTCCTCTCAATGGGCTCTTCCAACACTCTCATGACCTCATCTAACCCTAATTACCTTCAAGAGATCCCATCTCCAATCACCATCACATTGGGGGAACAGAGCTTCAACATATGAGTTTTGGAAGGACAAAGTTTAGTCCACAGCACTACCTCACTGTGCGAGTGGTCTACAGATAGAGTTAGTGAAAAAGCCATGTTGGTGCTGAAGATACTGGAACTGGGAGAGGTGGGGCTCTCCTAGGAGACCTTTGGACACATGTGCAGGATGTGAGCTGGAAACTCTAGTCATACAGGTGCTGTGTGGGGGAGAGTTTGGTTCTGTGAGGGGCATAGGCCAGTCAGTATCCTGTGCCCATGCAAGGCCACATGTCACCAGGAATCATTGAGTGTCCACAAATCAGGTGAAGACTTTTGGCCACCAGGGCTTGTTCCTCAGCCACTCCTCCACTCCTACCCATGCTGACTCTAGTCTTCATTGCCTGCCCTGACCAAAGGATGTATCAAGGCATCTTATCAAAAACTGCAGTGTGACATCAGTGTTTGGGTTTGCAGAGCATCCTATCCATGAGAGAACTGACATGGACACCCCAGTAGGTACCTGTAAAACTTGACTGCATTCTTTGGAATCCTGACACTCTTAACAATTCCAAAGCCAACTTGCATTCCTTCCCCCATCGGCCAAACTCATTCTTCCTCCATAAATACTGGAATGAAATGACCCTGACCAAGCAGGAATGCATGCTCTCAGTAAGGAGTCGACTCCAAAGACTGACTGTGAACTTCCCTCAGGAGTACTTGGACATTCTGATCCCTTCTCCAAGGACTCTGAACAGACACATGGTGCTGGAGACTACAGCAACCTGGTGTTTGTGGGAAGTCTGTGTCGCCCTGTGCATGAAGGTCAGTCCTGGAGAAGACTTGAGATCCCCTACGATCTAGAGCTCTGGGGCCTTTAATGTGTGACCTGAGTCTGGATGTGAGAGTCATCAGCGAATGGATGTTCATCACAAACCCATTTTATTTGTGTTCCTCTTCCCCTACTTTCTACTTCTGAGTTGCTATGTTTTCCTCACTTCCAACATGGCATAGTTAGAGTATTAATGTATACATCCAAACATAAACATGTTTTCATTATTAGAAAAAATGAGACAAGTTCATGAGCATCTTGGTGCATGAGCATCTTGAAGACCTCAGCAGAATCTCAGGACAAAAGCCTAAGAAATGTTTCAATACAGGGAGATAGCATATCCTCAAACTTCACACTTGAAACCCCCTCGTGTGGTCAAGTCCCTATGCAGGGGAATCAGAATCTCCAAGCTCAAGCTCCTCTATTCCACTATCCCAAAAAAAACACACAAACTGCTTCATTCCACAAGATTCCCTGGTTTGACTCACAGCGGAGATCTCAGCACATCTCTGCTCTCAGCTGGAGGTTCCCAGATGTCAGGTCACTCAGGTCACTTGATGGTCATATATACTAGGACCAGGGGCACCCTGAGGAGGGAGGGCATCATCATCCCAGGGATGATGTGGACACAGGTTCTCTTACACATACTGCATTCCATTTTAGAGGGGCCACCTACACATCAGGCCATCAGGTGACCCTCCTCAAACTACTATCCTACAACCACTGTGCTTACATGGGGCTGTGTTTTCTCCTGAAAAAGGGGCTAGTTCTTTGGTGAGGGAGCTTTTCTAAGGAATGCCTGGAGAATATTTTTTCATTGTAATAATAATAACAATAATAATAACATAAATAGAAGAAATTATACTTCAATGCACTCGCACTTCTTTTCACTCCTCAGCTTTCATTGGATCTAGTTCCCAACTGGGGAAAATAGAGATTCAGAGACATGGTGGGCAGACCTAGGTTTACTAAGACATCCATCTTATAGAGTCAGCTTTTCACAGAGAACTTCCAAATAAGACGCATCCCGTGTGCATCCAAGATGAATCACTTCAGTCAGCTTTTAGCCTCCCCAAGCACACACTATGTATAACCCAGAACACAGAAGATTCGTTGGAGAAGGTGGGTTGGAAGCTGGATGGTTTACACAGGCAAAACTGTATTGCTTGACTTCTATGTAAAGAGAGAGGGGGATGAAGAAAAACTAAATGGGGGAGAGGTTCGGATATCTGGATTCCTTGACCCCAAATCAGATTCAGTCCTGGCTCCTTAATCTGTGTCCAGTTCCCCAAAGATCTGAGAGGAGTGAGGTGAGCTCACGTTAAGTGACCTGGAGATCTGGAGGAGCAGTGGGGAGTGCCACCCACTGCCCATCTGGTGTTCATTGTTCCCCTACCTAAGAGAACATTATCTTCCAGAATTTAAATCTATTTGAGTCCAAATATTTAATATTAAAAAAAAACAAACTTAAAAGTTGGAGAAACTTGTATTAGTTATGAGAAAGCCAGAAGGATCCTTCTTTGGAAATAGTCTTGGGGAAATTTCTGCAGCATGAATAGTTGGGATTTAGTTTTGCCAAACTCCCTCTTCCGTGCACTTTAGAGTTTACAAAGGAAATAGAAAGGAGATTTGAATTCACATATTTCACATTAAAATTTATTAAGGGTATAAGTGAGGTATTGAAATTTGAAAATAAGGGTTTATTATGTCTTTTAACGTTCATCTGGGAGAACAGACATTCCAATCAAATGTATCCGGAAGTAATAAAAAATTAATTTTTCATTAGTTTAAAGCAAAATCCGCCTGTCTCCTAAGGAGCACGGTTTTTATAAGCCTCATTATCCATACTTGACACAACATATTCAGAAATAGAAAACAAAAACATAGATTAAAATATCTCATTTTTCAAGTTAAAAATACTTTTTCAGGCAACTCTGGGAATGAAGATAAAGAAAAACGTGAAATTACAATATATCTAGAAAATGACAACGCAACTTGTAGGATGTCATCCACAGTGGTCTCAAAGGTATTTGAATTTACTAACTCTTCTCAAGAAGTGTGAAATAGATCAAACGGAAAGAGGAAGGAAATATATATATATACATGTTGCACACGAGCAGTCGTTTTTGTTCTTCTAAAGCAATGCCTCAGCCGCCAGGCCCGTGACGTCCCTGACACCGAGCCCGGGGCGTGTCACCTCCCGGGGGGTAGAGGACAGACTGGGACGTTGCCTTCCGTGCCTGTCAGTCAAATTTCACCTCTCGCACAGGAGAGTTTGGTGTTCACCTTCTAGTTCCCAACAAAAAAAGAAAAAGAAAAAAAGTTCTAACTGGTGGAGCCGCAGACCTTCCCGATCCCACCGCCGAAGTCCCCGCGTCCCCAGAGCCGCGTAGAGCTCGCCGGACTCACAGGACACGCTCACAGACAGGGTTTCTGACTTAAGCCGTTTTCTGTTTTTCGAGAAGGAAACCTCTCCGCATTCAGTATGACCGGCCCCTCATTTCTAAGCTTTCACCGTAAAGTATCTGAGTCATGTAACTTGAAGCACGGTCGGCGCTGCGCTGCCTCACAGACACCCAGCACATTCACCGGACGCAAACCTGGAGACGCCAGTGCTGCCGGCGGAAGTACAGGCAGACCGGAAACGCCCGGAGGCGGGGCGGAGGTGAGCAGCCCCCCCCCACAGGCCCCTCCTTCCAGGCCCCGCCCCACAGCCCCTCCTTCCAGGCCCCGCCCACCCTAACCCCTCCTTCCAGGCCCCGCTCCGCCCGCGCGCTTAGTTTCCTGCCGACCCGGAAGCAGATTTCTCAGATCAAAGGTCCGGTTCCCTGGAGTGAGTTTCAGTCCGTCTAGTTCAAACTCGGAGGTTGATGCCCGGCGCCGCGTCTTCCGCACCGGGAGTCCGAGATCCTGCGGCCGTCGCAGTCCCAGCATCCGCCCGTCCCGGTCGCGCGGAGCTCCGTCTAGTCGGGAGACGCGCTGCTGCCGGGTCCGGATCGGCGTCAGTTTCCGGTAAAATCGCTCGGAGCCCAGTCCGCGCTCCGACCTTCCTGCCCGCGTTCTTGTCACCATCTCCTCTCCGCGCCCCCGCGCCGGTCAAGTCCCCACTGGAGGTGAATTCGCGGCCCCTGGAGGGCAGCGCCGGGTCGCCCCCCTCCCCCTGCCCTGGGTTCATGCAGGACCTGCCCGGTCGTCTCCTGAGTCCTCCTCTCCGTCCTCCTGTCACTTGGGGCCCGCCATGCTGCTCTCTTGGCCTCCCCTTTGCAGTCACCTCCTCAGAGAGGCCCCGAGCCCCGTGCTGGGGACGTTCACCTGCCCATGTCCTGTGATACCCGTGTTCCTGTGTCCCAAATCCCATCCCACTCATCCCATCCATTTACTCTTGTTTCCTTTTACTTTCCCTTGGTTTACAAAGTTGAACAATGGGTTCCTTCATTTTCAAGCCCTCTCTGTTTCTAATATGTGTATTTAAAGTTGTACATTCTTTCGAGATAATAACTTTGGCCCTATTCCATGGTTTGGAGGATATTCATTCTTCATGGTGGTGATGACTCTAATTGGCAATGGCCATTCGATTGTATTGTAACCCTATTGTTTAAACTGTCATGTTAGTTTTGTTTGTAATACCTGATCATTGTTTATTTTCATTTTAACTTTTCTGTGGTAAGCATATGGGACCTTTCTGATATATTCTCTTTTGCAATTAGCTGAAATTTTCTCTGTGGCTGACTGCAAAGTCGTTTTTGATGGATGCAGTGGGTGTACTGAAGTCTCTATATTGGGATAAATGGGGATAGAAAGTCTCTACATTTTCCATAAAGGTTCAATTTGTATGCACTTGTTTAGGTATATGAAATCTTCAATATGCTTACTCATGTTATTGCATTATAGACATAATTTCAGAGTGTATTGTTATTAAATTCCCCAGTAAAGTTTAAGGACTTAGTATTTTCTCTTTCATTTCTATGTTTGTATTTATGTGTATTTCTAACATAAATTTTTAGTTACATACACATTTGTGAATATCATATTTTTTTATTCATTTGGTACATAGTTAACCTTACTGAACTCGTTGGAATATTTTTGAATGGAAATAAAAATGTTAATTTTGTAGAGCTTCTTTTCAAGAGATGATATCTATGAAATGCTTGATGTTTTATCTGAAATACTATGAAAGATCAACAGTCATGGCAAAGAGTTTTTTTTAAGTTCATAATATCAAATGAGTCATAGAAACTTTATTAGACAGTATTAATATCTTCTTAAGCAGCAAACATTAGAAACAGATGCAGTTAGGGGCAGCAGGAACTCTCACTGAACTAGTCTCTGTTAAAAGGGTGAGTGATCTATGAAAACTATGACGTTTAATGTAAAAACCTCTACTTGCATGGATTTTAATTGATATATGGTTTTCAAAATGGCTCGTTATTTGTTAACTGTGAGTTTTGCCTGTTGGAAAAAGGTTGTTCTACAATAAGTAGTCATTTTAATTTCCTATGTAATCCACACTCATGTCATAGAAACTATCATCTTTTTCTTTTAAAAAATTTTTTAATAGACTTTTATTTGTGTTAATTGTTCCAAAATGCTGAAATGCAAATGAGCAAAAAATGATAGGATATAAAAATACATCTAGAAAACAATCTCTCATTCAGAGACAACTCTTATATTGGTTCATTTAAATGTGTGTGTATGTGTATCTTCCAGGGCATCTGGCCTCCCAGGAAGAAGGCCAAACTCAGGGACCATGCCCTGCCCCGCAGCCCTCCAAAGCCCCACCTACTCCGAACAATGAGGTTACAGCATTTTCTCAGCCGTGACTGTCTTGCTGCACTTCCTGCCATCTGCCCCATCCTACCACCTTCAGGTATTTACTTCTGGGATTTTGCTTCTGAGGCTGTTGGTGGGTGACTGGATTGCCATCCTCTGTGCTTGCAGGTCTGTAGAGTGGCATGAGCAGTTCCCTTCTTCCCAGGCATACTTAGAAATACTGCAAAGGCTCCAGAGGGCGGGGCCTCCTCTCTAGCCTTCCACGCTTGTTACATCTATTCCTGGGCCCCCGAGGGGTCTTAGGAAAATTTTCGTAGAGCCTGGTGGGCCACAGATGCCATCCCCAGGCCTTGCAGGCAGGCTCAAGTGGTTGCTGGTCCCCAAGGTGACTTATGATATTTTCCAGAGGCTCTGGCAGGCCAGGATGCTCTCACCAAGCTGCCTCTGTCAAAACGGCCACTCCAGGAATATGGAAGGGTAATTGCAAAATTTGTGGATGCTCGTTTCTAGAAAGGGCACTGGGAATGACCTGAAAACATCTGTGTGTTTGTATGTATTTGGGGGAACCCTCTGTAGTCCCCATCTGTAAACCAGACACCCCATGTGGATAGAGAAGGTTGAGTCAGTGTTTTCTAACAACAACAACAATGGTAAATCATAGTTGTTGTAATAATTACAATCATGGGATTCACAACAACAATGATAATAGTCTTTATGATGAGAGCAGTAAGAAGAAGAATAAACTTGAGATGGGAGAATAGCCTATAGACCTCGGTGAATGAATGACCAGATGCCCAGATCAAGTGGTTTGAATCAGAGTACTAGGTCTGCTCCCTGAAACGTGTTCCCTGAAGGTGAAAGACAAGAACAGGAGAAAAAAAGAAACACCAGAAGTGGGGCACGGGTGAAAGCAGGGCTTCCTAGGAGATCACCTGTAGGTGAGGCTTGGGAGGAAGAGAGGAGCCAGGTCCAGGGCCTTCCTGTCTCCCCACACTCATCCCATTCTGGAGCCTGGACATCTGGCAGGAGTGGGGAGCCTGCCAGGAAGGAAGGCTGGACTGCAGATCTACTGCCTACCCCCCTACAAGAGACCTTAAGCCCCAGCACTGTCTCAGCCTTCAACACCAGCTGCCTTTCTGCCATCTGCTTCTCCCTAGTCCTTCAATATCTGCACATCTCTGTTCCACTGTCTCTGCCTGGGGCTGCTGGAAGGGGTCATCCCTATTCCTTTGGCTGGCAGGTGGAGAAACCAGCCAGCAGGAGCAGGTGCTGGAGAACTTAGAAAATTCTCTGTGGAAGTCTGGAAATAAAACCTCAAATGAAAAAGGGGGCAATAATTATGAACAAAGAGGAGGATGGGAAAGATTTTTTAGCCATATGAATAGTTAAAACTATGAACACTCTTAATGTTTCAGAGCCAGAGCAAGATCCCATTCTACCTGGAATAGGCTTTACAAAGAATCCCATGAGATCCTCCATGTTAGAAGGATTGTTTATTTAAAGAATTATACAGTAACATGTGACAGTCCATCAGCAAGAAAATAAAGTTGAGCCAGAAACTCTTCTTAAAAATGCCATTATGTATGGGATAACTACGTAAAGCAGGAAATTCATGTTAACTTTTTGTTTTAGAAACTCCTCTAAAACAGGCATAGCATATGACTATTCATTACACAGAGGTGCTCAAACCAATGGATTTATTTCTATAGACATGTGTAGCTACATAGATATATAGATATGGATGTAGGAGAATAGCTTTCTATATGGCATGGAAAGGCAAAGCATTTAAACAGTGATGTAATAATGTAAAAACGCCTGGCTTAATCTCCTCTGACTGGTAACATTAACCAGAGTGAAAAATCCTGCTTCATATGATGATGAAAGAAAAGTGTATCCTCATACGTTGCAGATAGATCCATAAAATGTGCTACATTTGGGGTTTAGCAACCAGGCAATTATCTATTCACTTTAAAAATACACATGAGCCCACAATTAACAATGCATCTCCTGTGAACCTCCCTTAAAGTAATAAACTCGTTATTAGTTAAGAATGCTGAAAACATCATCACCATCTATCTCCAGAACTCTTTTCATTTGCAAAACTGAAACTATATCCATTAAGTAACTCCCCATTCCCTCCTCCCCCCATCCTCTGGTACCCACCATTCTACTTTCTGTCTCTATGAATTTAACTACTCTAGGTACTTCATATAAGCAGAACCATACAGTATTTGTATTTCAGTGACTGGCTTGTTTCACTTAGCATAATATCCTCAAGGTTCATTCGTGTTGTAGAATGTGTCAGAATTTCCTTCCCTTTTTAGGCTGAATAATATTCCATTGTATGAATATGCCACATTTTGCTTATCCATTCGTCTCTAGCCTGTGTTTTAACTGAGAAACATAATATTCATTGAAGTGTTTAAAAGGCGTGAAAGTTTTGAAAAATGAATGATAACTGGATCTCTCTGCCTGTAGACATGACAACAAATTGTTAGCGTGGATGAATTGGAGAGGGAAGAAGGACAAGTGCACCTCCACTGAAAGACACTATTTGTCAAAGAAATCTTAAACAGACTTTTTTTTTTTTAATAATTTTATTTATTTTTTGTCCCCCAAAGCCCCAGTAGATAGTTGTATGTCATAGCTGCACATCCTTTTAGTTGCTGAATGTGGGACGCAGCCTCAGCATGGCCTGAGAAGCGGTGTGTAGGTGCGCGCCCGGGATCCGAACCCAGGCTGCCAGCAGCGGAGTGTATGCACTTAACCACTAAGCCATGGGGCTGGCCCCTAAACAGACATATTTTTTAGAAGATCGGGCAGGCCTAGGACATCCTCCCTGGGTCTCCCCTGTCAGGTCAGACCTGTCATTACCTCCAGAGGGGGACTTTCAGTATTTCAGGAGGCTCATCCATGAATTAATGCCAGCAAGAGTGATGCCCATGAATTAATGGGGACCAAAGAAAAAAGGTTGGAGTGGGATGAGATGGTGTGGGATGAGGAGAAATGCTGATGAATGGACTCTACCCTCACCTTGGAATAAAAAGGTGATGAGAGGGCAGCAGCTGGAAATAAAAGGAATCTGGAAGTGTTATATTTTTTTAATTCAAATTTCAGATTGGGAGATACTGTAATATATTTAAATGCTAAGAGGATGGATCAAATTGAGAGGGAGTAGTTTAAAATAAAGTGTATGTTTTATAAGTAATAACATAAAATTTATAATATGGAAGAAAATAATAGGACCCAAATGTAGAGCTAAAGTACCTAGCTGGAATTAAAAGTAATTCCATATGGGGGAGATGGCATAAATAAAGGATGTGAGCTCACAAATACTTTGAAATTTGATGGTTGAAAGGATCTGCCTCCAAAATTATCTACTTCATTTGTTCATTTGAAATCAGTTACAAACCATCTGATGAATGTAAGAAGAAAGACCAGTGTGTGGAAATTCATTGGTCACAGCAAAGGTTTGAAATACTGTTTATTTTGCGTGCGAGTTGAAATTGACATGCAAGACCTAATAGGATTGCCAGGCATTTTTGAGAAATGATCAAAATGACCTAAGATATAATGACATATTTACTGTGTTCCCTGGTGGAATTGGTTGATATGGGAACCAAAAATTTTGAGCCAGAAGATTTTATCTCTGCAGGCTTAAGAATTTCACTTAAATGTATAATTCAGTTGTGACTGAGATGGCGATAAAACTGTTTACTACATAGTGCTTTGTATTAACATTTTATTTATTTTCCCACTGACCAAAAAATAAAGTTTCCTTCCCATTTTAATTGCATATCTCATAAGTTCTTAACATGTTCTTGAAAGTACTGTATGACCAGTGCCCTAGCCCCCGCCTCCTTCATCCTAGTAACATAGTTTGTTTTTGTCACATCATAATATATATTGCAAGTTTTTGTATTTATTCATCTTCCATTTTATTTTTAAGTCCAGATTTCCTCCAGGAATTTGAGTTTTATGTCCATGGAATCCCAATGTGTCTGATTCCATGCTGTACCTATCTTTAGGCATTTGTCATATCAAAGCAGCATTTTACAATCTGTGAATTTTATTGTATCAACATTTTCTTGGCAATTCTTGTGTCCTCTTTTTGACTGTGTCCCTTTTCCTTTTTTGTCTTGAATCTATTTCATTATTTTAACAGCCTCCTCCAAGTTCTAGATCTTGCTGTCCAATAGAGTAACCACTAGTCACATGTGACTATTAAATTTAGATTAAATAAAATTAAATAACTAAACTTCAGATCTTCTCAGGTGTTAGGGATTCTGTAATCACATATGTCCGGCAGCCACTCTATTGGATAATTCAGATAAAGAGCATTTCCTTCATCTCAGAAAGTTCATTGAGCACATTGATCTACATCTTATGTTTTTATTCTACTTTTTTGGCTTATCAATAATTTATTTTCTGCTTCTCCATATTAACTCCCTTTTATGGGTTTTCTCAAGTGATTTTTTTCATTTTATTTCTTTAACTTCTTAAAGTAGATGCTTATATCCTTTATTTGAATCCTTTTAAATTTATATACTTAAGACAGAAAAATTTCTGTGAGTATCGTTTTAGCTTTGTTCCATTTGTTCCATTCCTTTTACATAGTATGTTCAAGTATTGGTGTTATTTTTTATAATGTATATTTTTAAAAATTTAAAATGTATGGTGGGGTTATTTAAATAAGAAATTTTTTCCCCTTAATTTTCAGTTGGCATGTCGTGTCTTCTATGATTGTCATTATTTTTTGGTCTTATTTCATTGTGTATAGGGATGTTGAAAATTCCTTTTTTAAAAATGTGAGATTTTTTTCCGTCCTTGTTACAAACCATTTGTATGCAAGGCCTATTACACACTTCGGAGGTAGATCTGTTTCAGGATATGATGCTTTCACATATAAAATTCTAGAATAATTGTAAACTTCATTCTATTTTTGTCTTTTCTGAATTGCTTTGGATATACAGGATATTGAAAATCGTGAAATATTGGATTTTGATATGTGGTCCAATCTGAAACGATAGGTTTTTCCATTTATAGTATTAATTCGAAAGATACATTTGTTTTGCTTTCATACTTTCTTCATATTTAAAGCTATTTTCTTGTACTCTGTGCCTTTGCTTTCCAATCTCTGTACTGCTAGAATGTAAGAGGCATTCATGAAGCAAGCCTGTTTTGGTTATGTCAACTTGTAAACTGCTATATCCTTAGCACCTGGAATAGTGCCTAGCCCATGGTTGGTGTTGGGATTTGAGAGCTCACTTAATAACATCATTTTTCCAGATTGCAGTTCTGAAAAGAAAGGAAGGACGGGGAGACCGAGTCAAGATGGCGGCGTAAGCAGACTCGGAACTCACCTCCTCCCGCAGACACAGCCAATTTACAACTACTCGTGGAAAAATTACCCCTGAGACAGAACTGAAAACTGGATTAGAGGAACTCCTGCAACAACGGACAATCCTAACTGAGGTAGAAGAGGCAGA
>JABWHU010000002.1:8046465-8067929 GCA_014189135.1 Dicerorhinus sumatrensis harrissoni | reverse complement strand
CTGCCAATCCTCCTCTTTTTTTGCTGAGGAAGACTGGCCCTGGGCTAACATCCGTGCCCATCTTCCTCCACTTTATATGGGACGCCACCACAGCATGGCCTGGCAAGCGGTGCGCTGGTGCACGCCTGGGATCCGAACCGGCAAACCCCGGGCCGCCGCAGCGGAGCGCGTGCACTCAACCGCCTGCGCCACCAGGGCGGCCCCTAAATTTAACATTTTGATAGAATATATTTACAGTTTTAGAAACTTCTTAAAAAGATAACTAAAATTCTCATTGTTATTATTATCCCCAGTCACACATTTTACTTTTTGGTAATTAACCTTTTTTTTCATATTTGGTAACTGGCATTAATGTATAGGGAGCATTTTTTTGTTAATTATGGCTGTATATTCAGGAAAATGAGTAAAGTAGGGTAAAATGTAATATTCTGTGGGAATTTTTGAGGAACTAGATAGACCAAAGAGGCTTCTTTTATCCTTCAGCAGAGAGATAAGACAAAGACAGGAGACAATGATAACTGGCGTTTCAGGTCCCAGAGAAAATTGAGAATGGGAGTCCTCACACCACAGGGATGGTCAGGCTAGGACTGTCCTTCAGTACAGCTGTCCCAGAGATCCCTGGCTGGTGCTGCTGAACCCTCTGACCTTATAGTTTGTTGTGAACACCAGAGTCCCGTAGAATTGAGAGAAACTGTTGATACCAATTTCCATATGAATCTTGTTCAATTCTGAAGAATGCTGGAGATTGCTTCAAGGTTCTTAGTTGTTTTAATGAGTAATAGACTAATGGCTTGTATTTAATACATATTTACTTAGATAGGATGAACTTCATACATTAGTTCATAGCATCTTTCTACACTCATAATCGGTTGGTTATTAAACTGTTTCATATATGAGGAATCTGTGGTTTATCCACAGGAATGATGTAACCATAGTCATGGTTTAAAAGTGGCAAATCATGGTTATTGTTTGCCTTAATGGTGAGTCTGTAAAGTTACTTGACGTTAATCATAAAGTTTTAGTTATGAAATTTCAAGGGCAAATTTTATAATCACGTCTGGAAGTCATAATTACCAGTTTATTGGAAAATTTCCAGGTTATATTACACACACTACATGTGATATTACTTTATAATAAAGGTTTATTAATTCAGACCGTGTAAATCTCTGTGATGTAGGCGACAGGCAGATGCCAGCTCAGCACTGAGAATGAACTAATGGAAACCCCAAACTCAGTTTGATCTATCTGTACATCCAGCTCCTCTACCCCCTTCCTCAGTGCTGTCATCTCAACCCTCCCACTCTGGACATTGGTAGGGATTGATCTGTCTAAACCAGAATATCCATGATGTTTTAGGAATCAGTGACATTTGAAGATGTAGCTGTAGACTTCACCCAAGAAGAATGGGCTCTGCTGGACACATCCCAGAGAAAGCTATTCAGAGATGTGATGCTGGAAAATATCAGTCTTCTGGTCTCCATGGGTGAGTCTGTCAACATTTATGTATGTATATAGGTAGGTAGGTAGTTATTCATTCAGTCAGTCAGTCAGCAAGTATCTAAAACAGCTTCTCTATACCCATGCCAATCTCTGCCCTGATTCTTTTGTAGACCTTATAACTACATGAAAGAAAGTGGTTCCTTTACATTTTACTTACATCTAGTTTGTCACCCTACTAGAATGTAATCTTAACCACAATTTAATGTCTTTCTTGCTACTCGGTCTCTAACACTCAGCACAGAACTGGGAACTCAATGAATATTTTTGAATGCATAAGTAAATTGATTAAATATTTTCCAAATAATTATTCTACTCTAGTCACTATGCTAAGGTTTGAGATCAGAGTAGTGAAAATAACAGAAGTTTGATTATTCTTGTGGAGCTTATGTTTATTGGCATCTGTGTGAAAATAATATTCAACCCACTGTGGAGACATTTAATTTCTCTATTTTTGAAAAGACTGAGGATTCTACATTCTGTCCCTGAACTTGAGCATGGACATCAGCATCCAGAAGTCTTCACTATTTTGGACACATTATCTGGATTTCTTCCTGGTCTGGTGATGGACCTTCAATGTTTTCTCTGTTCAGGGTGTTGTTGCCTGAGCTGACCTTGATTCTTCTCCTTATTCTTTGTCAGTAGCCATCCCTGGATTTGGTGATAATGCATTTTATTAGCACAGAATTCAAAATCCACATACCTTTTTTCCATGAACAGGGTATCAGCATTGCAAATCAGAGGTGATTTTCCAGTTGGAGCAAGAGGAGCTGTGGAGTGGAGGAACAGAATTTCTCCAAGGCCAGAGTCCAGGTAGGGAGCAGGGACCTGTGCTTCAGTATGAGGAGGTGCCTAGTCAGTGACTGAGTACGTCCTTAGAAATATCAACGGAAGATTTTGGTAAGTGAGTGACATTTTCTAAAATGTAGATGAGAGACATTGGGGCAGAATTCTTCAGGTGTTGTCATTATTCCTTGCATGTATCAGTCACAATTGACGTGTCCTCCTGCCATTGTCTTGGGCTTTAGAGAAAAGGATATTCATGTGCTTATTGAAGTTAAACTTTCACATAATGATTCTTGTCCCAATCCTCCCTTTTGAATGTTTTCCCTCTTGTTACCTCCATTTCCATTTTACTTTTTCCATATCTCAGCCCTGAAAGTCTTTACTAATTGTCAGTGCCCTATAATGTGTTTCTACTTCCTTGATTATTCCTCATCAAAGTGCCAACTTTTCAAACATACTCAATATGGGTCTTGGTGCTTTTCAGCATTTTAATTCCCCTAATGTCATTCTAAATATTTATTTTTTTTCAATTATTTTAGGCAGAGAGAGTGCCCTTAAAGAACAAGAAATGATAGCCACACAACATGTCAGCAAGAAGCACACATCTACAATCATGCCAATGGTATGTTTCATGGATTTTGACCCTGAGCTTCCAAATTAAAGACCTGGCAATGTGATATTAGTAATTGAACACAATAGCCTGATTTATGTTAAATTGAGTTTAAGCTCTTTCTGAGCAAAAAGTTTTAGATAGTTTGAATTTAGTGAAGAAATTACCCTGAGCTTGAAACCATAACCTGAGATCTTAAGAAAAAGGACAACTGCATAAACACTGCTCATATGCCTAGTCTTGGAAACATATTGAAGTCTTCAAAATTAATCTCTAAGCCCTGCAGTTGGGGTGCACCAAAAGAGAAAATCTGTGTGTATGCAGGAGAGTAACACATCATGTGTATGCAGATAAGATAGGAAAGATTGTAATTGGAGGCTGTCACTGAATGATTAGTTTAGAATTCATATGTAGGGAAATGAATAAATGGATGTACTTGAGCAAACCATTAACAGCCTTTCATCTCCTTCCCCAAAGCAGAAATCTCACACTCCAGAGGATCCCTTTGAATGTAGTGATTTGGGAGAAGATTTCACTCATCGCTCCACATTGACTCAGCAATCCTTAACTCACCCAGAAAAGAAACCCTATGTCAGCAAACAGTGTGAAAAATCCCTTAGTGATCAGTCATGCTTTAATCAACATAAGCAGATTCACTCTAGAGGTAAATCATGTGAGTGCCATCTGTGTGGGAAAGCCTTTAGTAATTGCTCTAGCCTTAGACGACATGAGATGACTCACACTGGAGAGAAACCATATGAATGCCGTATCTGTGGGAATGCGTTTATTCAAAGTTCTGACCTTAGAAAACACAATCTAACTCACACTGGAGAGAAACCGTATGAATGTCATCTCTGTGGGAAAGCCTTCAGTCAGTCCTCTAACCTCAGACAGCATGAGAGAACGCATACTGGAGAGCAACCCTATGAATGTCATCTATGTGGGAAAGCGTTCAGTAAATGTTCTGCCCTTAGACGACATGAGAGAACTCACACTGGAGAGAAACCATACGAATGTCAGCTGTGTGGGAAATCCTTCAGTCAGTGTTCTGCCCTTAGACGACATGAGGGAACTCACAATGGAGAGAGAATCATGGATGCCTTAACTAAATATTCTGACTTGAGATGACATGGTAATATAGTTGTAATGAATGTGGAAGAAACATCAATCATAGTTTTAACATTTAAACACACCAGAGGACTCACATTGAAGAAACACTGTCTGTAATCAATGTGGAAGATCCTTTAGTCATCCTTTGACATACACAAATCTATATGGAATAGAATCATATGTGTGACAGCTGTGTGGCAAAACCTTCAGTCAGCGTTCTGAGCGTAGATGACCTGAGAGAACTCACACTGTAAATATAAGGAATGTAGACGTGTTCAGCAACAGCTCTAAACTTTAAACACACTAGAGGTCTCACACAGAGTTGGACCCCTAGGTCTATAGTCAATGTGGGAATACTCTCATTTATAATCCATGGATAAACAACAAGAGCAAACTCCACTTGTCAGAACCCCTAGGTCTGTAATCACTGTCAACAAATATGCAGCTGGGTACCAGGCATAGCATGTGCAGGAAGACTCAGTGAAGGAATAACGCTAAAACAGGATGTGGGGGGATGAAGCCTCTTGAGGAACACCAAATAATTCATAGTGGAGAAGAGATTCAATGAAAACATTCTCAGTGTCATGAAAGAAGGAAAATCTTCAGAGATCATTCATTTCATAGTCAACATTAAGGTTCTTCACTGAGGTGATAATAATCCTAAAGTCAAAGTGGAGAAAACTTCAGCTGGATTTCACATCAGAAAACAAAGTCTAGGGGGAAAAAACCCTCTAAAAGAACCTTTTAATATACAAGTAATTCAGAATTTTGAGAAAATATCTATTCATAGGAAAAATGTGGCATATAAGTGCAAGATACTAAAATGATCTGGGAGTACTGAATGGAGAATTTTGTGAGAAATTAAAACTTTTCAATAGACTATTACTTGTAAATATTTAAACAATAAATTCAGTTGCTGAAAATCTAATATGTTGATGAAGTTCTAGTTTTATTTATGCAGCTGTAAACACGCAGTGGGTCTGCACTCCTTGCCATGTGAGTTAGAGATTCAGCCTGACTCTGAGTCTCCCTTTTCTCCAACAGCTCCTTCCACACAGCTCAGCTCCACTCATTCCAACCTTCCCACCCATGTCAGCTATCTCTATCTATGCCTTGGTGGTGACACAGGAGGGACCTTCACCCCACTTGACAGATTTCTTGGTGTGCTATGATCCTGGCCCAACAGGGTCATGGGGGCCGTATTCTAGACATCTAGTATAAACCACTGGGTTGTCTCCAGCCCTGTTTCTGCCCCTGGGTGGCTACGTGGGCCAGAGAGACAGGCAGCTCTGCCATCCCAGGCCAAGGACACTCCTTGGATTTTTTCCACGAAGGCTCTGAGTTGAACTAAGTGGGGCAGGATTTCATCCCATGACCCTATCCCACATCTTATTCAGCTAAGTCCTGAGTTATGTACCTATATGTTCCCCAAACAGAGCCACTGCTGTGCTCTCCCCACAGCAGCCCTGAAAAGAAAAGTGCAGCAAGATAAAATCTCCTAACCTATCAGACACCACATAAGACTTATTATTAACTTGATGTACTCTTCCCCAGCAAAATAGAAGTTCTCACCAAGGAGGTCTCCCCTGCTTTGCTCCCAAATATGAGTTGCCCCTGAACAAACCTCCATACTGAACCTAAACCTCAAGGGGAAATGCTTTCAAGAGGTAACTCCCCTGATCTGTGCTCTTCCCAAACTGGCACAATTCCAAAATTATAGCCTGAGGCCAATTAAATGAACACATCTCCGGGTGAAACTGATACATCATTATTATTATGTTTTTAAATCCTCACAAGTGATTCTACTTTGCAGCTGGGTGGAAACAGTCAAGTCAGGTGTGAGGGCAGTGAGCACCCAAAATTCAACATCTTGGCACTCTGACTCGAGAGGCAGGGGCTGTGATCCTGCCTAGATACATGGAGGTGTAAACGACGGTTGAAGGGAACAAGTCAGTCATTAGAAGTTCAGATCCTGGAGACAGACTCCAGGGTTCTGAATTCCATTGTCATAGCCCATCAGACCTTGTTAGTGAGCCTCTCTGTGACTCAGTTTCCTCAATTCTAAGGTAGAAGTAAGCTTAGTGCTTTCATCATAGAGTTGTAGTGAGTACTATTAATGAGTTGATAAGGTATACAGCAAGTTGTTATTGCAGTTACTAGGCACTTTGTGTTAGCAAATAATTATTTTTTTAATTATTGAGGTTGTATAGTTTTATAATGTGTAATTTCAGTTGTACATTATTACATATTAGATTCTGTATAGACTGCATTGTCTCACCACCAATAGTCTAGTTTTTATCAGTCACCATACATATGAGCCCCTTTATGCCTTTTGCCATCCCATCTGGTAACCACTAATCTGTTCTCCTTATCCTTGTGTTTTTTTATCTTCCACATATGAGTGAAATCATACGGTATTTGTCTTTGTCTGGCTTATTCTGGTAAGCATAATTTCTGCAAGGTCCATCCATGTTGTTGCAAATGGCACTATTTTGTCTTATTATATGGCTGAGTAGTATTCCACTTTGTATGTGTGTGTGTATATATATATATGTTCCACATCTTCTTTATCCATGCATCTGTGGATGGGCATTTGGGTTGCTTCCATGTCTTGGCTATTGTGAATAATGCTGCGATGAACATAGAGATGAATAAATCTCTTTCATTTGTTGATTTCTTATTCTTTGGATGCATACCCAGTAGTGGGATAGCTGGATCGTATGTAATTTCTATTTTTAATTTTCTGAGAAATCTCCATAAAGTTTTCCATAGTGGCTGCACCAGTTTGCAGTCCTACCAGCAGTGTATGAGGGTACCCTTTACTCCATGTCCTCTCCATCATTTCTTTTTTTTTTTGCCTTGTTATTTATAGCCATTCTGATGGGTGAAAGGTGATATCATTACACTCGTTTTGATTTGTATCTGCAAACTGTAGTTTTGATTTGCATTTCCCTAATAATTAGTGATATTGAACATCTTTTCATGTGCCTATTGGCCGTCTGTATATCTTCATTAGAAAAATGTCTGTTCATATGCTTTGCTCATATTTTGATTGAGTTGTTCATTTTTTTGTGGTTGAGTTGTGAGTTCTTTATATATTTTTGAAATTAATCCCTTGTCAGCTATATGATTTGCAAATATTTTCTTCCATTTGGTGAGTTGTCATTTTGTTTTGTTGATGGTTTCCTTTGCCTTGCAGAAGCTGTTTACTTTGATATAGTCCCATTTGTTTATTTTTTCTTTTGTTTCCCTTACCTTAGTAGACATGGCATTTGAAAAAATACTGCTAAGACTGATGTCAAAGAATGTACTGCCTATATTTTCTTCTAGGAGTTTTATGGTTTCAGGTCTTATATTCAAGTCTTTAATCCATTTTGAGTTAATTTTTGTGTATGGTGTAAGATAATGGTCTACTTTCATTCTTGCATGTGGCTGTCAAGTTTTCCCAACACCATTTATTGAAGAGATCTTCCTTTCTCTATTGTATGTTCTTGGCTCCTTTGTCAAAGATTAGCTGTCCATAGATGTGTGGTTCTATTTCTGGGCTTTCAATTGAACTGTGTGTCTGTTTTTGTACCAGTACCATGCTGTTTTGATTACTATTGCTTTGTAGTATGTTTTGAAGTCGGGGATTGTGACGGCTCCATCTTTGTTCCTTTTTCTGAGGATTGCTGTGGCCATTGGGGGTCTTTTCTGGTTCCACATAAATTTTAGGATTCTTTGTTCTATTTCCATGAAGAATGTCATTGAGACACTTAATGGGACTGCATTGAATCTCTAGATTGCTTTAGGTAATATGGACATTTTAACTATGTTTATTCTTCCATTCCATGAGCATGAGATATCTATCCATTTCTTTGTGTCTTTGATTTCTTTCAATAATGTCTTATAGTTTTCAGTGTATAGGTCTTTCACCTCCTTGGTTAAATTTATTCCTAAATATTTTAGTCTTTTTGTTGTGGTTGTATATAGGATTGTATTTTTGAGTTCTCTTTATGACAGTTTGTTATTAGGGTATAGAAATGCAACTGATTTTTGTATCTTGATTTTTTACCCTGCTATTTTGCTGTAGTTTTTTATATTTTCTAATAGCATTCCGGTGGATTCTTTATGGTTTTCTAGATGTACAATCATGTCATCCACAAACAGTGAGATTTTCACTTCTTCCTTTCAATTTGGATAACTTTTATTTCTTTTCCTGCCTAATTGCTGTGGTCAATACCTCCAGTACTATGTTGAATAAGAGTGGTGAGAGTGGGCACCTTTGTCTTGTTTCTGTTCTCAGAGGGATTGCTTTCAGTTTTTCACCATTAAGTGTGATGTTGCCTGTGGGTTTGTAATATATGGCCTTTATTATGTTGAGGTACTTTACTTCTGTACTCATTTTATTGAGATTTTTTTTTATCATAAATGGATGTTGGATCTTGTCAAATGCTTGCTCTGCATTAATTGAGATGATCATGTAATTTTTATTCCTCATTTTGTTAATCTGGTTTATCACATTGATTGATTTATAGATGTAAAACCATTGCTGCATCCCTGGAATAAATCCCAATTGATCATGGTTTATAATTCTTTTAATGTATTGCTGTATTCCATTTGCTAATATTTTGTTGAGGATTTTTGCATCTATGTTCATCAGTGATATTGGCCTATAATTTTCCTTTTTTGTGTTGTCTTTCTCTAGTTTTGGTATCAGGGTAATGTTGGTCTTGTAGAATGAGTTAGGAAGCACCTCAACTTCTTCAATTTTTCAGAATAGTTTGAGAAAGATAGGTAGTAGATCTTCTTTGAATGTTTGGTAGAATTCTCCAGAGAAGCCATCTGATCTTGGATGTCTGTTTTTGAGAGATTTTTGACTACTGTTTCAATATCTTTACTTGTGATTGGCCTATTCAGATTCTCTGTTTCTTCTTGATTCAGTTTTGGGAGGTTGTATGATTTTAAGAATTTCTGCATTTCTTCTAGGTTATCCAATTTGATGGCATATAGCTTTTCATGTATTCTCTTAAAATCCTTTTTATTTCTGTGGTATCCATTTAATTTATCCTCTTTCATTTCTAATTTTATTTATTTGTACCTTATCTCTCTCTTTTTTTAGTGAGTCTGGCTAAGGTCTGCCTATTTTATTCATCTTCTCAAAGACGATTAGTTTCATTAACCCTTTCTATGTTTTTTTTTTTTAGTCTCTATTTCATTTATATCTCTATTAATCTCTAGTCTCTATTTCATTATTTCTCCTCCAATTTTTATTAATTCCCTCCTTCTATTGACTTTGGGCTTTGTTTAATCTTCTTTTTATAGTTCTTTTAGGTCTAGTTTAAGATTACTTATTTGAGATTTTTCTTGTTTTTTGAGGTAGGCCTATATTGCTTTAAATTTCCCTCTTAGTACTGCTTTTGCTGCATCCTATAAGAGTTGGTATGTTGTGATGGATTTTCATTTGTCTCCAGGTATTTTTTGATTTCTCCTTTTGTTTCTTCATTTATCTAATGGTTGTTCAGTAGCATGTTGTTTATTCTCCACATATTTCTGTCTTTTCCAGCTTTTTTCTTGTAGCTGATTTCTAGTTTCATAGCATGGTGGTTGAAAAAGATGCTTGATATGATTTCAATCTGCTTAAGTTTATTGAGGTTTACCTTGTTTCCCAACATATGGTCTATCTTTGAGAATGTTCCATTTGCACTTGAGACGAATGCATATTCTGCTGGTTTTGGATGGAATATTCTATACATATCTATTAAGTTCATCTCGTCTAGTGTTTCATTTAAATCTACTGTCTCCTTGTTGACTTTATGTCTGGATGATCTATCCGTTGATGTAAGTTGGGTATTGAGGTCTCCTGCTATTATTGTGTTGCTGTCAGTTTCTCCATTTAGGTCTCTTAATAGTTGCTACATACTTTGGTGTGGCTGTGTTAGGTGCATATATATTCATAAGTATTATGTCCTGTTGGTGGAATGTCCCTCTTATCATTATATACTGCCCCTCTTTGTCTCTCATTATCTTTCTTATCTTGAGGTCTACTTTGTCTGATATAAGTATGGCTACACCTGCTTTCTTCTGCTTGTTGTTTGCTTGGAGTATCATCTTCCATCTCTTCACTCTGAGCCTGTGTTTATCTTTAAAGCTGAGATATGTTTCCTGGAGTCAGCATATTGTTGGGTCTTATTTTTCAATCCATCTAGCCGCTCTGTGTCTTTTGATTGGCAAATTCAATCCATTTACATTTAGGGTGATTATTGATATATGAGGGCTTAATATTGCCATTTTATCTCTTGTATCCAACTTGTTCTGTATTTCCGTTGTTTCTTTGTCCTTGTATTTTCTGATTGGTATTTTAGTTTGGTGGTTTTCTGTGATGGTTTTCTGTTTATTTATGATTTGTGTCTCTGCTCTGATTTTTTGTTTAGTGGTTACCATTAGGTTTGTAGAAAAGACATCATAGATGAGATAGTCTGTTTTCTGATAGCCTCTTATCTCCATTAACCTAAGCATGTTCCATCCCTTCCTCTTCTCCTTCTGTGTTGTCACAAATTACTCTTTTTTGTGTCGTGAGTTTGTGATCAAATTGAAGTGTTTATAGTTATTTTTGATGCTTTCTTTACCTTTATTTGTATGTTATAATTGTTTGCTAACGTATCCTAATAGAGAGCTTCAATTTTCTGATTTTGTCTACTTATCTCCTTGCTCAAAGCTTTGTAAACCTTTGCCTTTTTGTTTCCCATAGAAGGGCGCCCTGTATATTTCTTGTAAGGCAGGTCTAGTGCCAGTGAGCCCCCTCAGCTTTTGTTTACCTGGGAAAGCTTTTATTTCTCCATTATATCTGAAGGATAATTCTGCTGTAAAGAGTATTATTGGCTTATAGTTTTTGTCTTTCAGTATTTTGAACATATCATTCCATTCTCTCTTAGTCTGTAACGTTTTTGCTGAGAAATCCACTGAAAGCCTGATAGGGGTTCCTCTGTAGGTTATTTTCTTCTGCCCTGTTGCCTTAATAGTTTTGCTTTGTCATTGACTTTTGGCAGTTTTAATATTACATGCCTTGGTGAAGGTCTTTTTGCATTGGTGTAATTCAGATTTCTATTTGCTTCATGTACTTGTATGTCCAGTTCCTTCCCCAGGTTTGGGAAGTTCTCAGCTATTATTTATTTGAACAAGCTCTCTGCTCCTTTCTCCCTCCCTTCCTGGGATACCTATAATCCTGTTACTTTTCCTAATTGAGTCAAATATTTCTCAAATAATTTTTTAAGTGTATTTAATTTTTTTTTTTTTTAGTGAGGAAGATTGGCACTGAGCTAACATCTGTTGCTAATCCTCCTCTTTTTGCTTGAGGAAGATTGTCCCTGTGCTATCATCTGTGCCAATCCTCCTCCATGCCATATGTGGGTTGCCACCACAGTATGGCTTGATGAGTGGTGCATGATCTGAACCCATGAATCCAGACCACCAAAGCAGAGCATGCCTGACTCAACCACTATGCCACCAGGCCGGCCCCCTTGAAGAATTTTTTTTATTTTTTTAAAATCTTAATTGTCTTTCCTCTTCCACCTGAAGCATTTCTAGATTTTTATCTTCTAGTTAACTTATTCTCTGTTCCATAAGGTCTGCTCTACTTTTTATGGTTTCTACATTTTTTTTGATTCATTAATTGTATTCTTCATAGCCAGAATTTCTGTATAGTTTTTTCAAGGACTTCAATCTCTTTGGTGAAGTATTCCTTGTGTTCATTAATTTTATTCCTGAGCACATTGAACTGTCTTTCTGTGTTTTCTTGTAACTAGTTGATATTCTTAATGACAACTATTTTGAATTCTCTGTCATTTAGAGTGTGGTCTTCTGTCATTTCAAGTTTAGTTTCTGCAGACTTGTCATTTTCCTTCTGTTCTGCAATGTAACTGCATTTCTTCATGGTGTTTGATGAATTGATCCTGTGCCCGTGCATTTGTGGTACTATCTGGTCACAGATTCCACCAGCCACTGCTCAGGGGTGAAGGCAGGGGCTGTGTTTTCTGTTTCTGCTCCATGTGCTCCTGGTTTTGCTGATTGGGCCTCTCTGCATTCATGAGGGCTGGCCACAGCCACTCTGAGTGTTGTGATCACATGGGTGAGGCCACCGGGGCATGGTGAGCACTCCTACAGGCCAGGCTAACACTCTCAAAGCGTTTGTGTGGGCTGGGCTGTCCCCCCTTCAATCAGTCACACCAGTCACTGTTTGAGGATCCTGGATCACTGCTGCCCAGGGAGGGGGCCTGCTCTCTTAGTTCTACTGCTTCCCAGGGTTCCAGTACACCCACCTTGAGATGTATAGCTATGCAGATCTCTCAGGCATCCTGTTGTGCTGTATAGGGAATCCTCTGTTGGTTAAAGGATGTCCATTTAGAGGTAACTTAGATGGGAGAAACAAAGGGAACAACACACTCTGCCATGATGCTGATGTCAATCTCAAGAATATATTTCTAAATTAACTTGAGATCTATGTATACCACTCCTCTTGACTTCATTTTTATATTGAAATATTTCACAATCACTTTAAAAAACATCATTAGGCTGTATTATTATTACATTTAATTTGCTTAAGACAATATAATTAACCCCTCCCCAAGCTTCAGTTGACTTTAGTTGTTATCCTTGGCCAGAACTAAATTTGAGGCCTAGGGTCACATCCTCTGCCCCAGTGTGTCTCCAGGAGGGAAGGAGCTGGTCCTGGTGCCTGCTGGGGGTGGGGCCTGTGCTAGTGCTGGGACTCCCTAGGATTGACGTACATACTCCCTTCTCAAAAGAGCTCATGCTCCAGTGGAATTCATTTATAAATATGGGCAGTTTCACTGAGATCAAGGGATTCTGGAGTGGATAAAGGAAAATCATATGACTACAAGGTGACAGAATCATGCAACTAGCTTTATTTGGTTGGCACATTGACAACTTGCCTGTGAAGGGAAGTCCCTCATAGGATGACTCCTTCCAGAGGCCACAGTGTGGAGCCACCACCCAGAAGGGGAGGATGGCAAGGGAATTCCTGGGGGAGAGGATTATTGGAGAAGGGATTCATTGTCCAGATGAAGTCTCTCAGCCACAAGATGGGGAGTCTCTAGGTTGGAGAACTACGAAGGGCTAGCAGCAGCTTAGAGACTTGTATAGTCCATTTATCTTATCTATGGCTAGCAGAAGTTGGGTGCAATTTCACAGGGTATGCACGGCAGGCAGGCTCTAAATGGTTAAAAATCTGCTAATTTGAGCTACGTTTAAAACAATTCAATGTGTGAAAATTCGAGTTTGGCGCTGGTGGGTTTTTGAGCTAATGGCCCTGGTCTGCTGTGAAGAAGTAAATACCATAGGCCCGGTATACAGGGACCATCTGTGGCTCATTTATGAACAGTACTTGATAAATTCAATTGATTTTTCTTCATGTTCACTGGTGATTTCTTTTGCCTGCTCAAGTCATTTCAGCTATTGCACTTTTCAGCTCCAGAGTTTCTATTTGATTCCATTTTATAATTTCTGTCTCTTTATTAAAACTCTCAATTTGGTGAAACAGCATTCTCCTGGTTTCCTTTAGTTCTTTGAACATCATTGAGTTAGTTGCTTTAAAGCTTTGTCTAGAAAGTCCAATGTCTGTGCTTCCTGGGAAACAGTATCTGTTAAATTTTCTTTATTTCTCTCTGAGAATGGGGTGTACTTTTTTGTTTCTCTGCCTGACTTATAATTTTTTGTTGAATACTGGATACTTCGCATATTATAATGTGTCTCTGGAAATCATAGACTCCTGCCTTCCTAGGGTTTGTTGTTACTACTTTATGTGGGTTGTACTGGCTTATTTGTTTAGTGATCATATCCTTTATCCACTCTAAAGTCCCTTGATCTCAGTATATATGAGATCATATGCCCAACATATTTACATACATCAGTCAGTGGAGATAAATCCCACTGGGATATGAGCTCCTCTGAGAAGGGAGTGTATACATCAATCCTAGGGAGTTCCGGCACTAGCACAGACGTTGCTTGAAGCAGGCACTGGTACTTGTCCCTTCCTTCCTGGAAACACACCGGGCAAGAGGGGTTGATTCCTGGCTAACCTACCAGGTAGGTCTCAAAGTTAGTTGTGAAATATTTTATAATATTTTTTTCTTTTGGTGAGGAATATTGTCTCTGATCTGACATCCATGTCAATCTTCCTCTATTTTTTGTATATTGGGATGCCAACACAGCATGGCTTGATGGGCACTGTGTAGGTCCGTGCCCAGGATCTGAACTTGTGAACGCTGGGCCACTGAAGCGGAGCATGAAAACCAAACCAGTAAACCACCAAGCTGGCCCCCATAATCACTTTTAAGAATATAATCATGTTGTATTATTATTACATTTAATCTGCTTAAGACAATATGTCATTTATCCCCAAGCTGTAGCTGACTTTGGCTGTAATCCTGGGCCACGACTAGCACAGGACTCTTTCTGCTCATAGAATGGATGGCATGCACACCTTCCATTTGTCCTGCTGAATGACTGAATTTCAGCATTCATATTTTTCAGTGCCACAATTTTGGAAATATACCTGAAATTGAGCCAACTCTCCCATATATTCATGGAAAAGTATGGAGATAGAATACCATGACGATTCAACAGGAAAAGGACAGTGTTCTTAAATGGTGCTGAGAAAACTGAATCTCCACATGAACAAAAATGAAGATGGACCCTCACCTTGTACCATATACAAAAATTAACTCAAAATGGATCAAGGATAAGAGTTAAAACTACAAAACTCTTAGTAGGAAACAGAGGAGAAGCTTCATGTCATTAGATTTAGCGATGATTTCTTTTATATAACACCAAAAGCACAGACAACAAAACAAAAAATAGATAAATTGGACATCATTAAAATTAAAAATGTTTGTGCATCAAAGGACACTATCAAAAGAGTGAAAAGGCAACTCACAGGATGGGATAAAATATTTGCAAATCACATGTCTGATAAGAGATTAATATATAAAATATATAAAAAACGCCTACAACTCAACAATATAAAGCAAAATCCAGTTCAAAAATGGACAATAGATTTTAATAGAGATGTCCCTAAAGAAGATATACAAAGAATTATGCAGCAACTAACAAAGCATTTCTTATTATTTGCAACTCTTAACAAAGGAGATTAAAGGCCAAAGTGCTTGAATATGGGAAGGATGGCTATATAGCGTAACTTGACAAACTTTTTTATTATGGTATAATTAAAATAACTTAAAAAATTACCTTTTTAGCCATTTTAAAGTGTGTAATTCAGTGGCAATAAGTAGAATTAAATTACGTGCAATCATTATCTCTACCTAGTTACTAAGCATTTTCATCATTCCAAAAGAAAATCTCATAACCATTAAGTGGTCACTCCCCATTTCCCGCCTCCCCAACTCCCTAGAAACCATTAATCTGCTTTCTGTTTCTATGGATTTTCCTATTCTGGATATTTCATATATATGCAATCATACAATATATGAACTTTTGTGTCTGGTTTATTTCATTTGATGTTTTCAAGGTTCATTCATGTTGTAGGATATACTGGTGCTATATTCTTTTCTATTGCCTGAATAATATTTCATTGAATGGATATACCACATTTGCTTATCCATTTATCAGTTAATGGACATTTGGTTGTTTTCACCTTTTGGCTATTGTGAATAATGCCACTGTGATTATTTGATGACAAGTTTTTGTTTGAACACCTGTTTTCAATTCTTTTGATATATAAATAGGAGTGGACCTCCAGTGTCTTATGTCAATACTATATTTAACTTATTGAGGAACTGCCAGACTGCTTTCCACAGAAGCTGCACAGTTTTACATTCCCACAGAAATGGATATGGGTTACAATTTCACCACATTCTCATCAACACTTATTTCCTCTCCACTGCCCATGAAAAGAAAAACAAAACAAAAAACCCAAAACAAAAATAGAAAACCCTCACCAGAGTTCACCTCATTGAACATCTATGTTTTATTCAGAGAATTGAGCACTTGGAAACACAGAAAGAACCTTCTTACGCTGAGATATAAGCCAAGTATGCTTCTACTGCACCATTCTGCTCTACGTGAAGGATTTGTTTGCTGCTCCCCGCTGGAAATGCTGAGTCCCATATCATACACCTAAAGTAGTAGCCTGGTCAAATTATTTCATTTGCCTTTTCACCCCTAAAAAGAGGAAGATGGACAAATAGGAATGAATAACTCAATGACACCTCAGAAAAGAAGAAATATAGCAAAATGAATTGAAGGAGACAACTTTCATTTTGCAAATTGAGGTTATAAAATCTGCTCTCAAGGTTGTTGTAAAAACTGGAGTGGGTCATAAAATAGCCAACACGGCACCCCTCTTGTTATCAGTGCTGTACTTGGTCCCCCCACTATGAGTCTGATTCCATTACCATCCTTTTTATATACAGATGGTAAGAAGGAGACAGAGGAAGTTTAATGAAGACACAACCTAGACCCATGGATGAGAGCTAAAACAGGTGGGGTCTCAAACTCAGGCAGCCCAGATACAAAGCAACTTTATTACACCTTATAGGGTGTGGACATTATGTACTCCAGCTCATTTTGGTTCAAGGTGACTTTAGATCATGGATGTGAAGAGCTGAGTGGACCATAAGTGTCACTTATGGTGAGTGACACTGGCAGAAAGAAAATTGTTAATGTTTCTGTTATCTCTTTTCAATTGATTTGAACTCTTATCACAGGCAGATTCCTTGATGGAAAGCCTTTCAGGAACTTAGTTCATTGCTCAGGGTAAAACATGCTCTACAAGTGTCATTGTATCATTATTTATTCAATCCATGGAGGCAATGTTCATTTGTAGGAGCTAGGACATAAGAGTAGAACTCTGATTTATATTGTCTCACCTCCTTCATTCTGAGAATTTCTTCCTAGTTTTTTCCTAAGTCAGTTCATCTCCACAATGATGGGCAATAAGTTGAAAGGGAAATATTCAATGAACTGTTTTTATCATCAATCTCTCTCTTTCTCTTTTTGATACAAAATATCCACTTGAAACTTCTCTGGAAAATACAAGACTCTGTGATGGGATCATCACCTACTTCTTTTGTTAATAAACATGGTGCCAAATTTGACTAAATAAAATAACTATCTGCTGCCAAATAAAGGTCAAAAACAAAAAATAGAAAAAAAAATGCCTATACTGCAATGAAGGCCGACAAAAGACAAACTGAGAAATGTTTGCTACACTTATGGAAAATAAAGGGATTAATGAGCTAATGAAGGAAGTAAGGAATTAAGAACTGTTTTGTTTACTGTCACCATGGAAACCCCATACACATGGCGGGGCTTTGGAGAGGGCAAGTGAGGCACCTGCAGGGGAGGAGAGGGCAGGACCACCCCAGGGTTAAGCAGCCCCCACTGGGATTCTGCGACCCCTGCTGCTCTTAGCACCCTGGGCTTGGATCCCTGTGTTCAGGGCCTGTCTCATTCCAGCTGGAGACATGACAGATCCAATAAATTCACCAGTCAACTGGGGACACCTCCTGACAGGACGGGGCTGAAAGTCAGTGGGATGGAGGAGGTAAGACTCTGGGTAGGCTGGGTTTCCTCAGCTGGAGGCAGGCAGGGCCCATCAGAGGAGGAAGTCTCCGAGCGGTCACGTGAGTGGGAACCCGCATGCTGTCACAGATGCCTCATTGTGACGATCCCAGAGCCTCAGACAGGATTGGCTGGGCAGGCTGCGGAGGGTGGAATAGACGCCCATGCTCCTGGGCCTGACACTGGACTGAATCTCAGGGGAGGGAAGCTCTGGTTCCTGCTCCCTCTGCTCTCCCTTCTTTCCCGACCTCGTCAGGGCCCTTCCTTCTGAGAGGCCCACACTGACCCGTGCTCTTCCTCCTCTGGGTCTCAGCACAGACTCAAGTTCTCACCTTCCCACCTGCATCTTCCTTCTCCACCCTGGGGCAGGTAAAGGAGGAGAGAAACACCACACTGAGTGCTTTGGGTTCCAGAAGGAAATGGCAAAATCCACATGCTCAGGGGGATGTGAAAACAGGAAGCACATCACAAGGATGGGCAATATTGTGAGCTCTGAGACCCTAAAAACTGTTATGGGAAATCCTAGAAAGACTTGGGAACTCGGGCTGATGAGGGGAATGGAAGTGCAGGTGTGAAGGAGCGTGCTGTGCAGAGAATCCGTGGCACAACAAAAGAGTAGAAAGAGAAAGCCTCAAAATGGGTGTACCAGATATTTTCTGGATTATTTTACAGTGCTGAAAAAGATGCAGAGCTTTTCCATCCCAAGGGAAAATGGAGAGTTCAAGTGGGCACAGTCTGCATGAACAACTGAGAAAGCTGTAGCAGAACAAGTGCTCATTGCACTAGCACAAGTCGAAGAGGAAAGTGCAGATAAAACCTTGGGAAAAAACTCAGTGCCCTAATGAGCACCATCATCAGAGGTTCTGGATCTGTAAGAAGATGAGAAATAGGTACACTCACCACGTTCAGCCTTATTCGGTGCATTTTCTTCTCCACTACAGCTGAAGAATTAGCACGTGAGTCCACACTAAGGGATTATTCACGAGGTGTCACCAGCACAAAGCCTGTCTCCTCCTGTGGTGGTAGTAATCTCCCTGACCAGGCAGACTCAGAGAGCAGTGTGTCCTTCATAGGGTCATGTCCAAGCTCCTGGGGTCCCTGGCTGTCGTCTGAGCTGAGTAAAGAAGGCCTGCCCTGTCCAGGCAGCCGGTAGGGAGGGAATTCTGAGGCAAGAGGATTTCTGGCATTCCTGGAGGAATCAGGGATCCTGAGCAATGGTTCCTAACGGTGTGGTTCGAGCTTTTCACTGGCTTCTTCCTTCTGAACAGAACCACTACCCTGAACATTCATATCCCTTTGCATGGGCTCCTCCAAAAGGTACAGAAGTGGGAAGGGCCTCATGAAGGTTTTTTTCTCCAACATTTAATTATAAAAATTTTCAAAAACAATGGAAATACCAAATAGTTTTTTTTTTTTTTTTGTAAGGAAGATCAACCCTGAGCTAACATCCGTGCTAGTCCTCCTCTTTTTGCTGAGGAAGACCGGCTTTGAGCTAACCTCTATTGCCAATCTTCCTCCCTTTTTTTCCCCCTAAAGCCCCCCACTAGATAGTTGTATGTCATTGTTGCACATCCTTCTAGTTGCTGTATGTGGGACGCGGCCTCAGCATGGCTGGAGAAGTGGTGCATCGGTGCGTGCCCGGGATCCGAACCCGGGCCGCCAGTAGCGGAGCACGTGCACTTAACTGCTAAGCCATGGGGCCGGCCCCCAAATAGTTTTTTATTTAACTCTATATTTCCACAACATTGATTCTACCATTAACATTTGAATGTACTTGCTTTATACATATCTGTCCATCTATTCATACTCCATCAACTGATCTTAATTCATTTCAAGGAAAGTTACAGACATCAGTAACTTGTGTCCTAAATACTTCAGAATGTGTAATACTAGAGTTCAATATTATTACATTTTATTTTTCCTAAAAATTGTATACTATGAAATAAACATATCTTAAGTGATGAGTTTTAACAAACACATGTACGTGTGTAACCTCTGCCCCTTCAGGTTTTAGACCATTAAGTTTCCCTCCACAAAGCTCCCTCTGGCCCCTTCCCAGTCACTCCCCACATCAAATCAACAAAGACAGCCACTGTTCTGATTTTTCTTCCTCATGGATACAGTTTGTCTGTTCTAGAACTTCATATTAAATCATACAGTATGTATGCTGACGGGTAAGATTTATTTCACTCAGCCTAATGATGCCCTGTGTATCACTTGTTCATTCTTTTTATCACTGAGTACTACTCAATTGCATGAATTACCACAGACTGTTTATTCTATGGAAGGAAAACTGGGCTGTTTTCAAGTTGGAGTTACTGTGAATAAATACATCATGCACATCCTTGGGCATAACCTTTTCTGAGATTCTCATAGCATTTGGAGATACTTCCCTTCACTTATTGGGAGTCTAAGGACCAGAGGGGAAACTTGCCTGTGGTCACACCCAAGTCCTAGCAGATCCAGGAAAGTCTCTGACCTCAGTGATCTGGGAATTGCTGTGGTCTCAGCCTTGGCCATGACTTAAAGGGATCCAGGTTTGTAGGACTTTCTTACCCATCTCCTCAGTTCACCATATTCTTTCTACAACACAGAGATTCATTCTCAGGTCACTGTGGGGTGGAGAAAGTGGCCTGGTTTTCCTAGTTCACTGTTAGCCTGGGCTTAGTTATGAGACAGCCCAAGAGAGGAAACAGCAAATTTCTGACTCATTGTGTGAACACTGATGCGTACACTCCTCTCCAAGCCTCATCCTCCTCATGTGCAAATAAAGGGATTAAATCCCATAGCCTGGGCTCATTTTGAGCATGATGATCTCTGTCCCAGAAACTGTACCCAGAGAATCAGGCCTGTGATGGTTAAAATGAAATGGGGTGTCCTCTCCCCCTCTGTGCTCTTCAGTCACTAGTGTGGATGCTTGAAGCCCCGAGTCACCCCTCCTTGCCAGCTGCAGACAGGATCCTGCACGTCCTTCCCACTAGGGTCCAGCTCCAAAGAGCCCACAGTGGGCTGATGCCTGGGCAGGGGGCTCACACAGGTGATGGTCTCCTGGGACACGGCTCTGAGTCCTGCTGCATGTCACCATCTCACCAGCTCTTTGACAGACATGGCCTCATGGAACACACTCAGTGCAAGGCCCCTGCCCTCAGCTTGTCCCTTGTGCTTCAGAGAGAGAAAGAGCAGTGTGTGTACAATTCACTGTGTGTGTGTGTTCTCAGATAATAGCTCTCATTTGTTGAATACCTACAATATCCTCGACTTTGTGATTCACCTTTCCACGCAGTATGTGGTTAGTAATGACAGTGTCAGTACTCGTGTCTGATTAGATCCCATGGGCCTGGGAGCCCTTTCCATCCTGGCCGCCTCTGCCCTGTTCCTCATCAGCATGGAGAGGCTGCAGAGCAGCTCCCAGGATGAGGGACACACAAAACAGCCACTTCAGGTGGGTCTTGTTGCTGGGACACCAGGAAAAATCTTTCCTGTGTTAACTGTTCCCACAGGATGGGGAGAGTGCTGGGGGAGAGCCAGTCAGGCTTATAACCTCCTGGTAGGGCTTAATTTAGAAGTCCCCTAATCTCTCCTCCCCCTTCCCAGGACTTTGCTTCCAATTTTAAGACAATTCAAGAAAATTGGGAGAGGGCCAGCCCTGGTGGTCTAGTGGTTAAGTTTCAGCGCTCACCGCTTTAGCAGCCTGGGTTCATCTCCCGGTCACAGAACCACACCACTCGTCTGTCAGTAGCCATGCTGTGGTGGAGGCTCACATAGAAGAACTAGAAGGACTCACAGCTAGGATATGCAACCATGCACTGGGGGGGCTTTAGGGAGAAATACAAAACAAAAGAGGAAGACTGTCAACAGATGTTAGCTCTGGGTGAATCCTTCC
>JABWHU010000002.1:8024376-8046390 GCA_014189135.1 Dicerorhinus sumatrensis harrissoni | reverse complement strand
TTTGCAGCTTTCTTGAAAACAGTCACCTAGCTGAAGACCAAATCTGGGCTGCTGAAGCAGAAGGGAGACAGAAAAGGAGTCAACTGCTCTCCTTGGACCATGGAGAGAGGCTCTGTGTAGGTGGAATTGTGGGGAGAAGAAAGGAACAGCACCTAGAAGACTGGAGACATTCAAATGTGTGTGAATGACAGTGAAAAGCCTGGGTCAGAAGGATCCTAGTGGTTATATGTCAGGCCATGGTGAGGCCCTAAAAGAACACGCTCCTGCAGGCAACAGGGAGCCAGTGCAGATATGCGAGGAAGGGAGGAGCATAGAGAAGAGTGTATTTAGAGGTTCCTGGGAATCTGTAGATTTCTTCCCTCGCATGCTGGGTGGGAGAGCCGCCCCTGTGGGAACACCACTCCCTGCTGGGGGAGCTGCCTCTCCTGCCCCAGGATCTCCCTCCACCTCTTCAGACAGAGAATCCTTCACCCTCCATGCGGCAGAACGTGTCCTGCTGCTGTCACTTCCACATTATTCACTAGGTGGTTAGAACAGGGGACGTGGAACGCAGATCTGGTTACTTAGAAGCACTCTCTCTAGCGCCGGCCTCTAAATATGTTGCAGTCACATCTGATCCCCACTGACACTTTATCACAGATCCATTTTAGACTCTTTCTCACAGAAAAAGGAAAGAAAAGAGCAGAAAAAGGAAATCTGAATGTAACTCAAGTCCAGTCTCCAGAAGCCTTGCTGCAGAGACTGAGGGGCTGGGAGTGTCCTCCAGCCTCTGACAATCATGTCCTGTCTTGGGGCTGCTGCTCTGGTCCATCCTGCCCTGGGGTCTGCACAGGGGGTCGGGCATGGCAGGTCCCGGGAGTGGCCTGGCCCTGCAGGGAGGCTGGTCCTGCAGAGCAGCAGGAACCCTGGTCCTAGGTGGGAAATTTGGGGAGGTGAGGGTGGGAGCCCCAGTCACCGTGGGACTCCGTCAGTGGGTGAGGGTTGTGGCCCGGAATTCACCTAATGGGTGTCCATGAGGGCGAGTTAGGCTAGGACCTGGAATCTGCATTTTAATCCTCAGGGAGGGGTCGGTGTGGGGGCTGTGCACTGGGGTGGGGGGTCTCCATGATTTTCTCACTTCCTCCCACGACTCTCGGTAGTAATAGGGGTGTTTAGAGCCCCTCACCCACACAAACCCCTCACTCCGGGGGTCTCTGTGGCAGGACCTCAGGTTAAGGGGTGGTGTCAGCGAGTCCCAACACCTTCTCCCCAGGGCGCGAAACTGGAGGGAGGGGGCAGTTGGGGCAGGAGTTGGTGGGCGACAGGCTAGAGGGAAGGTGGGGCCCTTGGAGAGGCGACTGCAGAGGGGACAGGGAACCCTGACAGCCTTTCTCAACTGCAGAGGGAGCTGCGGGCCTACACCATGTGCACTTTTCCTTACCTGGTGAGAAACGGAGCTGCCTAGGGCTCACCTTGTAGCCCTGTCTCCTTCCCAGCGCTGGGAGCCTGATCTGCCCAGGAACAGGCAACTCGAGGTTCCCGAAGGCTGGAGTTAAACCTATTTAATAATAATGATCATGTACCTCATTCCATTAAAGATTCACTATTGGCAAACACTGAGTTCAGATGTAGTTTATGTAAGGGATGATCAGTGTTTAAATTAATTATTTAATGATGAATATTTAAATCAACTATTAATAAACTCATTAATTGTGAATTTAATAATTATAACAGTAATACCTAAAAAGCTAGAAATTATTTCATTTTTCCATGTGTTTTCTCTCGCAAGATATTTCTGTGAAAATGACAGCTCGGCAAGCCAGCATTGGCAGTTTTCATGATACTATGTCTGAATGGATTTGTATATAGCAGCAATAATAATGCTAAATCCTCCACAAATGCCCTGGTCACTATCTTCACGTCCCCAAGGGGCTTTATAAAGTGTGAGGGATTCTTTCCCACATGAAGACCCCTCCTAGGGATCCATCCACACTTGTTGGCTGCCCCGACGATGACAGCAATTAGAGTCAAACACGACCACCTGAAAGTCTCTTTATTCCTCATTAGGTGTTTTTCTTTGTTTGTTTGGAGACGTTTCTGTAACAACTAATGCCATTTATAAAGGTATTCATTTCTTTTTTTAAAATAGCAAACTGACTTTTTAAAAGAAGTACCCTGCCTGGGCCTCCTAAACAGCCCTGGCCTCTTAAAAGGGGGAAAAGACCTAAAAGTCTCTCTCAGGACACTGATGCCTCCTCTCCAGCCCATTTCTCTCCTTCAGGGAGTTGAAACAAGATTATAGGCCATTATAGGAGCCATTGAGGGTCAATTAACTCTAGGATATATTTACTTATTTAAACATGCACACCAATATAGACCTATACATATATCTGTTTGGTTCATATATTAATATTACACATATTTATATAATATTTTTATATTCTATTGTATTAAAGGTACATAACACTTTTTTTTTTTTATCACTACCCTTCGTCAGCTGCTAAGAAGCACTGGTACAGGCCATTATTTTTATAGGGTCTTCTCAATTTATGACAAATCCTTTCCCCACTCTTCATCCTCATTTTTATCCTCCCCCCTCCCCCGCAGCCCATGAGCCCATGGGAAAAATGCTATTTTAGTCCAAAGAATCTGCTCCTTCTGTGCCTTTCCTCACTCACCCTCCCCTCCCCAGACTGTGGTGACTCCTTCACTGAGGGCCTGCGGGGGGGCCAGCAGCTTCCGTGTCCTCGTGTCCTCTGCAGCATCCTGATTCCTCCTAGACCCACAGGTACTAATGTCTGGTATCAACTCGGATCGCTCCCGGAGCCAAAACCACAGGGTCTTAGCATCACCTGGTGTTCACAGGGGGCACATCAGGTGTGTATGTTTCTCTGATCTTCCTAGTAATGGTAATAATGAGGGCAGTAGCAAAGCCAAACTACTTTAAAACACTTCTAGTTCTTGAAAGGTATTTTATATATGGGGATATCTGTAAACTGGAAAGCCATTCATGGAATTTGATATATTTTAATGAAATAACCGTTATTATTTCACTCAAACCCATCCCCCACCTCTGGTTTGTGAATGAACAAGCCTGGCTGGGGTGGGGAGGGGCAGTGGGGTTCCTTCTTAACACTCACCCCGACACAGACATGGACCTGTAGGTTGGGGTCAGAGCTGGGCCTAGATATTGGCACACTGAGTGGCTTCAGGAACCACAGCAGGTGTTTGGGCTACTCTGCCTGCTCCTGTGTCTGAGGATGCAGTTTACTGAAAAAAGAAATTAATCCAAGTCCAGTTAGGCTTAAACTCAGTTAAGGCCCAGCTTGAGACAAACTGGTGTCCTGGCTAAGCAAATAGGGACCTTGTCGGGGTCAATTTGACCCAGGACGAACTGAGGTCTTGTCTCAGTGTCCAGTCCTCCTGGGGAGAGGTGGGGTCATGTCCTCCACTTGAAACTGAGTGTTGTCAGTGACTGCTGAGACCAACAGAAGAAAGAGGAAGACGCACTGTGCTCCTTTCTGCTCCAGGACTTAAGACACTGGTGTCTTCCACTTCCTCTCCCGGGACACTCTTTTTGGGATCCCTGAGCCACCATGTGAGAAGTCTGACCATCCTGACAGCAGCACCAGGGAGAGGCCATGTGCAGGTGTCACCCAGAGTGACAGGACCCATGGAGCCCAGCCTCCCAGCCATCCCTTCCAAGGCACCAGACAAGGGAGTGACGCCATCCTGGGCTTATGAAACCAGCACAGACACCACCTGAATCCCATCCAGGGTCTCCACTGGAGACCACGTGGAGCAGAATCACCCAGGAGAGCCTTCCTGTTCCTATAAGCGTTCTTGGTGAGATGGGTTATTGAACACAGCCAATGATACACATAATCCGAATCTATAGACAGACATGCAAATTACAATGTCTGATTATCTGTGTCAGTTAAGCATTTGTTCCATTGAAACTTTAGTTTTAAATATAAATCTTATTAAAAATATGGAAGATGACTGAGGACCAAGCTCCTATATAGATCAATGTATGTTTACATGAAGATACATGTGTGTATGTGTGTGTATAATTTATTATATATATAACTTAATTAGAACATTTCAGTAAGTTTTCATGAGAAATTGTTTGCCAATGATCCTATCTTAGAAGTTGGAATGAGAGGTCAATGGCATGAAGGAATTTTAAGTTTGACTTCATATTCTTTTCACTGTATGTCCCTGACAACAGAGCACCCTGTCCTACATACCACCTAGAGCAGGATGTAGGGAAGATCCATGGAGGAAAGGAGGCTGTGGTAAGTCCATCTTCCCCCGGACTGCCCACCACTCTCTATCAGAGTGGCTAAAGGACCGCCAAGGGCCGCTGCTTGAAGCAAGACTCCACAACCCCAGTCCCCTTGGTGAAACGGCTCCATTCCCATCTTGACATGACCATGTCACCATTAACTAAGGGACTAAATGTAAGAAATAAGTAACAGTTTACACCAATATCTTCCCCACATTCTGTGACAAAACCTCAGGACTGGTCCTCTTAAACTTTATGGTCTGTTTATATCATTCACAGCCAGGAATCTGAGCCTTCACAGTCATTCATGGACATGCAGACTCATCTCTCCAAAGCTCTTTACACCCCCTAATCTGACCCACCTCCCATCCCACCTGCCCCCCAACCTTCCACTGTGCCTTCTTGTCTCCTCTACAAGCAATTACTGAAAGATCCTGTGTTAGAGACATGACAATTACTGTCATTTTATTTTCCTGTGCTACCAAAACTATCTAATCTCAAGGACTGCAGTAACACAGCCCCATCATCAAGAACATTAGTTAAACAGTGAGAAGCATCTTTGTCTTCATATGGTGACTTCCAACATGTCTCCTTCAACAAAGCACATTTGTTCCTTGTCATGGAGAAGAAAGGGCATCTTCCAGGAGAGCAGGTGGAGTGAGGAGGGCAGGTCAGGGTGGAAGGAGGGTCGTTCAGGAGAGAGAGCAGAGTGTCCACTTCCCCAAGGCTGATTATTACAGGGAGGCCCCTGAAATCCAAAGATACATTGTTGGCATTGTTTTGTCCTTCTCTAAGCTCAACCTCAGATTCACAAGTTGATCAGAATGGTTTGATCCTTTAAATTATTATTACTAATTATAATAATTTTTTGCCATTTATTTTATTATTTTATTTTTGTCTCTGTTCATGGTAGCAAACTTAAGATGGTTCTGTCTAGGTTAAATTTTCTTTTTTTCTCTATATTCCTCCTTTTTCACAATTCTATTTATACATTGTGTTATTTTTCTCCCCTTTTGGTTACTTTACAAATATCATCATCAGTGGAAGCACAGCTTCTCTGAGGCCTGAGGGAGGAATGGGTGGTCCACAGGCAAAGCAGGAGGATGAGGGCAGATGAAGTTAAAGTATTGACAAAGAAGAGTGCAGTCAACAGAAGTCAGCTCATATAAATACAAAAAAGGCTTGAGGGCGTTTATCTGGATAGTATCTTTAAGAGAAAACTCTCTATCATGCTTTTAAAAATACATCCTGAACCCTCCCCCATTTTCCTGCTCACACCCGATTTCTTAGTCCTTTAACTTCAGGCCTCTTCATGCAGATGTTCCTGGGATGAAGAATCTTTATTCCTACTTCTGCACAAGTCCATTTGTGGGTGCTTAATTTCTCTGTTCATTCGTTTTCATGGTTTTGTTTTTCTTATTGTTTTCTCATTTTTGCCCCATCTTCTCCTTCAGTGTGTAATTTATATGGAGGAACATATATTTACTGATTTAAAATAATCACAAATGTATACTTTTATTCTTCACCTACAAAGTTTTTTCGTTATTTTTTCATGTATGGTGTCAAATTTAGAAGCTTTTCATTACTAGAGGGCATTTTACATATTTTATATATTTTCATACTGGAATTGATTCATGCACTTATCTCTAAACTTCTGTAAGGATTACTGTATGGATTACTGCATCACATCTTCTTCAGTTAAAGGATGGTGTTTGTGGTTCTTGAAGGTTGAAAGGGCTTTTCACAGGGACAGCAGGTAGGAGACAGATATTCGGCCCTGTGGTTAGAAGACAGAAGACTGAGGACAGAAGATGTGTGTACATCTCCTAAACTTGCTCTTGTGAATGAAGAGAAGGGAATATATAAATACTTCTAGTAAAACATAAAATATACATTAGTGAATATTTGAACTCAGTGATAAATAGCCTCCTACATCTAATACCATTTATCTCTGGCATTCCTTTAAGGCCAAGGATTCTATGTCTCCATGGCAATCTTGTATTTATTGGAATCCTATGTTACCTTGGTTTTGTATTTTTTGAAGATTCTCGCAGTGTCTCCAGTCACGAAGAGTTTCTTAGTTTCATTAAATCCTGGACATTTTGCTTCATGGGGCCCCTTTCCTTTCTGTTGTGGCAGGTGTTGTCCAAGTAGTTTTCTTGATCCTATTCCTTCTAGCCACAGGCCAACATTTGCGTGAGTTTGTTGATGCGGTTCCTTTTGTGATTTTTGTCTCATTTTCTACCTCAGTGTGTAATTAGATTTGGGATACTAATGACAAAGTACACATTTCTTGGTAAATATATTTTCATTGGAACAATAAATCACTCCTGTAGTCAACAAATTATAGTTTATTAACTGGATCCATTAAACAAAATGGAAACTCAACTTTCCAAGGTGCCCTCAATGGTGTTAAAAAATATATCACATCCGATTATGAATTGACTTAAAATTCATTTATAATTGACAAAAAATATTTGTTTGCTAAGTCAGTGATGTTGATCAACAGTGACAGTTTTCTGTTGGGACAAATTCTGACAACTGTTTTCAGCAAATTGCCCATAGACAATGTGTTGTGTTCAGTAGTTATGATGGAAGTGGCATTCTAGTGTCTGTGTAGATGCCCCACACATTGGTGTAAAATCAAGATATTATGAGGGCCACTTAGTCAAAAGATAAGTAAGGCATATTAAAATTTTGAGAGTGTATTGGAGCAAAAATCGATTTGAATTGTGCAGTGCCAAACCAGAAGTGGTTAGGCGCACTCCACCAACAAGATCTCGGGGAGACACTTTTGTAGAGAAAAGGCAGAAGCAAAGTAAGGAAATTATTGACTGGCTATAGCTTAACGCCTAGTTGGCTGTTTGTGATTGGTTGTCCTTAGGTTTCAATTTTGTAACATTGAGGCATTTACAGGTTAGACTTTGGTTTGCCTACATAGACCACCAGGGCATTAGAGCCACCTCAGTCTAACGGCCTCCTTGTTTAATTTAACCACTTCATTTATTATTGCTATCAAAATCACAACCTGCAAAAATCAATGTAGCTGATTTCATTTCTCTGTTTTCATTGGCCTAAAGGACTCAGGTAGTTTCCTAACAGCTCTTGAATCAAGGAAGCTTGCTTATGGTTGTGTTAATTCCCTTTAAGCGTGGTTTAAAGTGATATTTTTTCCATGTGCCAATTTTCCTCTAGGAAACTGGTTTCCACCAAATATATATATATATATATATATATCTGCAAGAAGACCCAGATCTAGGTCCTTTTTGCATCTTATTTAGTGCTTGGGTCTGGGAATAATTACTGAACCTCTCTGTGCTTTTGTTTGTTCTCCTGACAGGGAAAAGAAAGGATGATATCACTGGCCTTAAACTTCTTTTAAAAAGGAGACTATATTCTTTAAAAAAGATGTTCAATTTCTCCATATATATATATAGATACATATACATGTATATAGATTCCTTCATATGTATTTGTATATATATCCATTCATATATATATATATTCATTCTAGTTGCTCTTCTTGGTTGTAGTTTGCCATCACTAATTGTCTAGATAACTGAGATACCTTCATGCTAAGCCTAAGCTGTGAGTTCTTGCTTTTGTGATAGGGAAATGATAAGTACCCTTTTCAAGGTATAGAGTGACATGTGGTATCTCTAAAGGTTATGACTCCTTTAAAAGGTTATTCCTAATAAAAAAATCCACTTTAAACTATGCCTTTATTTTTAAAATTCACTTTTATTCAAATAGTAACAGAATTTTTTGAAGATTTTCATGATTTGGAGGAGAAAGAACTAACATAAAGAAGGTTAAATATTAGATAAATTGCATTATAGATTTTTCTATTTTTAATCACTTCTTCCCATAGAATTTTAAAACTGTATTGTAAATATAAATGTAATAAAAATGTTTGGTTATTAATAGTGATCGTCAGTTTGTAGTTTATTGTTTTTCTGAGAGGTGAGTTTTTATTGTTTCTCTGAGAGACATGAGCCCTCCATCTTGCTGATGTCACTCCTCACTCTTTTCTATCTGGAACTATTTTTTGTCAAACCTCATAGATGGGCATGGTCATATAAAAGTTAAATCCAGTCATTTCATCTCCAGAACAAAAACATGGAAGAATTTTAAAGGAAAACATCTTTCTATTCTTGCCATGTACCATTGTAAATATTTTTAAAGGCAGTCGCTCATATTATAGCAACAAAACAAAGTTGTTCCCACAGTGCCTGTCCTGATGAAGTGGTATAAGGCACCTTGTTTCAGGGTTTCAGTGCATGCTACTAGGGAGGCCTCGGACTGTTGTTTTCCACATGGGAGATGAAAACCACCCTCAGTGTTGTTGCTGCTTTAAACATCTCTGTAAAATGTGGTTAGTTTACCAGCAAAGGGTCCAAGCAGAGTGGATAGTTTCAGAATTGCGGCACCTTAGGGCCCTGATTTAGAGCTTCTTGTCTCCTCTGCCCAGCAGTCACTTCCTTCTTCCCTTAGCATTGCAGCAGAGGCCGTGGGAGGACAGGGGGTGGACACCCTTGAAGACACTAGCTGATGTGTCACCTCACCAGTGTCAAGTTAATACTACTGATCTAACAGATCGTCTGCATTCTTGTGTAGCACTTTCATTACTGTGCATGTGACCATCCCTGTCACCGAGCTATGTGTCCTCAGATGACACTTGGCAACCAGGTTTTCTACCCCTGGTGTGTTCCATTACTTCACAGTACAGTTACACACAGACAAATCCTCCCACGTAAGAAGGTAGGTCCTCAAATCCTTTGAGAATTTCCTCTACAAGAAATGTGTCAGCCTTGGAGATTCTTAAATATATAAGATATTGAATGATGAGTAGAACTGTCTCTAAACTGGTTCTAGTGGTGCCAACTCAGGGAGGAAGCCACTTACATACGTGAGTCTCCCATTATCCACTGCTCAGCGAGCATCCTTATTACAATACCCAGAGTGCAGTCTCAGTTCCAGAGCTAAAGTAGCCTGAACTATAGCAGGGAGAACAATCACCCAGTGTCTAATCTTTTCCAAATGGGAAGGTGATCTCTGGGTGATAACTGTGCTGTATGTAGAAGATTAATATCACCATTAAATTTTAAATTCAAAGTTATCTCTTACTGAGTTTATTAGTTCCTGAAGATGAATTGCACGGCTAGTCTTTGAGAAAAACTGCAGCCCAGAGACAGGTCACCACCTGGTGATTCATGATAACAGGCATATGGGAGAGTTCTGAAAAGCATCCCTGGATTGAATGAGAACTACAGTTAATCTGTACCAATTTCCACTGTATTTAATGAAGAGACTATTCTTAGGGATTTTCACATTTAATTTTTTTTAATTAAAATATTGGAAATCAAAGGATTGAGGTGCAAACAAAGTCACATTTCTTCCCGCAGCACCCAGGCAGTGAGAGCCCTCAGATTTTAGAACAGCAGGATTCCATGACAGGTCAACTGAAATCACATCTGGAATTCAAAAGGAAAACTAATGAGAAGATCTTGATAGAAATAAATTATGCTAAAACATCTAACATCAAAATAGAAGGGTGACTTTAGGTAATAATATAATAATTACAATATATATGATAGAGTAATTAATGAAAAGATTAACTTCAAATTATAATGGAATATTCTAATAGAAAACATATTAATTTCAATTTCATTAATATTATATAATCTGTGCTTATACTATTAATACTGAGTTATCCAATAAGTATTAAAAGTAATTATACTTTATTAATATCAGATATGAATATTAATATATTCTACTTTATATTACTAATATTATGTTAGAGCTCAATAAAAAACATAATGTCAATAAAATTTTAATACAATTTTTCTGATTTTCTCAGTAATATTTACATAGAAGTTATATGAGGTATTGTTTGACCAACAAAGAAAGTGATGTTTCTTAAAGGGCTGGCATTTTATGGTTAGCTTTTTTTTAAGACTTGATTTTTATTTATTTATTTATTTTTGGTGAGGAAGATTGGACCCTTCCTCTTTTTGCTTAAGTAAATAAAGATGGAGTTAATATCTTTTGCCAATCTTCCTCTTTTTGCTTGAGGAAGATTGTCCCTGAACAAACATCTGTGCCAGTCCTCCTCTATTTTGTATGTGGGATGCAGCCACAGCACGGCTTGATGAGCAGTGTGTAGGTCCGTGACTGGGATCCGAACCCATGAACACTGGGCTGCCAAAGTGGAGCACATGAACTTAACCTCTATGCTACCTGGCTGACCCCTTTAGACTTTATTTTTTAAAGCCATTTTAGGTTTAAAACAAAATTGAGAGGAAAGTACAGAGATTTCCCATATACCCCCTGCCCCCACACTTTCATAGCCTCCCCCATTATCAACATCACTCATCAGAGAGTACACTATTTACCAAGGATGAACCTACATTGACACATAATGATCACCCCATATCCACAGTTTGCCTTAGGGTTCACTCTTGGTGGTGTACATTCTATGGGTTTGGGCCAATGGACAATAACATGTACCCATCATTATAATATCATACAGAGATTTTCACTGCCCCCAAATCCTCTGTGCTGAATAACTTTTTAAAAAGTCTATATTTGCAAAAAAATGAGTTATCTGAAGTTACATTTTAACGTCCTTTCATTTTCCACATAATAAAATCATTATTATTCACTTTATATTTATGAAGAATTCCTACTCTTGGTTAACATTCTCATTTGAAATGTTAAGTGAGTCACACTGTGGCATACTGTAAATACATCATTTTCGGGTAAAGAGTACTTTACTGGAATATTCAAATCACAGTCAACTAGAGTATCTTAATCTACAACATTCGGCCTTGGCCATAAAATATTTGTTTTGTTAATACTATTGACTTTAAATTGCATAAAAATTGGTTACATTTCAATGTACACTTTTCATTTTACATAATTTTCCAATTTCAATTATTCAGAAAAGTTTCCTCTTAACATTCATATTTCTGTAGTGTGTGAATGAGCCCAGCATGAAATGTTGATAGAATGACAGGTCCTAAGATAAAGTTTCAAGTACACATTATTTTATTTTTTATATGCCTGGAACATAAGAATCCACACAGTATCACATGAATCAGCAATGGAGATCATACCTAAATTAAGAAACACATTTGGGGCCAGCCTGGTGGCTTGGCGGTTGGGTGCTCGCGCTCCGCTACTGGCGGCCCAGGTTCGGATCCTGGGTGCGCACTGACGCACCGCTTCTCTGGCCATGCTGAGGCTGTGTCCCCCATGCAGCAACTAGAAGGATGTGCAACTATGACATGCAGCTATCTACTGGGGCTTTGGGGGAAAAAAGGAGGAGGATTGGCATGGATATTAGCTCAGGGCTGATCTTCCTCACAAAAAAAAAAAAAAAAGAAACATTTATATTTTACCATTACCTTGGTGCTCTAAAAAACAAGCTGTAATAGATTTCTAAAATCAACTTTTAATATATATTTATTTTTTTGAGGAAGATTGGCCCTGAGCTAACATCTGTTGCCAAAATTCCTCTTTTTCTTTTTTCTCCCCAAAGCCCCAGCACATAGCTGTGTATCCTAGCTGCAGGTCCTTCTAGCTCTTCCATGTGGGATGCCACCTCAGCACGGCTCGATGAGCGGTGAGCAGGTCCGCACCCAGGATCCGAAACCGCAAACCCCAGGCTGTGAAAGTGGAACGCGTGAACTCAACCACTCAGCCACCAGGCCAGCCCCTTAGTATATATTTAAATATGATAATTAAGATTTATTAGTGGCAATAACAAAATAGCATCATGTTCCTGTACTATGTTAATGGGATCATTCAATAGCATTTAGTAATTACTCTTATCTTTTCTTGTTATTTTTCTCCCTAATCAAATCAAAAAGCTGGAGAAGTAAGTTTGGGAAACAGTTAGGTTTGCCCCTCTGGAGGAGAAAATTACCAGTGATCCCCAAAACACAGGGATAAAAGTTGTTTCATGAAGATGAACTGTAAACCCGTGAGACTGTTTCCTGTGGGGGAATAAGCCCACCGCGCTCAGGAGAGAGGGACTCACATGTCAACTCAGCACCCAGAGTGTGAGGTGGACGTGCCCACCAGAAGTGCACACATGCCCTCTCCTGTGGATCCCACATACACAGTGTCATTTCATTCTGTTCCATCCTGTACAGTCTACACACTTATTTTCAGAGTAAAAGCCAAACTTTGTTTTGCTTTTATTTCAACATTTTCCCTGCCAGGAATGTTCCATATAAAATTACTTTCATGGTAGATATTTCTATTTTGTATCAATTCACATTTTTTTATTGAGATATAATTGACATATAAAATTATATTAGTTTCAGGTGTATAACATGATTAAATATTTTTATATACTGTGAAATGATCACCACAATAAGTCTAGATAACATCCATCACCATGCATAGTTACCATTTTTTTTCTTGTGATGAGAAATTTTAAGATCTCCTCTTTTAGCAACTTTCAGACAACACAGTATTTTTAACTGTTATCACCGTGTGGTATATTACAGCCCCAGGACTTATTTATTTTATAACTAGAATTTTCACCTATTACTTGGAATGTTCTCAGCTGTGACAAAGGGTAGTCACTGTGGCACATGAATGTGGGGTTACTGCTCACCCTCTCCAAGTTGGCTTCTGGCAGGGAGGGAGGCTCACCACTTACCAGCCCTAAATCCTATAGGGCTTGGATTTAAGCAGCTTCTGGGTCTGAGCTGGCTGCAATGGGTATGAGTATGGGCTGGGAGCAAAGCTGGGAGGTTGGGAGCAAATTGACATCTGTTTCCGATGCAAGGGGAGGTGAGGAGCCAACATCAGGAGGGACTGGGGAGGGATCAGCCCTAAGGGAAATGGACCAGGGCTCCCTGGCTGCCTGGACACCGGCTGGTCCCTTTGCTGAAGGTGCTTGTTACCACCAGCCCAGATCTCTTCCTCCTCCAGGCAGGCTCACTGTGGCTCCATTATTTTCTATCTGGTTTTTATTTCCTTCTGTTTCTACCTTTGACTTGGATTCCAGAACACACACCCTGAATGCTCCAGCTCACCTCTGCCCATCCTTCCCTTTGAATTGTATGTGAAACAGAAAAGACCACAAGCTGGTATGGTATCTTCAGCAGGGTCATGGTTCTCCTGGTGAACATAACCAATTCCACAGAACATCATCACCCAAGGCCAGTATATTAACATGGCAGATCAAGACAAAAACAATTCCACCCCGTTATCATGTCTGGACACAGACAAAATGTGGACATACCCAGGCCACAAAATACCAACCATCGCCCTTTCTCAGCCTATATAACTGACTTGCTGCTTCTTTACAAATTACAGCTGTAGTCTTGTTCTGATCAGACCTCCCTAGAGAGAAGATTTCATAAGACACCAGTCACAGAACTATCCTGCTTTCTGACAGCAACCAATCTAGATTAGATCAAGCTTCTTTTAATCTACCCCCAAAATCAAGTAACACAAGTGCAAATCCTATAAGGTCCTTCTAACACCTTCTTACTTAAATGTCCCAAGTTCCATTGTGAAATCTGTCTCTTGATGAAGAGAGTAATAAATCCAATTTTTGTTCAATTACAGGCATGTTCTTGATAGTCTTTAGCTGGAGGTCACTGACCTGTATGTATAAAATATGAACGTATGCATGTGTATAAAGACACAGATATAATTTTATTCTATAAACCTGAATATGTGTTCTCAATTTTTCAACACAATTTCAAAAACCCAGATCAGTAAGCTGTGCTGAAAGCCCCAGCAAGGACTGACTCATAGACTGATGCGTACGTAAGATGTCCTGGTTGCAGGGGACAGGTTATTTTGGAGCCAGGATACACTGGTGGGTGTGTACGTGTGTGAGCGGTGGTAAGGGTATGTGGGACAGGGAAGAGAATGTTCCATGATTGGTTGGAGTCCTGGAGTGCTTGGAGCAAAGAGAAGGTGTCTGTGGCTGCTGTCTGTCCTTATCTCCCCTTCCACTGAGGCCCTGGTCACTGAGGCAGATGAAACGGCGTCACAGTGTTGGGAGATGCAGAGGAAACTGAGCTCTTCTGGGGCTCTGCTCAGGGGTCCTCACTCCCCATCCACAGTCCTCTGTTAAGTTTTCTGCCAGATCTCAAGTCAGCAGCCATCCAGCTGCACCCATGGAGTCCGGGATGTGGTTCTAATGCATCCAAGAAAGGAAACCCTGAGGAAAAAGCTCCTGGGTGAGGAGACAGATGGATCAGTGAGTCACATTTCTGTCAAACTGTGACATATACTTGTGCCCATATTATGTTTCCACAAAGTTAGAAGTGCACCTTCCATAAGCAGCAATTAGTTGTGTTGTGACTGTCCCTACACTTCGTAGCAAATCACATAAAAGATGCTGATGTTTTAAACATTTTCCCCCCAAATTCCACTCATCACCATATCCTGATCCTTCCTCTCTGGTGCTGTGTCCCACCTCTGGCCAAAATCCAAAGGAAACGGGCCAATGAGAGGGGTTCAATGTTTCTCCTCTATTTCACTCATTCTTCTCATTTCTGAGGAGGAGCCCCTAACCACCTAGAGGAGAGTCAGAAATAATGGTTTGAAGAATGAGAGAAGTAAGTCTCCAGGGAGCTACTTGAACACTCATAAAATTAGGAGGGAAAGACTGGATGCAGAGGGGTACAACACTGCTGCCCTGAGGTTCTTGGGCCCCAAACCCATGGGGAACCTCAGGACTCCAGCGCTCTTTTGTGCAGCCCAGGGGACTTTTTGAATCCTGTCTGACTCCCCCATCTCTGACTTCTCTTCCATTACCGGGCATTTCTCCACTCCCAGGCTTCTGGTTCACGAGGTGGTGTCAGCTTTTCAATTAAGGTATAATTCACAGGCCATAAAATTCACTTTAAACTGTGGAATCCAGCTTTCTTTTCTTTAGTGTATTCACAGGCTATACAACCATAACCACTAATTAGAGAACGTTTTTAACACCCCCAAAATAATCCCTGTACTCATTAGCAGTCATACCCTACTCCACCCTCCTCCCAGTCACTGGCAACCACTAATCCATTTTCTGTCTCCATAGACTTTCTTATTCTGGACATTTCGTATAAACTGAATCACAAGATATGTATTTTTGTGTCTAGCTTCTTTCACTTAGTATAATGCTGTCAATGTTCATCAGGACAGGAGCATATATTTAGCACTACATTCTTTTTTAATACCTGAATAACATTCCATTATATGAATATGGCACATTTTGTTAATTCATTCATCAATTTATGGACACTGGGGTTGTCTCCACTTTTTGGCTGTCATGAAAAATGCTAAGAACACTCATGTATACATTTTTGCATGAACATATGTTTTTAATTATGGATCCATCAGTAGTAATGGAATCGCTGATTGTATGGTATGTTTATCTTTTTGAGGGACTGCCAAGCTGCTTTCCAAAAGAGCTGCACAATTTTATATTCCTAAGTGCAGTGTACGAAAGTTCCAATATTCCACATTCTCTCAGACACTTACCATCTGTCTTTATTACCATCATCCTAGTGGCAGTGAATCGGTACCACACTGTAGTTTTGATTTGCATTTCCCTAATGACTGATGACTTTGAGCACCATTTTGTGTTCTTATTGGTCATTGTTATATCTTCCTTGGATAAATATCTATTCAAAATTTTTACCCATTTTTAACTTGGATTATTACTATTTTTTAAAATTTTTGAGTTAAGAGTTCTTATGTATTCTGGATACTACACTCTCTTCAGATATATGATTTGCAATTACTTTCTCTCATTGTGTGGGCTGTCTTTCAACTTCCTTATGAGTGTCCTTTGAAGCACAAACATTTTCATTTTGATGAAGTCCAATTTATCAATGTTTTTCTTTGGTTGCTTGTGCTTTTAGTGTCGTATCTAAGAAACCATCACCTAATCGAAGGACACGAATATTTACATCTTTGTTTTCTTCTAAGAAGTTTGTAATGTTAGTTCTTATATTTAGGTATTTTATCCATTTGAGATTTATTTTTTTGTATATGATGTTAGGTAAGTGTATAATTTATTTCCTTTGCATGTGGATGCCCAGTTGCTCCAGGACCATTTTGTTGAGAAGACCATTATATCTCCCACTGAATGTTCTTGGCACCATCATAAACAGACCATAAATATGAGCATTTATTTCTGAACTCTCAATTCTATTCCATTGATTTATAAGTCTATTCTTATGCAAGTACCACAAAGTCTTGATTAATGTAGCCTTGTAGTAAGATCTGAAACCAGAAAATGTGAGTACTCAACTTATTTTTCCTTTCAAGCTGGTTTTATTTATTCCAGGTCCTTGCATTTTCATGTGAATTTTATGGTCAGTTTGTCAATCTCCTCAAAAATGTCACTTGCGATATTGATAAAAATTACATTGAATCTGTAGATCAATTTCAGAGTATTGTCATCTTAATATTAAGTCTCTCAATCCATAATCACTTTTCTTTATTTAGAGCATTTATGTATTTCCTTTTTAAGGGCATCTTTCGTTTCTCTGAAAATATTTTGTAGTTTTCAGTGTACAAATCTACCTACTACATTAAATATATTATTAAGTATTTTATTCTTTTTGGTGCTATTTTAAATGCTATTGTTTAACTTCCCACTGTCTAGGATCCAATCCTGGATCATACATAGCTTTTAGTTGTCATTTCTTCTGAGTTTCCTGTGTTATGGAACATTTTTTAGTCTGTCTTTCATGAAATTGTCATTGTAGACTATGATCCAGTTGTTTTCTAGAATTCCCCAAAATGGAGTTTCCTTCTGATGAGATTTAGTTTACGTGGTGTTGCTCCTTTTGTTTTCTTTTTTCAGGAACACTACACAAGCGATGTTTGGTCTTTCTCAGTGATTTACATTAGAAGCCACATGATATCAATGTTTTTTCATTACAATGTCAACTTTTTTCATTGATGGTGAAAACTTGAATTACATGCTTAAAGTAGTGTTTTCATAATGTCTCCACTGTTGACCTTGTTCACTATGGTAGTTTCAAATGGTGACCTGTTTCCCTACCATTCCTTTTGCATTTTTAGTTGGCCTTCTACTGTCAAGGAGTGTGTCTCATTTCCCTCCTCATATGAAGGCATGTATTCAGGTGTGTATGAATATTATAATTTACTTACTTTGTATGATCTCTTGGACTATATTATTCAATGTGCTGAAATCCATTATTGTCATTTTTCATTTGATGATAATATTTGTCCCAAATGTGGCTACCAGAGTCCCTTCAATCTGCTTCCTTTTTCCTTTTCACCTGTGCACTTCCTTTTTTAGTGTATTTCTTTACTTTCTAGCAAAAGATACCTCAGGCTTATCTTGTATTTTTCCTCCCCCAACACCAATCTTGCATGTGCCTGCTTCAATCAATCCTTTCTCCAAGGAATTTGGGTTCCTATTATTGAGGAATGAAATTTAAAAATGAAGATTTAAGTGGTATTTGCCATTGTGACTGAGGTGTCATGGCTTCTAGGCCCTTTCAGTGGACAGGGTTAGGATGTAGACACATGCACACACACACACATGCACACAACGTGAATTCACGCTAATAAGTCTAATACCAATGCAACACCCAAGACTTATCTTCTTGTTCCTCCTCAAATATTTGTACAACCATTTTCCATTACTGGGTAACTTAAGTCGAATAACCTAAATACATTTAACCATGAGCTCAGTCACACAATTCGTAAAAAATACTTCCAAAATTGCTACACCTAATCACTGGGAAAAAAAGTCAAGTAGCCATAAGAATAATTTTCAGGTACTTTTTTCACTTGCGTATGTATAGTAAAAACACTGTTAAAAATTACTTGAATTTGTTTTTTTAATTTTATTTGTGAGATTATGGTAGTCATTTGATATAAAATTAAGTTCATTTATTTGTTTTCCTTTTCAATATTTTTCTGCCCATCCTTGTTTATTTAATTTCATTTTTGAGTACAAAAAGTTCCAAAAGAAAAACCGTATAAACAGGTGTCCTCAGAAGTGTCCTCCTCCTCCTGTCACTTCCTCAATGTTTCTCTCCACCCCCTACAGGTCACTGCTTTTACTTCGTGTCCTTCCTGTGATTGTGTTTTCAAGGCAGCAGACTGTCTCTGGCGTCACATCTCTGACATCCTGTTTCTGACCTGTGGGCCCTCTTTAAAAGGGCTCACCCGATTAGGTTATACTCAGCCAGGAAAAACTCCCTTGTGATTGTCTTGCAAATAGCTGACTTGAGACTTTAATGACACCTGTGAATCCCTTCACCATTGCCATATAGTGTCACCTAATGAGGAGAATATTTCATCACTTTCAAAGGTCCAGAACAGAAGCAAAGGAAGGGGATTATACTGGGGTGAACACCAGAGCATGGAATCTAGGGGGCAAACTCAGAATACTGCCTAGCAAAATTACTGTCAGCCCCCTTCCAACTCAGTTGTAAATTATATGAAGAACTGCTTGGGGTTTAACAAAAAGCACTGGGAGAGAAGAGAATGATCTAGATTCAACACAGACCCTCTATCCTTGTCTCAACCACTCATCTCAGATCTGGAGTCCAAGGTCCCCTCAGTGAACCCCATATTCCCCATCCTGTCCTTCAACCACATTAACCCTCCCTACCTGGACCCTCTTCCTGAGGCCATTGCACAGCCTGGATCATCAATATTTGTACCAAAGCCCCACTCTTCCCTTGCTCAGGTCAATTCCAGTGGCTCAGCCTTTCCATGACCTTGAGCCTACCTCCAGATGCCCTCTTCTGCACCCTCATTAAGTGACCTGCATCCTCATGCCTCTCCCTCCTTTCTGCTTTTGTCAACACCTAAGGTCACCGAAGGCTCCCTTCAACCTGTCCCTGTTCCAGCAACACCCCATGCCTCAGGTGTCAGCCATGCGCCTGGGCATAGCTGCCCCCTCACCCACTTGTACTTACTTCTCCTTCTGCTGGTGTTTTCCTACCCCAACTCGGCTCTGGTGTCCTGCCCTCTCATCTGTTCTCTCTCTTCTCCTCTGACTTGTTCAAGATAGGAATGATAATAGCAGTGCAGGTAGGAAAATGTGGACAGGTTTGACATTTTAAAAAGAGGAGTATTATTTTAACATTAAACTTTATTCACAAACTATGTGTTTATTCTTCCACGTTTGTATTAATTTTTACCACGTACAACATTTTTAAACACTGCTATAATAGTTAAATTGCATCATTTTCTATTATTATTTTTCAGTTTATTTAGGTTATTTTATGATTGACCCAAGTCTTTGTAATTATGTATAAAGCTGCATACAAATATAAATTGAACAACCTTTTAGGTTTTTGAGGAACAACTTTTACTGTACATATGATTACAAGTAGTAATCTATTGAAAATTTAATCCAATTTTTTATTACATGTTATAAATTCTTTATTAAACACTCCCAGATCACAGCAAAAACTTACATTTTCATGTTACATTGTTTACAAGAGGTCATTTGGCAAAATTCTGAACACTTGCATAAAGTGTAGGTTAAAGGATTCTCCATAGAATTTTTTTGGGGGTCTCCACTGTAGAGTTTGCTCACGTTGCTTTAAAGGATAGATTATAAATGGAAGTATTCTGACATCAATTGCAGACATACAATTTCTCCACTGTGTGAGTTCTCTGGTGTATGCAAACATTAGAGTTGAGGATGAAAATGGTTTTTCACTACATTTATAATGTTGGGTCTTTCACATCCACTAAGATCAGAGAACTGATTGAAGGCTTTTCTATTCAATGTGATTGTTTTCTTTAAGTAAAGGGTAAGACACGTGCCTGGAGTTCTGGCCACACTCATTTAATATACAGGGTTCCCCTCTAGTGTGAACTCCCTCAGGCTGTCTAAGACCAGAGATTTGACCAAAGGATTCCTATGGTTTCTTTCCAGTGTGAATTCTCTTATGTTGACTAAAGGATGAAGGATGACAGAAAGCTCTTCCACATTTATTAAAGACATAGGATTTCTCTCCCACGTGACTTCTTTTGTGTGAAAGTAAGTTAGCAGTTTGGCTGAAGTGTTTTCCACACTCATTACATTTATAGGGCTTCTCTCCAGTGTGGGATCTTTGGTGTATACAAAGCTGAGTGTTCCGATGGAATTCTTTCCCACACTCATTACATTTATAGGGTTTTTCTCCTGTGTGAGTTCTTTGGTGTGAATGTAAGTTAGTGCTTAGGCTGAAGTGTTTCCCACATTCATTACACTTATAAGGTTTCTCTCCAGTATGAGTTCTTTGGTGTACATGAAGCTGAGTGCTCCGATGGAATTCTTTCCCACACTCATTACATTTATAATGTTTCTCTCCCGTGTGACTCCTTTGGTGTGAATATAAGTTAGCATTTTGGCTGAAGCATTTCCCACATTCGTTACATTTATAGGGTTTTTCTCCTGTATGTGTCCTTTTGTGTATAGAAAGCTGAGTGCTCTTGTGGAATTCTTTCCCACACTCATTACATTTATAGGGTTTTCTTCCCATGTGACTTAACACATGCTGAGTCACTGTGGATCTGTAAGTGAAAACTTCCCCATACTCATTACATTCATAGGCATCCTCTCCAGAGTGAAACCTCTGCTGTTCGAAGGAGATGAGAAGCTGTTAAAGAATTTCTCACATAGGTTCATTTAATCTCTTCTCTGCACATGACTTCTCAATTGATCATGCAGAGAATACCTCCTATCAAAATCTTCTCCACATTATTTACATATGCAATGTATGTTATTTCCCACAATGCAGAGACTTCCTCTTTCATTACATCTCAACTGCAGAGCTACCATATTCATTTTAAAGATTTCATTAGATTCAAACATTAGATGTATGATCCATGTTTATGCAACTGTCCTTTTATAAGAACTCAGGTTATGGTTTTGAGCACACGTTAATATTTTCCCTAACTTCAAACTACCCGAAACTTTCTGCCGAGGCTTAAAGTTTACTCCCAACTCAAATTACAGTCACATGATTGTGGTGCTTTCTAATATCTTTCAGTTCCCATGTCTTTGATGTGGAGTATGACGGTGTATTCCCTTGAAACTTACCATTGACATGCAGGTAGACGGGTCCTTCATGCAGGTATCTTGTACAGATACTATTTCTTGTTTTCCAGGGCCACTTTTCCTGTCTAAAATAATGTAAAATGAAAAACATCTCAGTGTGGCATGAGAAGGAAAAAACTAGAAAGCACGCAAGGCCTGTGTGGGGATGTTTCAAACACTGACCCTTACATAGGGAAAGGACGTGAAAAGGAGGAATACATCAGTGAGTAGAACACAGGTCAGGAAACTGAAATTAGAAAGTATTTTCAGGATTGAAATAAGAGAAACAATACAATCAAGTTTGGATGTCAGTAAAGTAAAGAGAAGAAAAACTGTCAAAGGGAAGTGAACAGGACAAAGGACACAGGTCAAACTTTATCTCCAAGAGGACACAAGCATTCCTTTGCTGAGGCCAAGAGGAAGTACAGAAGAGAATACAGGCCCCAATGGTCTCTACACTTTTCTGAAAATATAAATCACTCAAGGAAATCTGCAGCTGACATTTCCCATGCCCTGCTCTCCCAGGATCAGGATCTTCCTGGTACTGAGCACAGCAGCCTGGAGCTCACCCGGACTCAGGCCTTGGGGAAATCCTCTTCCTTCCCTCCACAGCTCCTTTCCTTGCTCCAACTGAGAAATCACATCTGATTTGCAGACTTCACACCCTGTGTGTGGGGAAAAATTGTTCATCAGT
>JABWHU010000002.1:7956099-7969024 GCA_014189135.1 Dicerorhinus sumatrensis harrissoni | reverse complement strand
AGGTCACTCAACAGTTTTCAGCAGTTCAGCAGGTGACTGGTTGTGCGGGTTCCCTACAGGAAGGCAGGACCCAAGAGCTACACCATGCCCTCCCCCTGGGGTTCAGTGTCCTGTACTGCAGGCAACAGGGCTCCTCCTGCACTCCATCAGCTCTCACAGCAGAGTTGCCTGGCTGCCCAGATTCCCACATGGAGACATCTGTCTAACAGATTCTCAAGTGGGGACTTCTGGTCTCCCAGACTCTGAAGTGGGGACGTCTGGTCTCCCAGACTCCCAAATGGGGACATCTGGTCTCCACAACTCCTGTGTGCTGCCCATGCAAGCAGGAGCCACCTGGGCTCCTGCCTCCTTGGAGGAAGTGGACCTTCAAAGGTTATTGGCGGCCAGCTGTTCTCTCCGTGCTTCCAGGACAGCTCCAGAAGTCCCTGGACAACAGATGGATCTTTGAAATTCCTGTAGTTCCTTGCACATCTTTTGTGGGCAGTTCCCGGGCACCTAAATGCACTAGAAAAACTTTAGGAGACTCTGGCGGGAGGTGAATCCTTCTCCTGCCATTAAATGAAGGATGGAGTAGATCTATAGTCTCCCAGGTGATTTAGAATAATTCTGGATTTTCAGGAGGGCCGCAGCTGCCCCAAGGTTGTCTGGGACCCTCCTTTCTCATTGGAAATCTTGTGGAGGAATCTGGTTCTTCCAGAGGCTCTCCCTGGCTTTGTGGGGCTCCACATATGCTTCTTAGGAAAACTTGTGTGCTTGTCACCATTTCTAGAGGATCAGGTAGGGACTAGTATGTGCTCCCCAGTGTTCACTGCAGGCAGGAGGTGACCCCTGGCCCTCAGGGGACAGATAATCTATTAGGAATCTCTTTCTTTGAATGGGCACTAGATGGTACAGGGGCAGCCCTGGACCTGCTGTGTGTATGCTGTCAGTAGGGGACCCACCCAATCGTCCTCAGGAATTGGACACACCTCTGAAATAAAGAAAAATCTTTTCAGTGCTGTGCAATAACAAACCCAAAAGTGATTGGTGTAAAAGAAAAGAAAAACTCTTATAATGACAACGTAGTGAAGCACCACAAGATAACGGTGAGGGTTATACTGACGTAAATAGGAAAATTTTTAAGAATGAGAAAATGGGGATGTATATTAGCATACAGGTTCTGCTAAGCATGTGAGGTATGACAGTGTACAGAGATGGAGACTCCTGGGCTAGTTTGGAGAGTCCAGGCACTGCATCATGCTTGTGCTTCATGATGGCTTAGAGGATCAGTAGGAGGCGAAAATATTGCAAGCCCCAGGAGGGCATGTGTCATATGGGGGGTCTGCAAAACCTTCTTGGAGAGGAGACCTGGGTGGAGGTGGAGGCACCAAGGTTTGTGGCCTGCCTTCCCCAGGACACTCAACAGGTCTCAGTAGTTTGACCAGATGGCTTCTTGGGCAGGGCTAGCTACAAGGCAGGCGGATCTCCAAAGTGACAGCAGAACCTCCCCCCTGGCTCAGAGCTCCACCTGCCCAGTACATTATGCACACAGCAACACAACCTGACTCACTGTACAGCTGCTCTTCCGCCATCTAGTCATGCTGGGCTCCTGACTGGCCCCACTTCTTACTTCCCACACCTCCACCCAGAGCCCTTGGAGGGCATCATCACCCCAGGCTGAGTGAAGGGATTGCGGGGCCCCAGAGTTGACATAGAAAACATCGTATTGGATAGGTTTGTCCTAGAAGTTGCTTTCTTTGGCTCACAGGCCTGCACATATGGTTTCTAGGACCATCAAAGTGCTTCTAATGTTTTCCAGCTGCTCAAGAAAGGAGAAGACACCTTCCTGAAGCCTCTGTAGCAAGCATGGCCTGGTCCCTGCCCCACAGGGGACATGGAAATATCAGAAGATCAACTTCCAAAAGAACACCATGTGGTGCAGCATCACCCTGGGATTGGCTGTGTGTGTTTGTGTCTGTAAGTGAATCCTACTCATCTTCATTTAATCAGACACCTTTCTTAACAGAGAATCTCTATAGTATGCTGTATGCCACCAACCACAAAAATTATGAATGACAAGAATGATCATAATAAAAATAACGATGGATAGTAACGATCAAAATGACCATCATAATGATGTGACTATTAATCATTATACTAGTGATAATATTATCCTAAAAATTTAAATTATATATAGATTCCTCTGAGTGTATGACAAAGTACCCAGATGGACATTCATGGCGAAACTTGAGTTGACATCCTAGGATTGCACCATGAAGTGTTTCCATGAGACAAACACCAGTATCAGGAAGGGAAAAGATAAACAACCCACAGCAGATGATAGGGTCATATGGGAACTCAAGTGTGTACACCTCTTGAAGAAGAATGCCTGGTAGAAGAGGAGGGACTCTGGGTGGAGCCCTCCCTTCCACAATATGCCCAACCCCATTCTGTGTTTCACCCAGGTGGCTGCTTGAGATGAGATCCCTTCAAATGGGCAAGTCTCTGAAACCACACATGGCCCTCTCTCCTGGGACTGAGTATCCTTGGTTGTGTGGAACATTAACCTCCAGGTACTACATCAGCCCTTAGAGCCCAGAAGCTCTTTGATGTGTAGTGTTCCAGGATCCATCAAGGTCAGGGATTCTTGGTTCCCTTATCTCCACCCAGGACAATGGGAAGGCTTAATCTTCCTTGCTTTCCATCAAGAATGGGTCAAAATGGGATCAGGACAAGCAGATGCCCTACAATATCTCAGTTCCAATCTATAGGACCAAGATGTGTGATCCTTGTGGAATCCAGGACGAGCAGATGACAGAAGGGCAGCCAGACGCTTTGAAGTAACATAATGCTGGGTATTTTCTGTTCCTAATTAGCTGGGTTTGTGTACACCATTCATGAAGCTGGATCCCTGACTTCAACTCAGTAAGCCCTACAACATCCATGAGTGGTCCTAGCTCCTGAAAACTCATGTGTCTGATGAAATGCATGACTGGAACCAGAGTCCTTTTATTCTTAGACCTAATGCCAAGGCGCCCATAGTTCATGCAGGAGTCCCCATGTTTGCACATACCAACATCTAGTTTGCTTTTCTCATCCCTTCTGCTATGGGTCTTTGGCTTCAGGGAACAAGTTTGTTGCATCCTGTGAAGCTGGCGCTCTGACTCAAAACGATCTCCATCACATACAGTATCTGTACCTGTCATTGATGATGAGACTCTTTACTTTCTTTACCATCTTCATAGGCTGAATATTATTTTGAATATTATAATTATTAGAATTAGCATCATTGGATTGATTATCATCATTATTATCATTGATATGCACCAATATTTTTATTATTACATCCATTGTCTGTGTGGCTTATATTTGTAGATATCATTATTCAACAATGTATAGAGGTTCTCTATTTCTGAAGAGTGTCTGATTTACCGAAGATGTGTATGTAGGTTACCCAAGAGACAGACATAGACACTGCAGCCCAAAAACTCTCCCTCTATGGAAAAGAACCTATTAGTCTGATGAGATTTCTGAAAAGTTTCTTATCCCCTTGGATTCAGAGGCCATTCCATGCAGTTTTCAAATTCAAATTCATATGGAAAAACTGTTTTCTCCTCCACTAGACAGGAAGCCTCACAGGTTCAGCAGGGTCAGAGCTGTTTTATCTCGTTTGTCATCTTCATGCCCCATTTTTAACTAGATTCCAAGAAATGAGAACTGAATATGTTTGAACTAAGTATGAACAAATCACTTCTTTAGGATTTCAGTGCCCATAGCCAAACCCACCAAGTTTCTTTACCTACTCACTGCACCACACACATCAGGGACTGGGGTCTACTGCCTCTGGAATTTGAACCTCATGTAATAATTAACATTGGAAACGATGTCATTTATCCATCTCTTCCTCAGAATTCCTATGAAAAATAAAGAATCTGTACCCCACTGCCTAAAGCCACATCACTCTCTGTTATTGCTAATGTCCCCTTTCTCAGAGGGATAATCTGAGATGTCAACGTGGAATGGAGACCCACCTGATATCCAGCTGTGCTCCTCCAGTCTCCTCCAGGCGGGTGCAGGAGCAGCTTCCCTGGACGTGATGCAGCTTCTAAGGTGCCTGCAGAATGGTCAGAGGGGCAGTTTCTTTTCCTGTCATGCTTTTCTACTGTTTTAAGGTTATTTGACCTTGTTAAGGGGATCTAAATCAATCCGTGTAGCACAGTGTGGAGAAGTGAACACTGTGCGCTCCTTATCAGTTTCTCTGTCTTTAGAGGCATGAAGTTGACCTGACAGCAACCTCTCTGGTATACGAATGTAGAGCGTTTCAGTTGACTGTAATTCTTGAAGAGAATCTGTACGTTATTTGCCCCCCTCAGAGGCTGAGCATGATTTTCAATATTATAATTATTGGGATTAGCATCATTGGGTTGATGATGCTCATTGTTCTCAATGATATTCACCATTCTTTTTATTATTTTACCTGTTGTCTTGATGGCTTATATGTCTGCTTATGTTTTTTACACAATGAATAGAGTTACTCTATTTCTGAAGAGTGTTTGATTGACTGAAGATGTGTATGCAAGTTCCCCAAAAGACGACGAAGACACTGCAGCTCTCAGACTGTCCCTCTAGGGAAAAGAACCTGTTGGTCTGACCTCGTTTCTGAAATACTGTTTTCGATCTGGGAGGCAGAGACCATTGTGTGCCAGAAGGAAAGAACCAGGAAGTGTGTCCTTGGCTGCTTGAGCCTCTGGACAAATCTAGAGCTATGTCAGAGGCCCAGCAGTGGCTTGCAGCTGCCAGAAAGCCCGAGTGTGGGCTTCCTTAGCCAGCGGGAGCCACCGCAAAGTTTTTGACTTCAGCTCAGGGACCCAAGAATGGCTCTTGATGACATAGAAAACTAGCAAATGGTGGGCAGAAGCCCACAGAATTGTTTCCAATGTATCCTGGGGCATTGGAACTGCTCCTGCCTGCCTGGAATGGCTGCAGAGGTAACTCTCCTCCCTTTGCAGAATGTTCTATTTCTGTTCAAGTGCCCAGGAACTGCCATTGGCCAACACAATGGTGCAAGGCTGGCTTCCTAATTGTTCCTGAGCAGCTGAAAATATACTAGGACACAATACCATTTTCCCACCAATTTCCGTATCTCCCCTCAATGTCCTTGCTCCCTCACCTCCTATGTCCACATCTTCCTTTATGGCGCAGGATTTACAGTCCATAACTACCAAGGGAGAGCAGAGTTAATTCCAGCAATGTATTAAGGTTCCCAGCTCACGTCCTGGCACTCAGGGCACGCTAACAAACGTGGGAGCACACAGTAGATACTCAATCAAAGGTGTTTGAATGTAGGAACACAGGATGTTTCTTGAAGGCGGTCCTGCTGACACCCTGTTGCCTCCTGTATTCTTCTCTCAATGTCCTGAGAGTAAGGGAGTAATGTAGGCTTTCTGCAAGCCCATGGGTGAACTTCACGGAAAACCACGGTGTTTGTCTCGAGATGATGGTTGGTGGTCAGGGCTTGTGTGTCCTGTGCTTGCTTTCCCAGGCTGAGTGCTAGTGGAAGTGGGCCTTGAGAGAGCAGCATCAGTTTCCCCAGGGAACTTGTGAGAAATAGAAACTGATGGGTCCTTCCTAGACTTCCAAACTCCTAATTCCCTGGTGTTGAGCCTTGTCCATCCAAGAAATTTCTGTGTGCACGAGATTGTGAAAAGGAGTAATAGCTAAAGTATTTTCAACTCTGCATTGCCATTTGCAATCCCCTAGGTCGATATAGGGAATGCAGTCATCTCAGCACTTGTGTGTGGTTGTTTAGTGGTGGGCCTGCATAAATGGGGTTGTCAGAATCTCTAAGAGAGTTATGGGGCAGGATGGAGGCTGTGAGACCAGACCAGGGCCTAACTGCCAAAAGGTGGGAACTCTGTCGCGGGTCCCAAGGAGACTGCACCATTTCAGAAGCTATGGCATGCTGGGGTATTGCCCAAATGTGCCCTCTTGACTTTTCCCTTTTTTTTCGTGACCTTGTTCTTTCAAAGGGGGCTTGCCCTGCTTGGAAGGCACAGAATCCTTAAGACTGAAAGAAGCACTCGCCAACGGATGTCCTATAGGGAGGTAGGAGCAGTGATTTGTTCTTCATAAGGAAATGTTCCTTACCGAGTCATGGGAATTTTCTGGATCCTACTCAGAGATTTTGCCGAATTAGAAAATGGAGATCACAGGTGACTTAGGTGAAATCTTTGCTCACCACCTCCAGTGGATCTCAAACTTTGCTGCCCACTGGAATCACGTGGGGAGATTTCCAAAGCTCCCAGTGCCCAGGCCCCAATAAACACACCCTCAATTGGTATCCAATGCAGTAGGCTTCAGGCACAGGTATTTACTAACCACCCTGCCCTGAGTCCCACGTGGGCCACCGTCAGAATAAGTCTGCAGGCACGCTTGTCTCACTGAAATCTGCCTAATATTCCCTGGAGCTCACTGTCAAAATGCATGTAATGATGCCGTGGGGCTGAGTGTGTCTGAGAATCTGTGTTTCTAATAAGCCCTAGGTCCTGCCAAACATTGCTTCACCCAGTCACTTTAACTGGGATGAGTCAAAGAAATTTTTAAAATGGTCTGCATGCCTAGAAATCAAAAGTGCGTACCATAGGTCGCCTTTGGGAGAATTTTATTAATAACAAAAGAACATTTTAAAACACAACTTTCTAATGACATTTAATAAGCCAAAGGAACAAAGCCATGAGAATATCCCGCATCAGGGTTTCCACAGAAATAACCCCACACAGTCAACATTTCTCATCCCAGGTCAGGGCACTCTTTCCAATTTGCCACAGACTCTTTTGAGCCCTTTAGCCATTTTCTCCAAATTCTGAATCCGAGGAGAGATACAGATTAATTTCCTATTATCTTTTAGTTGAGACATTAGCCCTGCAATTGAACTCAGTAGTATCAAATGGATGTCAGTGTAAGACAACTTCCTATTCCAGTTTGATTAGCGCCCTTTGCAGCGTCACTTCTGCTTCCATCATGAAAGAGGGCAGTGTTTGCCTGGGTGTGCGCGCAGGGATCGTCTGGGCTTCCACCATGTGTACCCAGAGCAGCAATGGGGAATGGCTGATTCCCGAGAAATACCTTGCTCCTTGTGACTTCTCCTCCTCACTCGACAGTCAGTTCCAGGTGTCCTGGGGTGGGAGGACATGTCTTCCTTCGCAGGAGGTGTCTCCCTCCCAATCAGTCTCTTCAGAGGAAGAGGACACCTGAAGGTCATTCTCCAGGACACTGTGGGCTGGGATAGGAGCTGACATCCAGACACCTGGCTTGTGCCTGGGGGTTGAGGGCGTGTCCCAGGCCCTGTGTCTTGGAGGGAGCCTGGGGATCTTCCAGGGAGGGAACATGGGGCTTCTTGTCCCTCAGCTGGACAATGAGGGTAGGATCCTGGGCAAAGTGCTTGAATGCTGCGTGATGCATGTCAGAGACAGGCACTTCCTGTCCATTCTGAATTCCACGAGGTGAGAAGATGGTCAGTTCAGGTCTTTGGATGGCAGACACTGCGGGTCCGCTGGACCTCATGTCAGGTGTCTTCGAAGGTGGCCTACACGTGAGACTGAGACCCAGGGCAGATTTCCTCTCGCCTCTATAGAGGGGTGTTGGCCTCTTTGCATGCTGGAAGACAAGACAAAGACTACATATTAGAAATTACTCACCAACAGAGAGAAAAAAAAACTAACCCAATAAAATATGTGAAAACAAGAACTTGTAACATGAAGTTGAATAGTATGAGATATACAGGTGTTGAATTTAAAAATGCTGAGGGACTCAACCTCAGTGGTGGCCAGGATAAAACAAACTGCACCAGCACCTTGCTACGTGTTTGCGTCAGGTAGGAAAACTGAAACGTTCTTCCTGGTGTTTCTCATGAAGGGAGTGGAAACGAGCTCTTTCATAGATTTTTCTAGAGAATGTGCCCAGCTCCTGCTGTTTTGGAGGCAGTTTGATGAGTAAGGAGTGTTGAGGAACAATTTAGGGGTGTGCAACACCATTGCAAAGCTATCTCTTACATCAAGGATTCCACCTTGTGGAAGCCTCTGATGAAACCACTTCGACATCCCCCACCTGCATCTTGTTGGCAGCAATGCGAGGAGTAGTGCCAAATCCTCAACAGCAAGAAAAATGAGATCTGGAAAGTACACTAACTGATCACATTGTCTGGCATGGAATTGAAGAGTTCCCTGTCACAGAAGGGCGTTGAGGCAGATTGGGCTTACCCCGAAGAGAACAAGAGGGGGGCCCAGGGGAGACTCACCCTCACGTAGCCACAGAACACTGTCAATTCCTTCCAATTTGTCTGCGGACTCCCTTGAGCTCCACTGGGAAATCTCTGCAGTAGAGCCTTGCTGTGCTGCTCTTGTTGCCTGCAAACAGAACCATGTCAAGTGGATGGAAGTCAATTTCCTGTACCCCGTAGGGACAGATATTCCTGTTTCCCAGGCTCCTTCAGTGTTGGGTTTTGAGACAGTTCGTGAAGACTTGGGCCTTTGCCCCACCTCAGATTCTTCTCCCAACTGCAGAGAACCCTGCAGGTTTTCTCATGCAGTGCTTTCCTTTTTCTCCATTGCTTCTGCCCCTGTCGTGGGCAATATTCTGAAAAGTTCCCCGCCCCCTTGAGTGACTCACCAGGAGTTGAGTGAGCACCTGAGTGTGGACCCTGGAGAAGAGTGAGCTCCTATCTCGTTCCCTCCATGCCCCTGTCCTGCGGCATGCGCCGTCCTAGCTGTGCACGCCATGTGGAGCTGGGGAGACACTTGAGTCTCCTTGGATTTCAGCCCAAAGATTGGTTACAAGCTCCCAGGTTGCTCACCTTTGTCTTTACTCCTTCTGTCTCTCTGGCTTCTGCAAGAGCCCTGTGTTTGGCTGGACCTGCAGATTCCCTGGTTTCACATTCTACTTCCAACTTCTGGAGCCCAAAGGCAGGGGGGCTATGGCCCCTTGCCAATGCTTCACGGGGCACCTGATACTTCTACTGTTGTGCCCAAAGGCTCCGCTGTCCTTGCACTTCACCTGTGGGTGGAGGAGGAAATGGTCTCTGAGTCAGCGGGAATCACAAGCACTTTTGCACAGTGGATATAAGGACAGAGTTTGTGAGGTGAATATCGGTTTTGGAGAGGGGACAGGACATATGGCAGTAGCTGTCAGGACGCTGAGGATATTATGGTGCCTTGCAAAAGCCTCTGCTAGGGAAGGACAGTGGAGGAAGGATTGGAGGTCTCAAGGTTAGCAGATGAGTCATATGTGAAGATTGAGACAAAATCCAAGCTAGACACGCCAGGAAAGAGGAAGTGATGTTGTTCCTCCAAGTCTGTGAATGGACCTGTGCCTGGTGATGTGGTCCCAAGGCGAGAAATCGTCGCATGGGAAAGGACAAGGGAGTGATGGCCAGAGAAGTGGCCATGTTCAAACCCTGTCTCTGGATTCCATGCACATCCCTGGTGCCCCACAGACCCAAGCCTCCACGCTTACCCTGGGATCCTCCTCCTCTGGTGGGGGAGGCTTCTTTGCCGCCGGTCCCTTCACTTGCTTCTTGCCGTTCTGGGCATTAGAGCGTCTGCAGTGCCCATGCTGGTTGGAACTGCCCACCATCTGCCTCACCTACTTGGATTGTCACCTCAGTGTTTGGGGACTTGATGTTCGGATTTCTTGAATCAAAAGCAGAAGATAACTTTCAGATTGACACAGAGACTAAAGTCTCTCATGCACCTTCTTCTCCAAGTGGGGATGAAGGGACCTCATGACCACTCAGTCAAAACACATGTCTTCCAAGGTGATGTCTCCCTCCCGGAGGATTTATCCTTCTCCCTGCCTCCCTCCCCCGACAATAGCACTCTGCGCAAGACCAGACACGGGAGGCATCCTTTGTGAATTTCCATTTCCATCCTTGAAAGAGTGATTTTAGAGATTTTGGTGAAATCTATCACAATGCACTCTATTTTGACAAAGATAGACAGAATTTCCCCAGTTATACACAATAATCAATGCCGCGGGAACACTGTAATGAATGCCGGGGCACACGTCTTGGAAAGTCAAAAGCAAAGTAACCTTTCCTCTCAAAAACTTGAAGTTTCTCTTTGACACGAGAGGAGGCACTTTTCAAATTCCAATTCACATAGGAAAAATGTTTTCTCCTCTACTGGCATGGAGGCCTGCCAGGGTCAGCAGGGTCAGAACTGTCTCGTTTTATTTGTCATCTTCACGCCCCATTTTTAACTAGTTTCCAAGAACTGTGAACTGGCTATGTTTGAACTAAGTGTGAACTTATCAATTCTAGAGTCTTTAAGGCCCTAGGCCAAACCCAGCAAGTTTCCATTCCTGCTCACTCACTGCCCCATGCACATAAGGTGCTGGGGTCTATTTCCTCTGAAATTTGAATCTCATCTTATAATGAGCATTAAAAATGATGTGTCTTATTGGTCTCTTTCTCAAAATGCAAGCGAAAATTGAAGAATCCTTAACCCACTCCCTAAAGCCACATCACTCCCTCTTTTTACTACTATCCTCCTTCTCATGGGGATGTTCTGCGGGAGAAATCAAAATGCAAACTCACTTTTAATCCAGCTGTCCTCTTCTTGTCCGATTCTCGACAGGTTTGTGCAGGAACATCTCCCCTGTACAGGATGCAGCTTCTAAGCTGCCTATGGAAGGACAGAGGCGGAGTTTCCTTTCAGGGACAGCTTTTGTAGTGTTTCAAGGTCACGTGACATGGTTAAGGGGATCTCAATCCATTTCATCTACCCACCTTTGATCTAAGCAGGTCTTTGAACTGTCCTGTGTTGTTGAGCATTTTCAGGCATTTTAACATGCAAGGCACTCCTCGGCTTACTTTGAAGAACATTTATTATCTGTAAGGAAAGGAAACACTTGTGCCAATGCCTGCTGCTTTCTCCAATTTGCACTTTTGTTATTGTGGTGAACTATATGTAATGTAGTTATTCTTTGAAGGCATTAAAGTGTAGACTTCCACAACGTTGAGTGCATTCACCATGTTGTGCAAACATCAGCATCATCCATCTCCCCAGCATTTCGTATTCTCCAACTGAATGTCCTTCCCTATTAAACTCCCACTCTTCCTTCTTCCCTCCCTGCAGACCCCTCTTCCACCATTCTACTTTCCATGTATATGCATTGGACTGCTCTAGGAATCCACAGAGAAGGCATCGTGCAATATCTGTCCTGCTGGGACTGGCTTCTTTTGCACTGTGTCTTGTGACTCAAATAATTGTTCCTGACAGGTCCCTTTGGTAGACTCAGGCAGCTCCACTTGGCTCAGTCTCTTATTCGCGTACTTGGTAGTATATAGATGACGTGGGACTTTCTTTTTTTAGCCTCATCCCCCATTGGTTGATATTTGTGTGACTTTCACATCTTCTTCTATTGGTCAGGCCAGGGAGACTGTTAGTCACAGATCTGTGTTTTGATGAAGGGACAGCTGGCAATCGAAAAGCCCTCTTATCTTATCTGTTCAGTTTTTCATTGAGTCCAAGGGACCACCTTGGCCTCCAAATCAGGTCAACAAGTACAACCACCAGGAACAAAGTGGTAGTGTCTCCATTGTTCCATACTGTTGGTCAACTGTGGAGTTTCCACAGTTTCAAGTTTTCACACGGTTCCAATTGGGTGGAGTTTTGAAATTCCACTTCATTAATTATTTATGAACCTGGTGAGAAGCCCTAGTTCCATGGCCCTGTAGCCACGGCTTGCTCTCATCCTCCTGCGATCAACCCCGGGCAGCAGGGGCCCTACCCTGATCTCCCACAGCAGCCTCCGGCCTCCTAGTGGTCTCTCCATCTTCCAAGGATGGCATGCCCCCTGATTCTGACACCACTGGCCTTAAATGCGCCTCTGCCCTCCCTCCTCTAAACTGGGTAGCACCTGCCACTCTCAGGACCACTATGCTAAGGCAGAGTAAATTGCATACTTTCTAAAAAACAAAGGTATCCCTTTCACATCTCTAATTATACCAATTTGCATACACTATTTTTTCATTCTGTTCTTTCATAGATTAGTTTCACCATTGTCTCCTCACCTTTCAAGAGAAAATCCCTCTGGGATTTTGACTGGAGTTAATGGAATTACACATTAATTACAAGAGAAACTGTCTTTATTTTTCCATATAAGATGTGTGTTAACAAACACTCATTATACTTCAAGTTTATTTCTGTTAGTGATATTTTATATTTTTTCATAAAATTCTACTAAAGATTTCCTAGATTGAATAAATTGATGTGTTTCTTTTGGGAAAAAGGGGTGTTGTCATTAATCCTTCTTAGTTGTATTTTAGTTGAAGGAACTTATAACTGAATTTTGCATATTGTAAGTTTTATTTTGTAGGTTGATTCTTTTGTTGAAAGCAGCTGTTAACTCAAAGATTTTTTCTACATTTTTGCTATGAAGTTTTTCGTGGACATTCATATCACCAGTTAATACCAAGTAAATTGGGGTTTTATTTCAAAGAATACTCAATGCAGTCATTTCTCAGGTGTAGTGGCACTGGAAGTATATGCAGCACGGTGTGGAAAAGAAGCAGACTTTGTAGTCTTCATCTCTATTTATCTGTCTTTAATAGCATAAAGTTTACCTGAAAGCATCCTGCTTGGCTAAGAATGTACAGTGTTTCAGTCTTTTCTTTTTCCATTCCGTTTTCATTAATCATGGTTAACTTCATCAATATATAAAACTCTGCCTCCGTTAATTTCATCATAGTTCACCTGTAAATTTAGAATATTGTCAATTACAGTAATAGACTTTCTATTCTTATACCTGAAATTTGCTCACACAGTATATGGTAAGTGCTCGCTCCACACAACACACAGAAAGGTGATGGGAGGCAATGTGAGGGGAGGGATGTGTTAATTCACTTGATTGTGGTGAGCATTTCCCAATGTACATTTTTATCAAATCA
>JABWHU010000002.1:7938609-7951012 GCA_014189135.1 Dicerorhinus sumatrensis harrissoni | reverse complement strand
TCCTTTAGGAAACTACTGAGTCTCCTCCCATGCAGACCTCGGCCACTCCCACATGGGTACAGTTTGCTGTGACTTGTCTACACAAAGGGGCTCTGTACCAGCCTGATTGTCAACACCACCACTTCTGATGATGCTTCTTAAAATCTCTGATTTTTAGGCAACATTTTAAAAGACAGAGAGAGGCAAGATGTCTGGGGCAGGATTTGGGGGGAAAAAAGCCAAAACAGGTTAAAGTAAAAGGAAAGAGAGTAAAGTTGTGTTCAGTGTCTGATGACGGTGCATTTTATCAGGGCCACACACTCCTCCAACTACAACTGTGTGAGCATCTTCCCTGCTTGCCTGTGAGTCTGGCTTCCTTTCAAAAGTTAAGGCGGTCCCAAGACTCTGAGGCCTGGTCTCAACTAGAGACTCCAGGTGGTATTCTGGTGGTGTCTGTGCTGGTTTCATGAGCCCAGGGTGGCTTCACTCCCTTGTCTGGTGTCTTGGAAAAGATGACTTCCGAGTCTGGTCTCTACTAGTCCTGTCAACCTGGGTGACACCTGCACATTGCCTGTCTATGGTGGTGGTGTCTGAATATCCAGATTTCTGTCATCATATCTCACAGTTCCCAAAAACTGTCTTCCGAAAGACCTGCAGCTGAAGACACCAGGGTCTTAAGTCCTGGGGCAGAAAGAGTGTGTCTTCCTCCCTGTTCTATTAGTTCACAAATCACCAAACCTACCCAGTTTCAAGTGGATGTGACAAAACCCCACCTCTCCCCAGGAACACTGGACGCAGAAACAAGCTTCAATTCCTCCTGGGTCAAATTGACTCAGACAAGGTCGTGATTCACTCTGCCAGGGCACCAATTGGCCACAAACTGGCCCTCAACTGAGTTTAGGACTAACTGGGTTTGGATTAATTTCTGTGGTCAGTAAATTGCACCCTCAGACACAGGTGCAGGCCGAACCCCTGCTGTGGTTCCTGAAGCCACTCAGTGTGCCAGTACACCTGATGGGTGCTCTGACCCAGACCTATATGTCCACATGTGTGGGTGTGAGAGTTCAAAAGGAAACCACTGCCCCCTCCCCTCAGCATAGTCTTGTTCAATCACTAACCAGAGGCATGTGCATGGGTTTGTGTTCTGGAAGGTAAGTGTCCAGGAGATGACTTAGGGATTTCATCATGTTCCCGATTGATATGATCTCTACTTCCTCCTCCAGGTGGCTGGGACTAAGATTTCCTTGTGTCTTTCTCTCCCTGACCCCACCACATATCTCATTGGGGGACTTCTGGGCTGTGTGTATTCAAAGAGGCTTGTCACCTCTTCTTTCTCCAGATTGATCACCTCCTTCGACAGAAACACTCCGCACAAAACTCCTGCTAAGGTATTCAAGGATTTTAACAAGGTTAGACATTAATGTCATAATTAAAGCTTTGAGTATCATTTGAGATTGTAACGGTTAATTTTCTGTGTTAATTTGTATGGCCCACCAGGTCAGATATTTGGTCACACCTTATTCTGGGTGTTTGTCAGCATGTTTTGAGATTAACATTTACATTTAAATTAAATATTTTGACATTAACATTTAAATGAATATACTCTAATAAAGCACTTTGCTCTCTCTAATGTGTGGGGGCCTCATCCAATCATTTCAAGGCCTTGATAGAAGACAAAGGCTGACCCAACTGCTAACAATAGAGAATTCCTCCTGCTTGCCTGCTTTTGAACTGAAACATCTGCTCTTCCTGGGTCTTGAGCCCGCCAGCCTCCAGACCAGAACTGCACCATTGGTTTTCCTGGTTCTCAGGCCTTCATACCTGAGCTGGAACTCTATATCAGCTCTTCGGGGTTTTCACTTTGTGGACTCTACATCTAGGAACTTCTCAGCCTTCATAATCACATGAGCTATTTACACACACACACACTCATATCCCTATTGCTTCTCTTTCTCCAGAGAACCCTGGCTAAGTAATGACTCAGGAATTTGATCTATTTTCTCTCTTGTGCTGGCTCACATCCAAATCCCAGGCTAAAGGTGAACTAGGAAAACTGTTCCACTTTATCCACCCCACATTGCCCTGGGAGTAAATGTTCTTGTTGTAAAAGGGATATAGAGAGCCAGATAAGACGGTGTACGCAAGTCCTACAAACACAGCTCCTTCTAGGTCATGGCCAGGCATAGGACCACAGCAGTTCCCAGATCACTAATGTCAGAGACTTTCCTGTATCTGCCAGGACTTGGGTGTGACTGCTGTCAAGTTGTCCCTCTGGTCCTTAGATTCCCGGTATGTGATGAAAAGTATTTCCAAATGCTATGAGAATCCAACAAAAAGTTATGTCTGAGTATGTTCATAGTAATTTTATTCAAAATCACCTAAAACTAAAAACAAATAGGTTTACATCAATGGAATAGATAAATAATTTCTGAATAATTCCTTCAATTGTGGACTATTTGTTAATAAAAAAGAATCGATGATGGATAGACAAAACATCTTTATGCTGATTGAAGGAAACCATACCCAACAGGGTACATACTGTGTTATTTACCTATTCTGAAGTTTAGGACAGGAAATATTTATCCATGGTGAAAAAAATCAGAACAGTGGTTGTCTTCATTGGTGTATATGTGGGAACTGACTGGGAAGGGGCACAAAGGATGTCTGTGGAGGGAAGGATAATGTTCTATATCTTGATCTGGGTTTGGGTGACATAGACACATGTGTCTGTAAAACTCATCATTTAAGATATGTGTAAATTTTGTGTAAAATATAAAATATTGAGTAAAAATATAAATCGTAAGTAAAATGAATGAGCTATAATATTATTGATCTCTAATAATATTATACTGAATTATTTAGGGAAATGCGTACTGATATCTCTAACTTTCTTTGATATGGATAAACAATAAGGTGGCTTGATGGGAGGAATATGGAGAGATGAGTAAACATGTACAAAGAAAGTACATGCAAACGATGATGATTGAATCAATGTTGTGGGGATGTAAGAGTTAAATGTAAAATTCATTTATTTTTCCATTGTTTATGAAAGATTTCATAATTAAATATTGTGGAAAAAAACCAAATCTTTGATGTCCTTCCCACTTTGACATTTCTATGGATCCCCTTTAAAAGAGATATAAAGGTTCAGGTCAGCTGGAATTTTCAGAAGTGAATAATCCTTTTAAAAGAATGAACCGTACAATAAATAATCACTCCTGAGTCTCGATTCTTTAGGTAATTCCTGAAAACTCCTGCCCTTTATGTACCTGCCCAACCAGCTGCCTGGGTTAAAGAAAGTATTCCTTACACAGAATAGAGGGCAGCCACAGAGCACAGGAGCATGGATGTGACACTATGAAGGACACACTACTCTTGAGTGTGACTGATCAGAGTGATTATTATCACTACAGGAGGAGACCGGCTTAGTGTTGGTTCCACTCCATGAATAAAGTGTTAGTGTTGGACTCATGCTTCTTCACGCTTCAGTGAAGAAAATGTACTATATAGGGTTGTCCGTGGTGAGCCTGGCTTCCTCTCTCTTCCTCTTACAGATCCAAAATCTTTGATCCTGTCACCCAACAGGACTCTGAGTTTTGTTCCAAAGATTTATCTATGTTTCCTTCCTGATTTGTGCTGCACACGGTGAGTGCTTGTTGTGCTAACAGCTTTCTCGGTTGTTCACCCAGACTGTGCCCACCTGAACTCTGTTCCATTTGGGACTGGAAAAGCTCTTCATCTTTTTCAACACTAAAATTTCCTAGAAAAATGTGGTAAATGCCCTTTCCGAGGTTTTCTCTTTCCACTTTGCTGTTCTGGCCACAGATTCTCCCACAGTGTTCTCCTTCACACCTGCACTTTCATTCCACTTGTTAGCCCGAGTTCTCAAGGCTTTCTGGGATTTCTCATAATTTCTATTAGGGTCGTGGAGCTCAATGCATTGTCCATCCTTGTGATGTGCTCCTTGTTTTCACTTCCCCCAGAGCACGGGGATTTTGGCATTTCTTTACCAAATCCAAAGGGCTCATCCTGGTCTTTCTCTCCTTTCCCTGCCCACAGGGTGGAGAAGGAAGACGCAGGAGGGAAGGTGAATACTTGAATCTGTTCTGGGAAGGTGAGGACTTGAGTCTGTTCTGAGACCCAGAGGAGGAGCACGGGTCAGAGCAGCCTCCTCAGCAGGGTGGACATTGAGGGGATCTGGATAGAAGGGGTAGCAGAGGGAGCAGGAGCCCCAGAGTCCCCTATTCCCCCAGACTCCACCCAGTGTCAGGCCCTGGAGGCCTGGTTTCTATCCTAAGCCCACACCACCCACCTGGCCAATCTGAGGCTGAGGTTCTGGGTGTGTCACAATGAGGCATCTGTGACTTCCTGTGACTCCACCCACTCGACCACATTGGGAATTCCTCCTATGGTGGGCCCTGCGAGCCTTCAGCTGAGGGTAGCCAGCCTACCAAGTCTTTCCTTCTCTGTCCCACTGACTAACTTCTCTGTTCAGTCTGGCGATTCCCCAGTTCACTGTTGAATTCATTGAGTGTCAAACGACCTTTCCAAGGTCACAATGCTGGCTGGAAGAGCAGATGCCTGGAACCTGTGTTTGAGCTCAGGGTACGGAGAGCAGCAGGGGTCTCAGAAACCCGGCAGGGCGCTGCTTAACCTGGTGGTGCTCTTGCCTCTGTGTCTGACACCTTTGCCACCGATCTGCCCTTCTGAGGCCCTGTCCCACGCACAGTGACTGTGTTTTGCAAGGGGACAGTGAACAAGTCAGTTCTTATTTCATTAACTCATTCATTAATCTCTTTAATTTCCACAAGTGCAGCACACATTTTGTCCTTTGTCAGCCTTCACTACAGTGAGGTTTTTCAGTTGGTGGTTTTTCTATTCTTCGTTTTTGAACTTATTTTTGGCAGCAGATAATTGTTTCATTTAGTCAAATTTAGGGTGATATTGATTAACCTAAAAAAGTTGGTCATGATCCCATCACAGATTATTGTATTTCTCACAGATATTCAGCTGAATGTGTTGTATCAAAAAACAGGATTCTTGAGACAAAACCTTCCCTGAATAAGTCCCCTTAAAGCCTATTGCCCATCATGTTGGAGATAAATTGGTGGAGGAAATGAATAAGAAGAACTTCTGAGAATGAAGGAGGCAAGGTGAGGCGGGATATATCAGTGTCAGATTCTTACATCCTAGCTATTACAAGTGAACATTGTCTCCATGGATTGAATTTGTTTTCTTAATTTGTTTTCCTAATTGTCCATTTTTAGTGTCTATAAACACAACTGACTTTTGGGCCCATTTTTTATCTTGCAACTTTGAAAAAATGTTACCTCTAGCAGTGTGTGTGTGTTTAATTTTTAGGGTTTTGTGTATAGAAGGTCAGGTGACCTGTGAACAGAAATAATTTTACTTTTTCCTTTCCAATTTGGATGTCTTGTATTTCTTTTTCTCCCTACTTGCTCAGGCTAGAACTTCCATTACTATGTGGAGGAGAAATGGTGAAATTCAACATCTTTGCATTGTGCCAGATAAAAAAGCTTGTAGTCTCTCAACATTGAGTCTGAGGTTAGCTGTGTGTTTTCCTATGTGGCCTTTATTATGCAGAAGAAGTTTCCTTCTTTTATTAGTTTATTGAAGGCTTTTACTAAGAAAACGTGTTGATTCTTAGAATGTGCTTTTTCTGCATCAATTGAGATCTTCGTTAGTGAGCATAGAATGTGCTTTTTCTGCATCAATTGAGATCTTCGTTAGTGAGCATAAAGACAAATCATTTGAGATGATCAGTCATGGTTATAGATGATCCAAAGAAGATCCCTACATATTATTTCCTCACGACAGCCAGGGGACTTAGCTCAAAGGCCCACTGGTGCCAAACTCAAATTCATACACATTGAATTATGTTAAAGCAGCCCAAATTAGTAGATATTAAGCCATCTAAAGCCTGTCTACTGTGCATAGCCTGTGAAACATCACCCAACATCTGCCAGCCATAGATAAGATAAACAATGAACTATAGACGTCTCCCAACTGCTGCTATCCATTCATATTTTTCTGACTCAGATACTCCCTATATTGCTGTTGAGAGGCATCATCTTGACAAGTGGCCCCCTCTCCAACCCCTCTCCTCTTGGGTGTTTCTTTGCCATCCTAGCTTTCGAGGTGGAGACCTCATATTACTGCTACTGGAAGGTGTCATCCTGTGAAAGACTTCCTCACTCAGACAAGATGTCTATGTGCCACCCAAATAAATCTTGTGTGATTCAGCCACCCTGTGGTCATAATTGTGTGTGATCACCTCTGAAATTCCTTGGTTTCACCACTACTGCCCAGCATACATACATAGGTCAATGTGGATAAATCCCACTGGGACACGAGCTCCTCTGAGATGGGAGTGTGTACATTCCTAGGGAGTCCCAGCACTAGCACAGAGGCACTCCCAGTGACACCGGGACATGCCACCTCCCTCCTAGAGACATGTTAGGGCAGAGGTGTTGATTCCAGGATAAGCCACCAGATAGTTTCCAGGGTGGCTACCCAGAATCACCACTAAATTCAACTACAGGGGTTAGAATATGTATTGACTTAGGCAGACCATAGAATTGGTTGCTCATCATCCTCACTCATGACTTGACATTTTTTTTTACCCCAAAGCCCCAGTAGATAGTGGTATGTCATAGTTGCACATCTTTCTAGCTGCTGTATGTGGGACGCGGCCTCAGCATGGCTGGAGAAGTGGTGCATCGGTGCATGCCTGGGATCCGAAACTGGGCCGCAAGCAGCGGAGTGCACACACTCTAACCGCTAAGCCACGGGGCCAGCCCATGACTTGACATTTTTTACCCTGACTGTACAGTATAATCACTTGTGGAGACTTTTAAAAATAATAATGTTAGCAGTTTCAACTACACATGTGCTCATTTAATTGGACTCAGTTAAGCCTGTGGTTTTGAATTGTGCTAGTTTGGGAAAAGCACGAGTCATCTCAGTGGATATCATGGGAGCGTTTTCCCGTCATGTTTAGATTCAATATTGGTGTTTGCTGAAAGACTAACATTTCCAAGCCCTGTGGACAAATGGTGAGATGCTTTTTGTGAGAACATTCATTTTGCTTGGAGAAAAGTACATAGCATTAATTATTAAACAAGAGTGCTTGTGCGGAGGATGGTAGGCTTGGTATCTTATCTTATTGAAACTTTATTTTCTAGGCTGCTATGTGAGAGAGAGCACAGCAATAGTGCTATATGGAGTGACTGGTGGGTGTATAAATCAGGAATAACCTGAATAAAATACAAAGTGTGGTCATGGAATTTATTCTTTCCTCCACTTAGCTAAATTCAGAGGTTTAGGGACAAAATCCATGGACCTGTCTACAGGCCATGAGGGCAGAGCTGCCTGTCTTTCTCACTCCAGGCTGCTCCCAGCAGCAGAGATATAGGCTGAGGGACCACCAAATACTTTAGAATACATGTCTTTGGTACTGCCCCCCAACCTTGCTTGACCAGGGTGGTGGCACGCTGAGAAACCTGGCAAGTGGAGCAGAAGATCACAGTTGTGTCACCACTGGAGCATAAAAGAAGACTGACGATGTTGGAGGGAAGATGGAATGAGGGAGCTATGGTGTGAAGAAAGAGCTGTTGGAGAAAGGAGAGCCCCAGAGTGGGGGCAGAATCTCTGTCCACACGCCAAGGAGAGTAGACCTGAATCTGTGTGTTTAGAACTGCAAAAAGGAAACTAGAACATGCACAATGAGGTTCTTTCGCAACAGTTTTTATTGATAAATATTTGCAAATATTGATCTATCTAAAAATTTATTGCTTACAAAATTCTACATTCGGTATTGCCAAATCACTTCATTTTCCAATTTATGCCACATTTTCATAAATAGATATTTTCAAAAAATCTCAATTATTTGCTGAATTGTGTGTTAAAGGATTCTTCGAGCGGTTTCCCCACCACACACACACACACACACACACACACACACAGACACACACACACACATATATTTTTAGGATATGAACTCTACCTGTAGTTTTCTCCACTTGGATTTTTGGATTGCTATTTCCTCAGTATAAATATCTTAATGTTGACTAAGAAATAAGTCATCACTGAAGGCTTCACTTCACTCATGACACAGACTGTTTGGCACATTCTGAATCCACACTATACCGCAAGTACTGTTCTATGAATAAAATATTTCTTATTATTTTACATTGAATAATTTTTCCACTAATAATTATTTGTAAGAGATATTTAGGATTACTCAAGATACTTTGGTATTCCTCAATAAACTTCATCTTTTTGCCTGTTTTAATGTTTAATCCTTCACTGAGTTTTCTTCTGCACGCCATACCTGGTAGTTGGTGTAATGTTTGTTCACAGTGATTACAGACCTAGGTGTTATCCCATGTGGAGTTTGCTCATGTTTAACAATAATAATTAACAAACAACTAGGTGTTCTTCTCTGCACAATCCACTAGTGTCCTGAACGTTTATAGTTGTTGCTGAAAACGTGCGTATCATTATATTTAGTGTGAATTCTGCTATGTTATCTAAAGTCAGGCCCATGATTAAAGGCTTTTCCACATTAATGCCATATATATGGATCCACTTCCATATGAAAATGCATATCTTTATTAAGGAATGTGATAACTGAAGACTCTTCCATATTGATTACACAGAGTGTTTCTTTACTGTGTGAGTCCTTTGGTGTGTTTAAATGTTAAAGCTATGATTAATGTTTCTTCCACACTGAAGGCATTCATGATTACCTCTTCAATGTTGGGTTTCCTCATGTGGTCTAAGGGAAGAAGGATGACTGAAAAATTTCCCACATAGCTGGCATTCATATGGTTGCTCTCCAGTGTGGGTTCTCTCATGTCGCCTAAGATTAGAATATTGACTGAAGGCGTTCCCACACTGATGACACTCATATCGTGTTTCTCCTGAGTCTGTTCTATGATGCCATTTAAGTTCAGAACTTTGCCAGAAGTCCTCCCCACATAGAAGACATATATGTGGTTTCTCTCCTGTGTGGATTCTCTTGTGTTGGCTAAGGCCAGTGCTTTGACTAAAGACTTTCCCACACTGATGGCATTCATAACGTTTCTCTCCAGGATGAATTCTCTCATGTTTCCTAAGGTAAGAACTTTGGCTGAAAGCTTTCTCACATACATTGCATTCATATGTCTTCTCTCCTGTGTGAGTTTGCTCATGTTGTCTAAGGTACGAACTTTGACTGAAGACTTTCCCACACAGATGACATTTATATGGTTTCTCTCCACTGTGAATCATCTTGTGTCATCTAAGGCTAAAGAAATTACTAAAGGCTTTCCCACATAGATTACATTCACATGACACATCCCTAGTGTGAATTTGATTAAGAGATGACTGATCATGAAGTGATTTTCCAGTGTTTGCTGACAGGTGTTTTCTTTCTCATGTGAACTCTCCAGTATCGAGGCAATGAAGATCTATGAGTAAATTCATCAACCACATCAATACATTCAATGGTGTCCACTTGAGTGTGAGATACATGCTTTGGGGAAGGAGATAAAAAGTTATTAATGGTTTTCCCACATACATCCATACATTCATTTCTCTACATATAAATACTAGAATATAAGTCAGTAATAATCTCTGGTTGAAGTATTTCCAATATTATCACATATACATGTTGTGTTACTCTCCTGGAGGGAGAAAAATATTTTCTCTTTTGTAGTATACCAACTGCAGAGGTGTCAGAAGAATTTTGAAGCCTTCAATATGTTTCAAAGATTAGGTAATGAGTAGTGTTCATGCAATTGTCTTTCTTTCTTTTTTTTTAAATTTCAAGTCATTACTTTGAGGTCTTGTTAATGTCTTAACTGATTTTAAACTATCCAAAACATTTTGCCTAGATGTGCTTAATCCCACCATAATTACATTCAGGAGATTCTGCTCATTTACTAACTCATCTCATTGGAAGTTCTTTAATTTAGATGACTAGAGTTCACACCCATGAAACTTACCATTGGCATGGTGAGAGATAATTTCTTTGTGCTGTTATGTTTCATTGATATCATTTCTTGTTTTTTAAGGGGGTTTCACCTGCCTAAAGTAATTGAAAAATATTTACTATGTTAGAATGGCATTAGGGGAATGAAAATGTAGAAAGACACCAAGTTTCATTTCAGTATGTTTCAAAAAATGGCAATTAGGTGGAGAAAGGTGTCAAATAAACAAATACTCTAGGTGGTAGAAACATTTTAAAGGACATTGTCAACCAGAAGAAAAAAAACAAGATTGAAACACGAAAAACACTATGTGACTGTGAGATGTTGGGTCAGCAAATGGTGGGAATATTTTTAAATGGGTAGATCAGGACAAGAATCACTATGTTAAAGTTTAACTACAATAATTACACAAATATTCTTATCCCTAAAGGGAAAGAAAATGGCAGGAAGACATGAAGTGTGATTGGTATATGCAAGAAATGATAATAACATGAGGAATTTTGCCCTAGTTTCCTCACTGACATTTGGGAATATATCACTCACTTCACAACATCTTCAGATGGTATTTCCAGGGATGTATTCACTCACTGACCAAGGCCTCTGCATTGAAGCACAGGTCCCTGATGCTTACCTGGACTCTGGTGTTGGAGAAATCCACTTCCTTGACTGCATATCTCTTTTCCTTGCTCCAATTGGAAAAGCACATCTGATTTGAAGATCTGAAAGCCTGTTTGTGGGGAAAAAATTATGTGGATTGTGAGATCTGTGCTAATTAACATTTGCTATTATCAAGTCCAGTGTAGGCTACTGAGGAAGAATAAAGAGATGATTGAAGGTCAGTCCTTGAAACAACATATTCAACAGAGAAAACACTGAAGGCCCCTCACTGGACCTGGAAGAAATCAAGACTGGCAGCAAAAAGAGGGGGGACTGCTAGATCCTGATGCCCATACCCAGGTTCAAAGAAAGAATGCAGAATCCTGTCTTTTCAAAATGGAAGAGATGAAATGTCTTCTCAGTATGTTGAATATATTTTCAAATAGCATGCAATAAACATAAATTTTACAAGAATAATCAAAATTATACTGTTTTCACTACTCTGTTCCCAAGTCTCCATGTAGAGCATAACACAGAACAATTATTTCAAAAATATTTAAACAATTACTTATGCATTAAAATATTCATTGAATTCCTAGTTCTCTTCTGAGTATTGGCGACTGAGTAGCAAGAAAAGCATTAAATTGTGGTCAACATTATATTCTAGTGTGGTGACAAAAAGTAAATTGTATAGAAACATCTTTCTTTTAAGAGTTTATGAAAGTTATGAAAGATTCAGGGCAGTGAATGGAATGGGGTATGGAGAAGCTGTTCTAGATGCTTGTTCAATGAGTGAATGAATGGACACATACGCAAATACGTGTAGACAGACTCACCCACGGAGGCCAGATGACTGATGTTCTCCAGCATCACATCTCTGTACAGCTTTCACTGGGATGTGTCCAGCAGGACCCACTCTTCCTTGGTGAAGTCTACAGCTATATCTTCAAACATCACTGATTCCAATAACATGGATATACTGGTTTAGATAGAGCAATCCCTACCAATGTCTAGGGTCAGCGGGTTGAGATGACAGCACAGAGGAAGTGATGGGAAGCTGGGCGTATAGAAAGATCAGTCTGTGCTTGGGGTTCCACTCAGTTTACTGTCAGTGCTGAGCTGGTATTCACCTTTCAGATATATTCCTAGAGACCTACATACTCTGACTTCAGAATATTTTATTGTAAAGTAATATCACATGAAATGTATTGTAATCTAATGTGGAAGTGTTTCAACAAGCTGCTTTTTGGGACTTCCAGAGAGATGATTGTAAAATATTCACTTGAAATTCATAAATAAACTCTCTTCTCCATTAATTTCAAGCAACTCTACAGATCCACCACAAGACAAAAAAGAACTACGAAGTGCTGATTTTAAACAATGAGCATTGGTTTAAATTATGCCCCTAGATGAACTCCTGGTTCCTTGACTATGAACTGATTTAAAAAACTTGTTCTGAGTGTTGAAAGATCCAATGTATTCATGTATGAAGTGTTTCCTGTCTAGCAAACCTGCATTAAATACAACACATTAATATGTTAAATCATTAAAATATTAGAGAATCGTGATGGAATCTCCAGTGTTCCTCAGAACTGAACAAGATTCATACAGAACTTGGTACTTGACTTCTCTCTTGCTACAGGACTCAGGTGTTCATAAAAAAACTATAAGATCAGATGGTTCAGCAGCACAAGCCAGGGTCCTCTGTGATGGCTGTACTGAAGAACAGTCCTAGCCTGACCATTCCTGTGGCATGAGGACTGTCTTTCTCAATTTTCTCTGGGACCTCAAACACCAGTTACCACTGTTTCTCTTGTATCTTTATCTTGACT
>JABWHU010000002.1:7830697-7846952 GCA_014189135.1 Dicerorhinus sumatrensis harrissoni | reverse complement strand
CGTCAACAAACTCAAGCAAATGTTGGCCTGTGACTAGAAGGAATAGGGTCAGGAAAACTTCACAGAAAACACTTGCCACAATGGAGAGGAAAGGGGTCCCCTACAGCAAAACATTCATGAAAACATCCAGGAATTACAGGAACTATGAAACTGAGTGATCAGCAGTTGCTGATGGAGTTTTCAAAAAATTAAAACTAAATCCAATTGGGACCACAATAAATACAAGATACCATGGAGACATAGAATCTTAGTCTTAGAGGAATGCTACAGATAAATGGTATTATATATATAGGAACATATATATCGCTGTGTTGAAATATTCATTAATATATATTTTATCTTCCGGCCGGCCCCTCGGCTTAGCAGTTAAGTGCGCGCGCCCCAAGGCGAGCACCGACGCGCAGCTTATCTGCAGAGCGCCGCGTCCCACATACAGCAACTAGAAGTATGTGCAACTATGACATACAACTATCTACTGGGGTTTTGTGGGGGAAAAAAATGGAGGTGGATTGGCAATAGATGTTAGCTCAGAGCCCGTCTTCCTCAGCAAAAAGACGAGGATTAGCACAGATGTTAGCTCAGGGCAGATCTTCCTCACACACACAAAATATATATATACATATATTTTATCTTCATTCGAAAAAAGTATCTATTATGTTCTCTTAAACTGTAAGAGTAAGTTAGGAGATCTACACATACTGCTTCTGAATGACAATCTCGTTTCTAACTATCAAAGACCTGCTCTTCTGTCTCCCACCTGCTGCTTCTGAGAAAAGCTCTCTTGTCCTTCAAGAATCACAGGAGCCCTTCCTTAAGGGAAGAAAATGTGAAGTAATCCATATAGAAGCTCAGAAGTAAGTGCACGAATCAATTTCTGTGCAAAAGTTTATAAAATATGTAAAATACCTCGTGGTAGTAAAAATATCCTCAATTTGATATCATGCATGGAGACATAATGGCATCTCTTAAAATTCATAAGTGAAAATAAATATATACTTTAGCAATTACTTTAACTCAGTGACATAAATTTCCTCCAGGTAAACTACACACTGATGGAGAAGATGGGACAAGAATGAGAAACCAAGAAAAAGCCAGGAACACATATGAACCAACTGTGAGAACAAATAGAGGAAGGAAGCTACCCAGTCATGGACTTGGGCAAAAATAGGCATAAAGATCCCCCATCCTAGGAAAATCTGTCTGAAGGGAGCCTGAAGTGAAAGGTAGTCAGGAACACAGTGTGAGCAGCAAAGTGGAGGGAGGGCTCAGGAAAGTTTTGTGAAAGGCAAGAAATAAACTTTGCTCTTAAAGATATTCAAAAGGTAAATACCCGGAACAATTTATGCATTTAAATGTGCTTCTTTTTATATTAAGATATTATTTGTCAACATCATAACTTGATATACTTTTATCCTCTTGGTTTACCTGTGGAAAACCTATTCCTTCTTCAGTATTGATAAAGTTGTGCTTTCCTTGATGACAGTATTTGTAAGGAAACCACTGGAGGGGAAAAATAAAATACTGTATAAATAGACTCATGAAAGATGAATACATGGAAAAGGAGTATGTGTAATTTAGGCATTACCATGTTTTCTATAATTTGCTACCATAAATGGAGACAAAATGAAATAATAAAGCAATTTGTGATAAAAGTATTATAACTAATAAGAGTTATTCAAAGAATGAAAAATTCTGATCAACTTGTGAATCTGAGAGTGAGATTAGAGGAATACAAAACAATACAACAGCATATCTTAGGAATTCAGGGCGCTCCCTGTAATAATGAGCCTTGGGGAAGTGGATGCACTGGTGTCTCTCCTGAACGACCCTCCTTTCACCCTTACCTGCCCTCCTCACGCCACGTGCTCTCTGGGAAGATGCCCTTTCTCCTCTATGACCAGGAACAACTGTGCTTCCTTGAAGGAGAAGTGATGGAAGTTACCCATGTGACTAAACAAACGCTTCTATAAATGAATTCCTTAATATAATTGTAGAAAACAATTCCAAATTTTCATTTGTTATGCAGTCTTCTCTTCATTTTGCCTTCATGAATTTAAAGATATAGACATCATTAAAAATTGATGGTAAAAATGTAAATATATAATATTTACTCTTTTAGCTAAGTTGAATACTGACTCTTATATCTGAATTACAAATTAAGAAAGAAAACATGGCCCAATAAGCAAGAATATATATATACAAAAGTAATTTATAATTGATGTTTGAAAGTGGGATCAGGGAAGATACTCGCAAACCTTCTGTTGTGAGAGAGAGAGAGTACCCGTCTAGACGACACTCTGTGTAAAGTGCCACCTCGTCATATGTACTAGAATATGCTGAGAGACCAGCAGCATTGTGGGAGAATTTAAACTACAAAGCATGGAAAGGTAGAGCTTCTTCACAACAGGATCCTCCTAAAGTTATTCCCCATCAGGCTTGGGGGCAGTTGTTGGGAAATAGTAAAGCTAACCAGATCATAAAATCCTAGTTTCTCATCCCCAGAACCATATTTCAGAACTCCATTGTCACTATTCTCAACTTACATTACATAAATGTCACCTCCCACTGCACCAGGATTTGGATAATAAAGAGGTCCTAATGGTCTCCCCTCACAATTGAATAATTGTGGGGAAATGACCTGCCCAAGATACTCCTTTGGGAAAATATTGAGTCTCCTCCTGTACAAACCCCATTCACTGTTGTGTGAGTACAGCTTGCTGTGACTTATCTACACAAAGGAGTTTTCTACCAGCCTGTTGTCAACAACACTATTTCAGATTATACTCCTTGAAATACCTGATTTTTTGGCAACATTTTAAAAGACATGAGCAAGATGTCTAGGTCAGGATTTGGGAAAGGAAAAACCAAAACAGGTTAATGAACAAGGAAAGATAGCGAAGTTCTGCTCAGTGTCTGATGAGGGTGCTCTTTGTCAGGACCACACGCCCATCCAACTCCAAACTCATGAGCATCTTCCCTGCTCACCTGTGAGCCTGGATTCCTTTCAAAAGTTAAGCTACTCCCAGGAATGTCAGGCCTGGTCTCAACTGGGGACCCTGGATGGGATTCAGGTGGTGTCTGTGCTGGTTTCATAAGATCAGGATGGCTTCACTCACTTGTCTGGTGCCTTAGAAGGGAGGACTGTGACGCTGAACTCTACTGGTCCCGTCACCCTGCGTGATATCTGCACATGGCCTCTCTATGATGGAGATCCTTGAATGTCAGATTTCTGTCATCATGTCTCCGGGTCCCCAGAAAAGGTGTTCTGATAGGTGGGAAGAGGAAGACATCAATGTCTTGAGTCCTGGGGCAGAAACAGTGAGTCTTCCTCCCTCTTCTGTTGGATCACAAGTCACAAAACACAAGCATTTTCAACCAGTTGGGCTATAACCCCACCTCTCACCACAAGTACTGGACCCTGAGAAAAGCTTCAATACATCCTGGGTTAAATTGACCCAGACAAGATCTCTATTTGCTTAGCCAGGGCATCAATTTGCCACAAGCTGGGCCTCAACTGAGTTTAGGCCTACCTGGACTTGGATTAATTTCTATGGCCAATAAATTGTGTCTGTAGACCCAGGATCAGGCAGAGTCACCCAAACAACTGCTGAGGTTCCTGAAGTGACTCAATGTGCCAATATATGTGGTGGTTTCTGTGACCCTCACGCATAAATCCATGCATGTGTGTGTAAGTGTTCAGAAGGAAACCACTGCCCCCTTCCCTTCAGGCTGGTCTTGTTTAATCACCAATCAGGGGCAAGGGGTGGGTTTGTGTTCTGGAAGGTAAGTGCCCAGGAGATGCTTTAGGGCTTTCCTCACAATACCAATTTATCTGATCTCTACTTCCTCCTCCAGGTGGCTGGGTCCAGGATTTCCTTGTGTCCTTCTCTCCCTGACCACACCACATATCTCATAAGGGGACTTTTGGGCTGTGAATATTCAAAGAGGTTTGTCACCTCTTCATTCTCCAGATTGATCACCTCCTTCCACAGAAACTCTCCACATAAAACTCCTGCAAAGGAATTCAAGGATTTTCATATGGTCAGACATTGAAGTCATAATCAAAGATTCAAGTATCATTCGAGAGAGTAATGGTTAGTTCTATTTATCAAGTTGAATGTGCCACCAGGTGCCCAGACGTTTGGGCAAACGTTATTCTGGGTGTTTGAAAGGATGTTTTGGGGTGACCTTAACATTTAAATGAATAGACTCTAATAAAGCAGTTTGCCCTCTTTAGCATGAGTGGGCATCATCCAATCATTTCAAGACCTTTATAGAACACAAAGGTTGACCCAACTCTAAGCAATAGAGAATTCCTCCTGCTTGACTTCTTTTGAACTGAAACATCTGTTCTTCCTGGGTCTTGAGCCTGCAAGCCCTCAGACTAGCACTGCACCATTGGTTCTCCTGGTTCTCAGGGCTTCGGAACTGAGCTGGAACTCTATAGCAGCTCTTCTGGATTTTCACTTTGTGGACTGCAGAACTTGGGACTCCTCAGCCTTCATAATGACATGAGCTCTTTACACACATACACATACACGCACCCACATCCCTATTGGTTCTGTTTCTCTAGAGAACCCTGGCTAAATAATGAATCAGAAATTTGACCTATTCCCTCTCTTGGGCGGGCTCACATCCAAATCCCAGGCTAAAGGTGAACTAGGAAAACTGTTCCGCTTTATCCACCCCATATTATCCTGGGAGTTAATGTTCTTGTTGTAAAAGGGCTATGGTGAGCCAGAGGAGAGGGGGTAAGAAAGTCCTATAAACCTGGCTCCTACTAGGTCATGGCCAGGGGAAGATCCACAGCAGTTCCCTGATCACTAATGTCAGAGACTTTCCTGGATCTGCCAGGACTTGAGTGTGACCACGGGCAAGATTGCCGTCTGGTCCTTAGACTCCCAGCAAGTGATGCGATGTATCTCCAAATGCTATGAGAATCCCACAAAAAGTTATGCATAGGTATGTTCACAGCACTTTTATCTTAATCACCTAAAACTAAAATCATACCAGGTTTACATCCATAGAAAAAATAATCTGTGGTAATTCATTCAATTGTGTACTACTTAGTAATCAAAAATAATGAATAATGGATGAACATGACATATTTATGCTAATTGAGGAAACTTTACACAATAGAGTACAGACTCTATGATTTAACTATTATGGAGTTCTAGGACAAGCAAACTTTTTCCATGGTGAAAAAGAAAATCAGCACAACGGTTATCTTTGATGGTATAGTTGTGGGGATTGACAGGGAGGGGACATAAGGGAACTTTGTGGAGGGAAAAATAATGTTCTATGTCTTGATAGGTGTTTGGGTTACATAGGTACATGTGTTTGTTAAACTTATCTCTTAAGATATGTGCAAATTTATGTAAAATGTAAAATTTTAGGCAAAAATATAAATTTTAAGTAAAATGAATAAGCTATAATACTATTGAACTCTAATAATACCACACTGAATTATTTAGGGAAAAGTTTACTGATACCTGTAACTTTCTTTGAAATGGATAACAAATAAGATGGATTGATGGGAGGAATATGGGGAGATGAGTAAATATGTACAAAGCAAGTACATCCAAATGTTAATAATGGAATCAATGTTGTGGGAATATGAGTTAAATGTAAAATTCATTTCCATTTCCATTGTTTTTGAAAGTTTTCATAAAGAAATATTCGGAAAAATACACACAACGTTGAGGCCCTTCCCACTTTGATGTGGGAAGAAGTCTCATTTCAAAGGGATATAAAGGTTCAGGGCAGCTAGATTTTTCAGAAGTGAAGAAGCTTGTTGAGAGACTGAACCATACAATAAAGAATCATTCCCAATTTTTGATTCCTTTAGGAAATACCAGAAAAACTCCTCTTCTTAATGTTCCTGCTCTACCAGCTGCCTAGACCAAGGGAGGTATTGCTTACACAGATCAGAGTGCAGCCACAGAGATCAGGAACATGGGTATGACACTATCAAAGACACACTACTCTTGAATGTGACGATCAGAGTGATTATCATCACCACAAGAGGAGATAAGCTTTGTGCTGGTTCCACTCCATGAATAAAGGGTTAGTGCTGGACTCATGCTTATTTTCACTTCAGCGAAGAAAATACACTATAAAGGGGTTGTCAGTGGTTAACATGGCTTTCTCTCACCCTCTTGTGGATCCAGAATCTTTGATGATGTCGCCCATTAGGAATCTGGATTTTGTTCCCACAATTTATCTATACTTTCCTCTCTGACTTGTGCTAGCTGCAGTGAGAACTTGCTTGCTACCACTTTCTCAATCATTCATCTGGCCTGTGCCCACCTGAACTCTGCTCCATTTCAGATGGAAAAACCCTGCATCTTTTTCAACACTGTAAAAATTCCTAGAAAGATGTGGTACTTGCCCGTTCCAAGGTTTTTTTTTTTCTCCTCTGCTGTTCTGCCTACAGATTCTCCCCACAGCGCTCTTCTTCACACCTGCACTACCATTCCCCTTGTCAGCCCACGTTCCCAATGCTTTCTGGGGTTTCCCGTAATTTCTAGTAGAACCATGGAGCTCAGGGGCTTGTCCATCCTTGTGATGTGGTTCCTATTTTCACTTTCCCATTATCAAGTAGATTTTGGCATTTTCTTCCCAAACCCAAAGGGCTCAGCATGTTTTTTCTCTCTTTCTTTACCTGCCCCAGGGTAGGGAAGGAAGACACGGGTAGGAGGGTTAAGACTTGAGTCTGTGCCGAGACCCAGAGGAGGAACACGGGTGAGGGCGGTCTCCTCAGCTGGATGGGCATTGAGGCGATCAGGAAAGAAGGGGCAGCAGAGGGAGCAGGAGCCAGAGCTTTCCTCCCACCAGACTCAGTCCAGGGTCAGGCCCTGGGGCCTGGATGTCTATCCTGCCCTTGCCACTTGCCCAGCCAATCCGAGGCTGAAGTTCTGTACGTGTCAAAATTAGGCATCTGTGACATCATGCCTGTCCCTACCCACTTGACTGCATCTGGAATTCCTCATCCAGTGGGCCCTGTCTCCCTCCAGCTGAGGAGACACAGCCTACAGGTCCTTCCTCCTCCATCCCACTGACTTTCTGCCCTGACCATTCTGGACATATCTCCAGTTCATTGGTGAATTCATTTAGGCTCAAATGACCTTTCCAAGGTCACAATGCCGGCTGGAAGAGCAGAAACCCCGAACATGTCTCTGAGCTCAGGGTTCAGAGAGCAGCAGGGGTCACAGCAGCCCAGCAGGGGACTGCTTAACCTGGTGGTGCTCTAGACCTATCCCTGTCACCTGTGATGCCCTGTCCCACCCACAGTGACTGAGGTTTCCAAGGTGACGGTAAACAAGCCAGTTCTTATTTCATTAACTCCTTCATTAATCCCTTTAATTTCCATAAGTGCAGCAACATTTTGTCCTTTGTCAGCCTTCACTACAGTGAGGTTTTTCATTTCATGGTTTTCCTATTCTTCGTTTTTGACCTGTATTTTGGCAGCAGATAATTAGCTTATTTAGTCAAATTTAGGGTGACATATATTAACAGAAAAACAGAAGTCATGATCCTGTCACAGATTATTGTATTTCCCATAGAATATTCAGCTGGGTCTGTTGTATCAAAAAAAAAAAGGATTGTTGAGGCAAAACCTTCCTTGAATAATCTCCTTTGAAGCCTCTTGTCCATCATTTTGTAAACAAATTGATGTAGGAAAAGAAACAGAAGAAATTCTGAGAATGAAAGAGGCAAGGCGAGGCGTATATAGCCATGTCTGACTCTTATATCCTAGTTGTTACAAGAGAACATTGTCTCCATGGATTGAATTGTTTTCCTAATTTATTTTTTTAATTGTTCATTGTTAGTGTATAGAAATGAGACTGATTTTTGTGCAGATTTTGTACCTAGCAACTTTGAAAAACATTAGCTCTAGCAGTGTGTGTTTATGTTTGTGAGTGTGTGTACGTGTGTTTAACCTTTAGGATTTTGTATATAAAAGGTCAGGTGAACTGTGGAGAGAAATAATTTTAGTTCTTCCTTTCCCATTTGGATATCTTTTATTTCTTTCTCTTGCCTATTTTCTAAGGCTGGAAATTCCACTATTGTGTGGACTAGAAATGGTGAAATTCAATAACTTTGCCTTGAAAAAAAAGCATCTAGTATCTCAACAATGAATCTGATACTACCTGTGTGTTTTCAGATGTGGTCTTTATTATGCTGAGGAAATTGTCTTCTATTACTTGTGTGGTGAAGGCTTTTATTAAGATAGGTGTTTATTCTTGTCAGATGCTTTTTCTCCATCAATTGAGAGCTTCATCGGTGAACACAAAGGCAAATCATTCGAAATGATCAGTCATGGTTGATAGATGAGCCACAGATGGTCCCAGTATATTCGGCCTATGCCATTTACTTCTTCACAGCAGACAGGATCCTTAGATCAAAGGCCCACTGGTGCCAAACTCAAATTCATACACACTGAATTGTTTAAAATGCAACCTAAATTAGTAGATTTTAAGTCATTTAAAGCCTGCCTACTGTGCATACCCTGTGAGACATCACCCAAAATCTTCCAGCCATTGATATGATAAATTTTGAACTATAGCCATCTCTGAACTCCAGCTATGCACCACTAGTTCTCTGACTCAGAGATTCCTCTTACTGCTGTTGAGAGAAATTATCTTGACAAGTGGTCCCCTCTCCAACCCCTCTCACTTTGGGAGCTCTTTGCCATCCTAGCTTTGTGGATGGTGGCCTCACACTGTTGCCACTGGAAGGTGTCATCCTGTAAAGGACTTCCCCACGCTGTCAAGCTGTTGGTGTGCCACACGAATAATTCTTGTGTGATTCTGCCACCTTGCGGTCATAACTGTATACAACCAGCCCTGAAATCCCTTGGTCTCACCACAACTGCCCAGCGTACATACATATGTCATTGTAGATAAATCCCACTGGGTCGTGAGCTCCTCTGAGAAGAGAGTGTGTACATTCTTAGGGAGTCCCTAGTGAGTTCCAGAACTAGCACAGACCCAAACCCCAACAGGTACTGGGACCTGCCCATTCCTTCCTGTAGACATATTAGGACACATGCAGTGATTCTTGGGTAAGCCAGCAGATTGGTCCCAAATAAGTTGGTCACCCAGGATCAAGCTAATGTCCACTACATGGGGTAGAACATGTGTTGACTTAGGCAGACAATAGAATTCGTTGCTCACCATCGTTGCACATGACTTGATATTTTTCACCCTGACTATACAGTGGAATCACTTGTGGAAATTTTTAAAAATAATAATGTATCACTTTCTACCAGGGATGTGCTCATTTAATTGGAATTATTTAAGCCTGCGGTTTTGAATTGTGCTAATCTGTCAAGAGGACAGGTCATCTCAGTGGATATTCTAGGAGCATTTTCCCATCATGTTTCAGTTCAATATTGGTGTTTATTGAAAGAGTGACATTTCCAAGCCCTGTAGACAATTGGGGAAATCCTTTTTGTGAGAACATTCATTTTACTTGGGGAAAACTACTTTGCATTAATTATTAAACAAGAGGGCTTATGTGGAGGATGGTAGATTTCAGATCTTATATTATTGGAGCTATATTTTCTGGGCTGCTATGTGGGGGAGAGCACAGCAATGGTCCTATCTGGGGTCGCTGGTGGGCGCATGAATGAGGAATCTCCTAAAGAAGATATAGAGTTTGATCATGGAATTAACTCTTTCCCCCACTTAGCTCAATTCAGAGGTTTAGGGACAAAATCCAAGGAGCTTTCTGCAGACTTGGAGGGCAGAGCTGCCTGTCTCTCTGGCCCCAGGTTTTTCCCAGCAACAGAGACGTAGGTTGTGGGTCCACCAAAGATGTTAGACTACATGTCTTTGATACTGGTCCCCTCAACCCAGACCTTGCCTGATCAAGTTCATGGCACACTGAGAAACTTGGAAAGTGGGGCAGAAGATCAGAATTGCATCACCACCAGGGCTTGAAGGGAGACTGATGGTGTTCAAGGGCAGATGGAATGAGGGAGCTACGGTGTGTGGAAAGAGCTGTTGGAGAAAGGAGAGACCCAGAGAGGGGGCTGAATCTCTGTCCACACGCCAAGTAGAGTAGACCTGAATCTGTTTGTTTAGAACTGCATAAAGGAAACTAGAACACCAACAACTAGCTTGTTCAGCAACAAGTTTTATTATTTGAATATTTGCAAGTGTGGACCTATTTAAAAATTGATTTTCTTACAAAAGTCCATGTTCAGTATTGCCAAATCACTTCACTTTCCATTTTATGCCACATATACATAAATAAGTATTTTCTCAAAATCTCACTTATTTGCTGAATTTTCTTGAAGGATTTTATTAGAGGTTTCCCCACCACACACACACACCCCTATACATTTTTCTGATATGAAACCTAGCTGTGGTTTTCTCCACATTGATTTTGGGATTGCTGTCTTCTCAGTGTGAGGATCTTAATGTTGACTAAGAAATAAGTGATCACTGAAGGCTTCCCTTTATTCATGATACACAGTGTTTGGTACAGTCTGAATCAACAGGATAGGACAAGTGTTGCTCTATGAATAAAGGATTTCTTATGATTTATGTGGATTCATCTCTCCACTAATAATTATTTCTAAGAATTATTTAGTATTACTCAAGATACTTTGGTATTCATCAAGAAACTTCATCTTCTTATTTCCTGTTTTAGCATTTATTCCTTCACTGAGTTTTCTTTGCACACTAAACTTGGTAGTTGGCTGAATGTTTGTTCACAGTGATTACAGACCTAGGAGTTCTCCCATGTGGGGTTTGCTCATGTTTAATAATAATTATTAACAAAGAACCAAAGAACATCTCTGCACAAGTTCTCTAATGTCTTTAAAGCTTAGAGCTCTTTCTGAAAACAGCTATTTCATTATATTTAGTGTGAGTTCTGTGATAATAACTAAGGTCAGGCCAATGACTAAAGGCTTTTCCAATTAATGTTATATATATGGATCCACTTCCATATGAACATGCTATCTTGATTAAGGAGTATGATGACTGAAGGCTCTTCCATATTGATTACACAGAGTGTTTCTTTACTGTGTGAGTCCTTTGGTGTGTTTAAATGTTAAAGCTATGATTGATGTTTCTTCCACATTCATTACATTTTTAATCCCATGCCATCTCACATCAGAATATTTACTGAAGTCATTCATGACTTCCTTTTCAGTGTTGGGTTTCCTCATGTCGTCTAAGGGAAGAATGATGACTGAAGAACCTCCCACATAGCTGGCATTCATATCGTTGCTCTCCAGTGTGGGTTCTATCATGTCTTCTAAGATTAGAATATTGACTGAAGGCATTCCCACACTGATGACACTCATATGTTTTTTTCTCCTGAGTGTGTTCTGTTATGCCGTCTAAGTTCAGAACTTTGACAGAAGTCCTTCCCACATAGAAGACATGTATGTGGTTTCTCTCCTGTGTGGATTCTCTTGTGCTGGCTAAGGACAGAGCTTTGACTAAAGGCTTTTCCACACTGATGGCATTCATAACGCTTCTCTCCAGGATGAGTTCTCTCATTTTTTCTAAGGTAAGAACTTTGGCTGAAGCTTTTTCACATAGATGGCATTCATTTGGCTTCTCTCCTGTGTGAGTTTTCACATGTTCTCTGAGGTAAGAACTTTTACTGAAGACTTTCTCACACAGATGACATTTATATGGTTTCTCTCCACTGTGAATCATCTTGCGTCGTCTAAGGCTAAACAAATTACTAAAAGCTTTCCCAAATAGATTACATTCACAAGATACATCCCTAGTGTGAATTAGATTAAGAGATGACTCATCATGAAGTGATTTTCCACGCTATTTGTGGACAGGAGGTTTCTTTCTCATGTGAATTGAAAAGTGTTGAGGCAATGAAGATCTAGGTGTAAATTCACCAACCACATCAATACATTCAGTAGGATCTACTTGAGTGTGAGATACCTGCTTTGGGGAAGGAGATGAACGGTTGTTAATAGTTTGCTCACATATATCCATACATTCATTCCTCTACATATAAATCCTAGAATATAAGTCAGTAATAATCTCTTGTTAAAGTATTTCCAATATTAGTTGCATACACATGTTGTGTTACTCTTTTGGAGGGACAAATATGTTCTCTTTTGTAGTATCTCAAATCCAGATTTGTCAGATTAATTTTGAAGCCTTCAATACATTTCAGAGACAAGGTAATGAACAATGTTTATGAAATTGTCTTTTTTTTTTTTTTTAGATCTCAGGTCATTATTTTGAGCTCATGTTAATTTCTTAACTGATTTTACACAACCCAAAACTTTTGCCTAGATGGTGCTTAATCCGACCTTAATTACATTCAGGAGATTCTGCTCATTGACCAACTCATCTCACTGAAAGGTCCTTAATTTGGATGACTAGAGTTCACACCCATGAAATTTACCATTGGCATGGTAAGAGATATTTTGTTCATGCTGCTGTATTTCATTGATATCATTTCCTGTTTTTTAAGGAGATTTTCCCTGTCTAAAGTCATTGAAAAAATGTAATATATTAGAATAGCATTAGGGGAATGAAAATGTAGAAAAATACCAAGGTTCATTTGAGTATGTTTCAAAAAATTGCAATTAGATGGGGAAATATGTCAAATTAAGAAATATTCTAGGTAGTAGAAACATCTTAAAGGACGTTGTCAATTAGAAAAAAAAATCAGGATTGAAACATGAAAAACAGTATGTGACTAAGTGATGTTGGGTCAGCAAATGGTGGGAACATTTTTAAATGAGTGTATCAGGACAAGAATCACTATGTTAAATTTCAACTACAATAATTACACAAATATCCTTTTCACTAAAGAGAAAGAATATGACAGTAAGACATGAATTGTGATTGGTGTATGCAAGGAATGATAACAACATGAGGAATTTTGCCCCAATGTCCTCACTGACGTTTCAGAATACATCACTCACTTCCAACATCTTCAGATGGTATTTCCAGGGATGTACTCACTCACTGACCGAGACCCCTCTGCATTGAAGCACAGGTCCTTGTTGCTTACCTGGACTCTGGTGTTGGAGAAATCCATTTCCTTGACTCCACAGCTCTTGCCTTGCTCCAACTGGAAAATCACATCTGATTTGCAGATCTGATACCCTGTTTGTGGCAAAAAATGTACGTGGATTGTGAGTTCTGTGCTAATTAAACTTTGCTATCATCACGTCCAGCGCAGACTACTGAGGAATAATTAAGAGATGATTGAAGGTCAGCCTTTACAACAACATATTCGACAGAGAAAACACTGAAGGGCTTTCACCAGACCAGGAAGAAATCCAGAACGGCAGTGAAAATAGTGGAGGCTGCTAGATTCTGATGCCCATGACCAAGTTCAAAGAAAGAATGCAGAATCCTGTTTTTTCAAAATGGAAGAGATTCAATGTCTCCACAGTGTTTTTAAGATATTTTCAATCAGCACACCATAAACATAAACTTTACAGGAATAAACAAAATTTTATTATTTTTGCTACTCTGTTCCAAAGCTTCCATATAGAGACTAGAACACAATAATTATTTTAAAAATATTTGATAAATTACTTATGCATTAAAAATATTAATTGAATTCCTAGTTCTGTTCTGACTGTTCAAGACTGAGTAGCAAGAAAGGCAGTAAATTGTGGTCAAGATTATATACTAGTGTGGTGATGAAAAGTAAAGTGTACAGAAACATCTTTCTTTGAAGTAGTTATGAAGGTTATGAAAGATTCAGGGCAGCAATTGGAGTGGAATATGGGGAAGCTGTTCTAGATGTTTGTTCAATGAATGAATGAATGGACACATACACACATACATGTTGACAAACTCACCCACGGAGACCAGATAATTGATACTTTCCAGCATCACATCTCTGTACAGCTTTCTCTGGGATGTGTCCAGAAAGACCCACTCTTTCTTGGCGAAGTCTATAGCTATATCTTCAAACATCACTGATTCTTAAAACATGGATATACTGGTTTAGACAGAGCAATATCTACCAATGTCCAGGGTTGGAGGGTTGAGATGACTGCTCAGAGGAAGTAATGGGGAGCTGGGTCTATGGAAAGGTCAATCTGTGTTTGGGGTTCTACTCAGTTTACTGTCAGGGCTGAGATGGTATTCGCCTTTCAGATATCTTCATAGTGACCTACACACTCTGACTTCATAATATTTTATTATAAAGGAATATCACATGAAGTGTGGTGTAATACGACCTGGAAGTATTTCAATAGCCTGGTAATTAGGACTTCCAGACAGATGATTATAAAATATCCACTTGAAAATTCATCAATGAAATTCTCTTCCTCATTAATTTCAAGCAACTCTACAAATCCATCACAAGACAAACAAGAACTACGATGTGCTGCTTTTAACCCGTGACGATTGGTTTAAATTACGTCCCTTGATGAAATTCTGGTTCCTTGTCTATGAACTGTTTTAAAAACTTGTTATGAGTTTTGAAAGATCCAATGTATTAATGTATGAGGTGTTTCCTGTCTAGCAAACCTGCATTAAATACAATACATTAATATGTTAATCATTAAAATGTCAGAGAATTGTGAAGGAATGTCCATCTTTCCTCAGAAGTGAACAAGATTCATTCAGAACTCGGTACTTGTTTTCTCTCTTGCTACAGGACTCAGGTGTTCATAACACACTGTAAGGTCAGATGGTTCAGCAGCACAAGCCAGGGTCCTCTGTGATGTCTGTACTGAAGGGCAGTCCTAGCCTGACCATTCCTGTGGCATGAGGACTGTCTTTCTCAATTTTCTCAGGGACCTCAAACACCAGTTACCACTGTTTCTCTTGTATCTTTATCTTATATCCATCCCAAACGATAAAAGATAAAAAGGGATTATTCGTTTTGATCTATCCACTTTTTCTCCTTTATGTGTAGTGCAATTAACAAAATACTACTCCTTTCACATTCTTTCCAACTATCAAATATGAACAACAGGTTAACTACCAAGCAGTAAAATGTGTGATTGGAGACAAGAATGATAATTATAATTTTAATTACATATCTTTTACAAATTTTCACAAGTGTAAATATATTCTCAGGATTGTAAGAGGTTTAAAATTGGGAAAAAATAGCATAATTCCTCATTCCTTCTACACCTCTGTCCTGCTCCTCCCACCACTGAACAACCCTCACACCAGGTTTTGTAACATTGGATTGATTACAATCACTTGCTTAAACATCTGCCTCCCTGATGACTGCAACGTGCTGCTTCTCACCCAACTCCATCACTTGCAAGCACCACCGTCCATTACATCCTTCAACAGGGTTAATGAGTTAATTATTTGCCAAGGATGACATGGGCTGGGTGAAAGAAAGCAAACTTCTCTTGTCTCTTCTATAAATACACAAGCTTAATGGAGGATTTCATAACCGTGTGTAATGTTAGGAAGGAGAATAGTTATTGATGAGATCCTGACCCAGGATAATACCCCAGGTTCTGAGCAAACTTCACTGGAGCTCAGATGCCTGAATGTCACCTTGTTGCACTTAGAACATCCATGCCAATAGGAATTACTTGCTCACCTAATGGAACTAGGGATGTAATTTCAGCAGAAAGAGGCATTCTTTACTCATCAGCGGCTGCATTGTCAATAATTCAGTTGCCAGGTGTCTTTCTCTTGGTCTTCATTTACAGGCAGTCCAAGCACTAAGAAGGCAAGTCTGCAGATGGAAAAAGAAGCCATGAGACTCCAGTCTTGTGCACAATGTCCAGCTCCACCTGTCATGAAGCCCCAAACGTTCACCAGGGTGTGACTCCCAGCCCAACAAACTGAAACAAGTGACGCACTCTAAGAATAATATGCAGAGGACTCTCCTGTCCCAGGGTCAAATTTAAGAAGGCTATAGCTCTGATTGCTAATAAAGAAAGTCAAAATACAGATATCTTACAAATAAGAGCATGAAAAACATTGAATTTTGTATTTCAAAAGCCTATGACATCCAGAGTTATTCAACTCTCTTCCTGATTTCAAAGCATAGCTATCCCTGACTCATTCCACGTGTAGAACCTGAAGTTATACATTGTGGAATTCCTCAGATTTCATTACTCTTGCCTTATGCAAGAATAATGCACCAGCAATTGTCTTCCAACATCCATGGCAGCCCTCTAGAGCCTCACTGAGTTCCCACTCATCCTCAACCCTCACTTTTAGATCTGTCCCCCATGCACTTGGACATCAAGCAACTAAGAATCTATTTTATGACAGAGTTAATCAATTTGAGGACTCATTCCATTTGGAGGGATCAA
>JABWHU010000002.1:7770984-7784224 GCA_014189135.1 Dicerorhinus sumatrensis harrissoni | reverse complement strand
GGGTCTAGCAGGCAGAGCTGTAGGGACTCTGTTCCTATCCAGCCTTCTTCAGTTCACTCAACAATTTTCAGAATTTCAGCCATGTGACTAATTGGATGGGTTCCCTACAGGAAGGCATTTCCCCAAAGCCACTCCTTGGTCTCCCCTTGGAGCCCTCCTCCTGACTGCCAGGAACTTGGCTCCTCCAGGACTCCAGCAGCCCTCAGAGCCCAGCTGCCCTCCTGCCATTTGGTCTCCCAGACTCGCACATGTGTACATCTCATCTCCCAGACTCTCACAAGGGGTCTTCTGGTATCCCCCACCCCCACATGCTTCCCAGGCCAGCAGGAGGCACCACGGCCTGGTATCCTTGGAGGAAGTGGACCTTCATGAGGTTTCTTGGGGTGAGCTGTGCTCTCAGTCCCTCCAGGACAACTCTGTCCTTCCCTGGATATTGGGGCATCTTTGAAATTCCCTGAGTTCCATGCACATCATTTGTGGGCATTTCCCAGGCAGCTAAATGGACTAGAAAATACTTAGGATGCTCTGGGATGAGGTGAATCTTTCTCCTGCCATTAAATGAAGGATGGAGGAGATCCTTAGTCCCCCAGGTGGTTTAGAAATATTCTGGAGTCTCAGGTGGAACACAACTAGCCAAAGGGTAATTACTCAATATAATACATTGTCTATAAGCAATTTGAATAAAATAAATTTGTTAAAATTCAATTTCCCAATTCAGCAAACTTCCATTCATCAATGTCACTGACATACGAAACCCTTATTTTTGTCAATAATAAGTGAATTTTAAGTCAATTCGTAATGGTATGTCATAGATATTTAGCTCCACTAGGGGTAGTTAAGACAGTTGACTTGACCAGTGGCCATTTTGTTTAATGATACCATTAAATAGGTTATAATTTGTTGACAGTTGGAATGTTTTATTGTTCTAATGAAATTATATTTATCAAGGAATGTAAACTTCGTCATTGGTATCCCAAATGTAATTACACACTGAGACAAAAATCACAAAAGGAACCCCGTCAACAAACTCAAGCAAATGTTGGCCTGTGACTAGAAGGAATAGTGTCAGGAAAACTTCAGAGAAAACACTTGCCACAATGGAGAGGAAAGGGGTCCCCTACAGCAAAACATTCATGAAAACATCCAGGAATTACAGGAACTAAGAGACTGAGTGATCAGCAGTTGCTGATGGAGTTTTCAAAGAATTAAAACTAAATCCATATGGGACACAATAAATACAAGACACCATGAAGACATAGAATCTTAGTCTTAAACGAATGCTACAGATAAATGGTATTATATACATAGGAACATATATATCACTGTGTTGAAATATTCATTAATATATATTTTATCTTCCGGCCGGACCCACGGCTTAGCACTTAAGTGCACACGCTCTGCTACTGGCAGCCCCAGGTTCGTATCCTGGGGGCACACCAATGCACCACTTCTCCGGCCATGCTGAGGCCGCATCCCCCATACAGAAACTAGAAGGTTGTGCAACTATGACATACAACTATCTACTGGGGCATTGGGGTGGTGGGGGGGAAGGAGAAGGATTGGCAATAGATGTTAGCTCGGGGCCCGTCTTCCTCAGCAAAAAGAGGAGGATTAGCACAGATGTTAGCTCAGGGCTGATCTTCATCACAATATATATATATATATATTTATCTTCACTCGAATAAAGTATCCATTATGTTCTCCTCATCAGTAAGAGTAAGTTAGGAGATCTACACATACTGCTTCTGAATGTCAATCTCCTTTCTAACTACCAGAGACCTGCTCTTCTGTCTCCCACCTGCTGCTTCTGAGAAAATCTCTCTTGTCCTTCAAGAATCACAGGAGCCCTTCCTTAAGGGAAGAAAATGTGAAGTAATCCATATAGAAGCTCAGAAGTAAGTGCACGAATCAATTTCTGTACAAAAGTTTATAAAATATGTAAAATACCTCATGGTAATAAAAATATCCTCAATTTGATATCATGCATGGAGACATAATGGCATCTCTTAAAATTCATAATTGAAAATAAATATATACTTTTGTGATTACTTTAACTCAGTGACATAAATTTCCTCCAGGTAAACTACACACTGACGGAGAAGACGGAGAATACTGAGAAAACAAGAAAAAAACAGGAACACAAATGAGCCAGCTGTTAGAACAAATAGAGGAAGGAAGCTACCCAGTCATGGACTTGGGCAAAAATAGGCATAAAGATCCCCCATCCTAGGAAAATCTGTCTGAAGGGAGCCTGAAGTGAAAGGTAGTGAGGAACACAGTGTGAGCAGGAAAGTGGAGGGAGGGTTCAGGAAAGTTTTTTGAAAGGCAAGAAATAAACCTTGCTCTTAAAGATATTCAAAGGGTAAATACCCGCAATAATTTATGCATTTAAATGTGCTGCTTTTTATATTAAGATATTATTTGTCAACATCATAACTTGATATTCTTTTGTCCTCTTGGTTTACCTGTGGAAAACCTATTCCTTCTTCAGGATTGATAAATTTGTGCTTTCCTTGATGACAGTATTTGTAAGGAAACCACTAGAGGGGAAAAATAAAATACTGTATAAATAGACTCATGAAAGATGAATACATAGAAAGAGAGTAAGTATAATTTAGGCATTACCATTTTTTCTAAAATTTGCTACCATAAATGGAGACAAAATGAAATAATAAAGCAATTTGTGATGAAATTATTATAACTAATAAGAGTTATTTAAAGAATGAAAAATTCTGATCAACTTGTGAATCTGACAGTGAGATTAGAGGAATGCAAAACAATGCAACAGCATATCTTGGGATTTCAGGGGACTCCCTCTAATAATCATCCTTGTGGAAGTGGATGCACTGCTCTCTCTCCTGAACGACCCTCTTTTCACCCTGACCTGCCCTCCTCACCCCACTTGCTCTCTGGGATGATGCCCTTTCTCCTCTATGACCAGGAACAACTGTGCTTCCACTTCTTGGAAAGCAGCCATCTCAGGCCTACAATTGCAAGTGACTGAATTCTCCCAAGAGCCACATGGGTTTAGAAAAGGATCTCTTGCCTCAGATGAGATCAAAGTCCCTGCCAACACCATGATTTCAGTCTTGTGAGAGGCTGAGCAGATACTCTAGCTAAACTATGTCCAGACTTCTGACTTACAGAATTGTGAGGTAATGTTTGCTGCTTTAACCTGACAAACTTTTGGTATTTTGTTATACAGTGAAATAAATTAATACAGCTATATCCCAAGGTAAATCTATTTTTTGGTAATAACATTTACATGTTCTTTTAATGTTCGTGTGTGGCCTGCTGCATTGCACAGTTTCCTGAACGGTTAACATTCTTTCTGGTTGATCTCTAATGAATTTGCTTCAACTCCTTTCCTCCCAAGGCTGTAGCCTAAAACCACTTACTGCTGCGTCCTTTCACACTAATAGGCCAGATTATTGGGTATTTTCCCTTCAGGATCGTTTTAGTGCAGTGACCTTGTGCAGCATTCACTTGTTCGATGGAACTCACAACCCGTTCCCTGCCTTATATCATAAGTGCAGCTACTCCACTACAGCTGTTTTCTTGTCCTGTTATCACAGGCAACTCCAGCCAAAGCTCTTTACCTGTAGATATTTTCAACTATAAGTCAGGCATGAGCACCTTGGGTGGCATGTTGAGTTCTCCAAGTGGCCTTCTTGAAGCCAATCTCATAAGGATTGACACGAAAGTGATGGTTTCCACACACATCACACTTGATAGGCAGAGTGAGGTCACAATCACAGCACACCAACTCATTTTCCAAAGAAATCCTGTCTCTTGCCTTCTTTAGCTTTCTTTTACACCCTCAAGTAGGTAGAAGCTAAGTGCTTCCAATACATTTTGTGGTCCACTTCTTTGATATTCTTCCATTTGTTGTCCAGAACCTTAGTTGGGAATGTGATAATTAATGATACTTAGTGTTTTGTCCTCTGCCTTTTGGGAATTCAGTCCAAACGGATCAATCTTGCTCTATAGGAATTGTCATTCTCTTTCTGAGGGAGCTTTGAAGTGGAACCCAGAACCAAGAAGGAATACTAGGTGGTTAGCATAATGAGACTTACAATAGCTACAATTTCCATATTAATAGAGTTAACATCACGCTAAACAGGAGCATTATGTGGACAAACTAGAGTGGAGATACTGCAGGAGAAATCCAGTTGCACCAGTATCTCTTCTTCCTTGCCATTTCCCTCTGACCCACCCATCATTCAGAAGGCCTTCCCCTTCCGAAGATCCCACATAAACTGACATTACCATCTCCATAAGTTACTATGGAATCAATAGACAGTTATCTGAGGAAGCCATTGGCATCCACTTGACACCTGAAAGGGTTGAATTTTCAAGTAACAAGAAATGAGTATGGATTGATGCTTTATTATTTTATAGGAAAGACTTGGTATCTCAAGGAAGGAGGGGTAATTGTATGGAAAGGTTCTAGAAAGGAGCCAAGAGCAGAAGAAAGAAGAGAGCAAGAGATAGAGATAAGGGTGTAATTTGTGAAGAGGTGTACATCTATGGGATTTGCCCTCTCTGACCATATGCCATCTGACTCTGTATGTTCTATCAAGATCTTCTCATTAGTTTTCCTTTCGAATTCCAGATGTGATTTCAGTCGATCCTTCATCGAATCATGCTGTTCTAAAATCTGAGGGCTCTCACTGCCTGGTGGCTGTGGGAAGAAATGTGACTTTGTTTTCACCTCAATAATTTGATATCCAATATTTAAATTAAAAAAAATAATAAGAAAATCCCTCAGAATAGTCTCTTCATTAAATACAGTGGAAATTGGTACAGATTACGGGTAGTTCTCTTTTGATCCAGGGATGCTTTCAGAACTCTTCCATATGCCTGTGATCATGAATCACCAGGTGTTGACCATTCTCTGTGCTGCAGTTTTCCCTGAAGACCAGCTGTGCAATTCATCTTCAGGAACTAATAAACTCAGTAAGAGATACCTTTGAATTTAAAATGTAATGGTGATATTTATCTTCTAAATATGGCACAGTTATCACCCAGAGATTGTCTTCCCATTTGGAAAAGACTAGACACTGGGTGATTGATCTCCCTGCTGTATTCAGGCTACTTTATTTCTGGAACTGTGGTTGGGCTCTGGGTGCTATAATAAGGATACTTGCTGAGCAGTGGCAAACGGGAGACTCACGTATGTGAGTGCCTTCATCCCTGAGCTGGAAACACTAGAACCAGTTTAGAGACAGTTCTACTCATCATTCAATATCTTATATATTTAAGAATCTCCAGGGCTTACACTTGTCTTGTAGAGGAAATTTTCAAAGGATTTGAGGACCTCCCTTCTTACTTGGGAGGATTTGTCTGTGTGTAACTGTACTGTGAGCTAATGGAACACACCAAGGGTAGAAAGCCTGGTTTCCATGTCTCATTGGAAGACACAGAGCTGGGTGACAGGGATGGTCACATGCACAGGAAGGAAAGTGCTACGCGAGAATGCAGACGATCTGTTAGATCAATAGTGTTAACTTGTCACTGGTGAGGTGACACATCAGCTAGTGTCTTCAAGGGTATCCCCCCCATCCTCCAGCGGCCTCTGCTGAAATGCTAAGGGAAGAAGGAAGTGACTGCCGGGCAAAGGAGACAAGAAACTCTGAATCAGGGCCCTAAGGTGCCGCAACTCTGAAACTATCCACTCTGCTTGGACCCTTTGCTGGTAAACTAACCACATTTTACAGAAACGTTTAAAGCAACAACACTGAGCATGGTTTTCATCCACCTAACAGTCCGAGCCCTCCCCAGTAGCATGCACTGAAACCCTGAAATAAGGTGCCTCATACAAGCTCATCGGGACAGGCACTATGAGAGCAACTTTGTTTTTTTGCTATAACATGAGCGACTGCCTTTAAAAATGTTTTACAATGATATATGGAAAGATTAGAAAGACGTTTTCCTTTAAAATTCTTCCATATTTTTGTTCTGGAGATGAAATGACTGGATTTAACTTTTATATGACCATGCCCATCTAGGAGGTTTGACAAAAATTAGTTGCAGAAAGAAAAGAGTGAAGAGTGCCATCAGCAAGATGGAGGGCTCATGTCTCTCAGAGAAACAATAAAAACTCATCTCTCTCAGAAAAACAATAAACAACTATAAAATGATGGTCACTATTAACGACCAAATATTTTTATTTCATTTATATTTACAATACAGTTTTAAAATTCTATGGGAAGAAATGATTAAAAACAGAAAAGTCTAGAATCTAATCTATCTATTATTCTAATTTTTAAGCTTCTTTAGGTTCATTCTTTCTTTCTCCTCCAAATCATGAAAATCTTCAAAAAATTCTGCTACTATTTGAATAAAATGGAAATTTAAAAATAAAAGCGTAGATTAAAATGGATTGTTTTATTACAAATTATCTTCTAAATGAGGCATAACCTTAAAAGTTACCAGAGGTCACTCTATACCTTGAAAATGGTACCTATTATTTCACTGTCATAAGGCAAGAACTCACAACTTAGGCCTAGCATGAAGTTATCTCAGTTATCAAGACAATTACCGACGGAAAACTAGAACCAAGTGTGTATGTGTGTGTGTGTATATGTATATATATATATATATATGTATACATATGTATTGGGTGGAAACCAGTTTCCTGCAGGAAAATTGGCACATGGAAAAAATATCACTTTAAACTATGCTTAAGGGGAATTTAATGCAACCATAAGCAAGCTTCCTTGATTCTAAAGGTTTTAGGAAAATACCTGAGTCCTCTAGTCCAGTGTAAACAGAAAAATTAAATCACATACATTGATTTTTGCATGTTGTGATGTTGATAGCAAGAAAAAACAAAGTTGTTAAATTAATTAAACAATAAGGCCATTAGACTGAGGTGACTCTAATTCCCTGGTGGCCTGTAGAAGCAAACCAAAGGCTAATCCTGTAAATGCCTCAAAGTTATAAAATTGAAACCTAAGCATGACCAATCACAAACAACCAACTAGGGTTTAAGCTATAGCTAATCAATAATTTCCTTACTTTGCTTCTGCCTTTTGTCTGTATAAGTCTCTCCCAGAGCTCTTATTGGTGGAGGGCTCCTAACCCACTTGCGGTTTACCACTGTCCAGTTCAAATCGATTTCTGCTAAAACAGACTATTAAAACTTTTAATATGCCTTATTTATCTTTTAGGAAAGTGGCCCTCATATTATCTTGATTCTACACAGAGGTGTATGGCATCTTCACAGACCCTAGAAGGCCACTTCTGTTATCACAGCTGAAAAAAATACATAGTCTTCAAGCAATATGCTGAAAAAAAATTTCTCAAAACTTGTCCCAAATATAGAAAATTGCCACATTCATCAACATCGCTGAACTACGAAACATATTTTTTTGTCAATTGTAAATGAATTTTAAGTCAATTCATAATTGGATGTGTATATTTTTTAACACCATTAAGGATGTCTTAGAAAGTTTAGTTAATGAGTTTCCATTTTATTTAATGGATCCAATTAATAAATTATAATCTGTTGACTATAGGAATGATTTATTGTTCTAATGAAAATATATTTATCAAGGAATGTATATTTTGTCATTAGTATCCCAAATCTAATTACACACTGAGGTAAAAATGAGACAAAAATCACAAAAGGAACCACCTCAACAAACTCAAGCACAGGTTGGCCTGTCAATAGAAGGAACAGGATCAGGAAAACTACTTGGACAACACCTGACACAACAGAGAGGAAAGGGTCCCCTACAGCAAAACGTCCATGAAAGTATCCAGAAGTTAATGAAACAAAGAAACTCTCAGTGATCAGATACACTGATGGAGTCTTCAATAAATATAAAACCAAGGCAACATAGGATTCCAATAAATACAAGATTGCCATGGAGACATAGAATCTTTGCTCTTCAAGGAATGTCAGAGATAAATGGTATCAGATGTAGGAACCTATATATCAGAGTTCAAATATTCACTAATGTATATTTTTTTTTTTTACTAGAAGCATTTATATACTGCATTCTCTTCATTTATAAGAGCAAGTTTAGGAAATGTACACACCTGTTCTGTCCTCAATCTTCTGTCTTCTAACCACAGAGCTGAACATCTGTCTCCCACTTGCTGTCTCTGTGAAAAGCCCTTTCATCCTTTGAGAACCACAGACACCATCCTTTAAGTGAAGAACACATGATGCAGTAATCCATACAACAATCCTTACAGAAATTTAGCAATAAAAGTGCATGAATCAATTTCTCCATGAAAATTTATAAAATGTGTAAAATGCCCTTTACTACTGAAAAGCTTCTAAATTTGACACCATACATGAAAAAATAATGAAATTTTTAAACTTCGTAGGTGAAGAATAAACGTATACATTTTTGATTATTTTAAATCACTGAAATGGTTCCTCCATATAAGTTACACACTGAAGGAGAAGATGAGGCCAAATGAGAAAACAATAAGAAAAACAAAACCAAGAAAATGAATGAACAGAGAAAGTACGCCCGCAGAAGTGGACTTGGGCAGAAGCAGGAATAAAGATTCCTCATCCCAGGAACATCTGCATGAAGAGGCCTGAAGTAAAAGGAGTAAGAAATCAGGTGTGAGCAGGAAAATGGGGGAGGGATCAGGATGTATTTTTAAAAGCATGATAGAGACTTTGCTCTTAAAGATACTATCCAGATAAAGGCCCTCAAGCCTTTTTTGTATTGATATGAGCTGACTTGTGTTGATTTAACTCTTCTTTGTCAACACTTTAATTTCACCTGCCCTCATCCTCCTGCTTTGCCTGTGGAAAATCCATTCCTCCCTGAGGCCTCAGAGAAGCTGTGCTTCCACTGACTATGATAGTTGTAAAGTAACCAAAAGGGGAGAAAAATAACACAATGTATAAATAGAGTCATGAAAGAGGAGGAATATAGAGGAAAATTTAGGAGGAGGAAAAGAGGAGGAATATAAAGAAAATTTAACCTAGAAAAAATCATCTTAAGTTTGCTACCATGAATGGAGACAAAAATGAAATCATAAAAAATTGGCAAAAAATTATTATAATTAGTAATAGTAGTTTAAAGGGTCAAACCATTCTGATGAACTGGTGAATCTGAGGACAAACTTATAGAAGCACAAAACGATGGCAACAATGTGTGTTTGGATTTCTGGGCCTCCCTGTCACAATCAGCCTTGGGGAAGTGGACGCACTGCTCTCTCTCCTGAACGACCCTCCTCCCACCCTGACCTGCCCTCCTCACTCCACCTGCTCTCCTGGAAGATGCCCTTTCTTCTCCATGACCAGGAACAAATGTGCTTTGTTGAAGGAGACATGTTGAAAGTCATCCATATGAAGAGATAAATGCTTCTCACTGTTTAAGAGCAAGGGTCTTGATGGTGGGGCTGAGTTTCCTTGAGTGGCCTCAGAGTTAGCACAGTGGATATCCTTGAGATTAGACAGTTTTGGCAGCACTGAAAAATAAAATGACAGTAATTGTCATGTCTGTAACACAGGAGATTTCAGTAATTGCTTGTAGAGGAGACAGGAAGGTACAGTGGAAAGTTGGGGGGCAGGTGGGATGGGAGTTGGGTCAGTTTAGGGGTGTAAACAGCTTTGGAGAGATGAGGTTGCATGTCCGTGAATGACTGAGAAGACTCAGATTCCTGGCTGTGAATGATATAAACAGAGACATAAGCTTTGAGACCAGTCCTGAGATTTTATCACAGAATGTATGGAAGATATTGGTACAAACTGTTACATATTTCTTGTATTTAGTCCCTTAGTTAATGGTGACATGGTCATGTCAAGATGGGAATGGAGCCATTTCACCAAGGGGTCTGGGGTTATGTGGTCTCACTTCAAGCAGGAGCCCTTGGCGGTCCATTTGCCTCTCTGATAGAGTGTGGTGGTGGGCAGTCCGGGGGAAGATGGACTTACCACAGCCTCCTTTCCTCCATGGATTTTCCCTAAATCCTGCTCTAGGTGGTATGTAGGACAGGATGCTTTCTTGTCAGGAACATTCACTTAATAGAGTGTGAAGTCAAAATTAAAATTCCCTCATGCCATTGACCTCTCATTCCAACTTCTAAGATAGGATTATTGGCAAACAATTTCTCATGAAAACATACTGAAATTTTCTAATTTAGTTACATATATAATATATGATGCTTACACATACACACATGTATATTCATGTAAACATACATTGATCTATATAGGAGCTTGGTGGCCAGTCATCTTCCATATTTTTAATGAGATTTATAGTTAATACTAAAGTTTTTATAGAACAAATGCTTAACTGACACAAATAGTCAGACGTTATAATTTGCATGTCTGTAGATTCGGATTAGGTGTAACATTGGCTGTGTTCAATAACCCATCTCACTAAGAACACTTATAGGAACAGGAAGATTCTCCTGGGTGATTCTGCTCCACGTGGTCTCCAGTGGGGACCTTGGATGGGATTCAGGTGATGTCTGTGGTGGTTTCATAAGCTCAGGATGGCTTCACTCACATGTCTGGTGCTTTGGAAGGGATGACTTCAATGTTGGACTCTACTGGTCCTGTTATTTATTTCATTAAAAATATATCAGATTCCATAAATGGCTTTACATTTTACATATTTCCCTGTATATAACATACCTTGCAAGAACTAGAAGTGTTTTAAGTGGTTTGGCTTTACTACTGCCATCATTATCATTATTAGCAGGGTCAGAGAAGGGTACACACCGGATGCATCCCCTGTGAACACCAGGTGGCACTAAGACCCTGTGGTTTTGGCTCCGGGAGCAATCCGAGTTGATACCAGACATTAGTACCTGTGGGTCTGGGAGGAACCAGGATGCTGCAGAGGACACAAGGACACGGGAGCTGCAGGCCCCTCGCAGGCACTCAGTGAAAGAGTCACCACAGTCCAGATAGGAGTGGGTGAATGAGGAAAGGCAGAGAGGCAGTAGATTTTTTGGACCAAAATAGCATTTCTCATGGGTTCGTGAGCTGGGGGAGGGGGATAAAAATCAGGATGAAGAGTGGGGAAAGGATTTGTCATTTGCAAATTGCAAATCCTATAAAAATAAAGGCCTATACCAATGCATCTTAGCAGCTGACAAAGGGTAGAGATGATTAAAAAAAGAATTTATATGTACCCTTAATATAACTCTATATAAAAATATAACACTATGTAAAAATCATATGTAAATATGTGTAATATTAATATATGAACCAAAGAGGTATATGTATAATTCTATATTGGTGTGAATGTTTAAATAAGTAAATATATCCTAGAGTTAATTGACCCTCAATGGCTCCTATAATGGTCTATAATCTTGTTTCACGCCCCCTAGAGGAGAGAAGTGGGCTGGGGAGGAGGCATCAGTGTCATGCAGTGTCATGCGTGTGACATTTAGGTCTTTTCCCCCATTTAAGAGGCCAGGGCTGTGTAGGAGACCCAGGCAGGTTACTTTTAAAACGTCAGTTTGCTGTTTAAAAAATAAATAAATACCGCTATAAATCGCATTACTTGTTAGAGAAATATCTCCAAACAAATAAAAACACCTAATGAGGAATACAAGGACTTTCAGGTGGTGGTGTTTGACTCTAATTGCTGGCATTGTTGGGGGAGCCAACCCATGTGGATGGATCCCTAGGAGGTGTCTTCATGTGAGAAAGTATCCTCACACTTTATAAAGCCCCTTGGGGACATGAAGACAGAGACCAGTGCATTCCTGGGAGGATTTAACATTATTATTGTTGCTATTTACGAATCCATTCAGACACCGTAGGGTGAAAACTCCCAATGCTGGCTCGCTGAGTGTCCTTTTCACAGAAATATCTTGTGGAAAAAAACAAAAAAATGAAATAATTTTGAGCTTTTTAGATATTACTGTTACAATTATTAAATTCATAATTAGTGAGTTTAATTATTAATAGTTGATTTAAATATTCATTATTAAATAATTAATTTAAAAACTGATTATCCCTTACATAATGCTTGCCAATAGTTAATCTCTAATGGAATGAGGTACGTGATCATTATTATTAAACAGGTTTATCTCCAGCCTTCAGTAAGCTCGAGTTGCCTGTTCCTGGGCCGTTCAGGCTCCCAGTGCTGGGAAGGGGACAGGGCTACAAGGTGAGCCCCAGGCCACTCCGTTTCTCACCAGGTAAGGAAAAGTGCACGTGGTGTAGCCCTGCAGCACCCTCTGCGGTTGAGAAAGGCTGTCAGGGGTCCCTGTCCCCTCTGGGGAGCATTTCCAAGGGTCTCACCTTCCCTTCTGCCTGTCGCCCACCAACTCCTGCCCCAACCACCCCCTCCCTCCTGTTTCGCAAGGGCGTCCTGGCGAGAGAGCGTGGGACTCACTGACACCACCCCTTAGCCAGAGGTCCTGCCACAGAGACCTCGGAGTGAGGAGTTTGTAAGGGCGAGGGGCTCTAAACACCCCTGGTATTACACACGGAGACCTCTCCAGGGCACAGCCCCAGGCGCCACGACTCCCACCCCAATCTCTCCCTGAGGATTAAAATGCAGGTTCTGGGTCCCAGAGTCAGGCACCCCTACAGACACCTATTAGCTGCATTTTGGGCCATGACCCTCACCCCCTGCCGGGGTCCCCTGGGGACTGGGGATCCCACACTCACCTTCCTGAAGATCCCACTAAGCAGCAGTGTACTCACCACTCTGCACGACCAACCCCCTGCAGGGCCAGGCCACTCCCAGGACCTGCCATGCTGGACACCCTGTGCAGACCCCAGGGCAAGATGGACCAGAGCACAGCAGCCCCAGGACAGTCCATGATGGTCAGCGGTGGGGACAATGCTCCCAGCCCCTCATTCTCTGCAGCAAGGCTCTTGGAGATTAGACTTGAATTACATTGAGATTTCTTTTTTCTACTCTTTCCTTTCCTTTTTCTGTGAGAAAGGGTCTAAAATGGATCTGTGATAAAGTGTCAGTGGGGATCAGATGTGACTGCAACATATTTAGAGGCCTGAGCTAGAGAGAGTGCTTCTAAGTAACCAGATCTGCGTTGCAAGTCCCGTGTTCTAACCACCTCGTGAATAATGTGGAAGTGACAGCAGCAGTACACATTCTACCGCATGGAGGGTGAAGGATTCTCTGTCTGAAGAGGTGGAGGTAGATCCTGGGGCAGGAGAGGCAGCTCCCCCAGCAGGGAGTGGTGTTCCCACAGGGGCGGCTCTCCCACCCAGGATGCGAGGGAAGAAATCTACAGATTCCCAGGAACCTCTAAATACACTCTTCTCTATGCT
>JABWHU010000002.1:7664478-7725713 GCA_014189135.1 Dicerorhinus sumatrensis harrissoni | reverse complement strand
GATATTAGCTCAGGGCTGATCTTCCTCACATACACACACACACACAAAAAAAACTGAGTGATCAACATTGAGTCACTGCTCATAGGTCTAATAATCTTGACCTTTCTTGTGTGAAGCTGAAAATTTTATTTCATAAGGCAAATGTTAAACAGTCAATCATTCATGTACATTCCATGCTGAACATTCTAAATTAATCTCTAACATTTTCATTCACTGGTAAGAAGTAAAGGGCAAAGTTGGTGCCATGGACATTAACTGAGTGGATGTGAGTGGTTTTTAAAATGAACCATAAGTTCTAGAATAAATGAATGACAATCTACTGATATATCAAGAAATGATGTGCATAAAAAGTAATTTCTTGTATTCTATAGAATTATAACTCCATTAACATAGGTGTGTATGTCATTTCTGATTATCTGTTTTGTGAGAATTGGTACATATAGATAGATATACATAACATGACAGGGGTGTGTGCATTCTTTACTGGTTCCAGCCATGACATTGAGGAAATGACAGCCTCCTTGAATCTCAATTTCCTCAAATATAAGTGGGGATAATAAGATCTACCTCATAAGGTGATCTCGAGTCATATGAGAAAAGTATGGGAAAAAGAGTGATAAATTATAAAGTCCTCTACGAATATATAGTAATAGTATCTGATTAAGTGAGTAGCTATCAGGAATCCACACATGTTTTTGAGCTCTTAAGTACCCACTCATGTCTAGATTGTTTTGAAAATTATCTTAAGAAATAAGCAAAGAAACAAAACAAAGGGAGAAAGAAATGAGAATGACCCTGAAACTCATGCATGACTTAGGTAGGCCACATAAATTCTCTTGGCCTTCCTTGAATATCCTCTGCTTCTGAGGCCAGAAGACTGCTGGTTCGGTTTACTGGATCCTCCGTCGGCAACAGAAAAAGTTCGGCTTGCAACTTCCAACAACCTTTTCACCCTCAGCACACATCCTCCTGCATTTGCCCCGACTGAGCCTGCAGGACTCACAAGCAGCAAAATCACCTACACCGAGAAAGAGTTGCTGATATACCTTTGCCTGGACTCCCTGGAAATGGGGAAAAGGTCAAAGGCCACAAAAAAGGGAGGGTTTGCCTTTATGAATATAAACAGCGTTTTCAAGAACCAGCCCAGAATTTTCAAAGAGCTTTGCTGTTTTCAGAATGGAGAAGGGGAGAGTTAAGTTTTAAGCAAGAATTAAGCACAATCCCTGTTTTCTCTGTGTTTATAACCTTGTATGTGTCAAAAGGAAGCCCAGTCAGACAGAATGTTATATATTTTGTAGAACTATAACAATACATACCTGATACTACTCTAAAGGTTACAAGCTGGAAATGGGAGGAATAGCTTCTGGTTTTGGAAGATCCTTGAAGGAGGAGTTAAAAGATTTATGTTCAATTCTTGTTTGGGCCTGGTAACGGCCAAAGGTCCTCAGTAAACTGCTTAATCTCAGCTTTCTCAGTTGTCAAAAGGGCTTTCAAGAAATACTTGTCTACATTTAAAATTTTTTTTTAGTGGTTGAATTGAATAATTTATGTTAGAATATTTTACAAAACACTATTTACTCAATTAGCTATTTTTGTTGTTACTTTAAGCAGAAGCTTTTTTACACAACCACAAATCATTTTTCAGGATAACTCTCAGGGACCAGGTAGACAGAGTCTCTGCCATCCGAGAACACTTTATTTGCTGATCTGGCTCTCCAGGGGCAGCCTTTATGTTGTAACCCTTTGTTTTCTTTCCTATTAACCACCCTCTCCCCGATAACCTCAGAACAACATTGAACCTTATAGGTTGGTGCCATTCCTGCAAGCATTCACTGTGCTCCTACACAGCTCATTTTTCTATTCTCAGTGGTTATTTCTGTCTTCATGCTCTTCATGTTCCCTGCCTCACTTGATCTTCACTCTCACACTACTGCTCAGTAACATGCCCAGATAGAATTGATCTATTCTTGGGGCTACATTCTATTGCCTTGCTGCTGGATCTCCTGATGTTGCGCACGTAACTTTTGAATGCTTACCCAAGATCTTTTTTGTTCATGCTAAATGTTGCTTACGCTGTGCAGGAGCTTGCCATGGCCATTGATGAGTGCCTTGGCTGTCTGTTTGCTTCTGTGAAGTGCATTGTTAAAGTCAAATCCACTCCTCAGCCTTTGCTCTAGTAAACCCAGGTCCATATGGTCTTCCTCCTCTCCTTGATGGTGTGCACTCAGCACACATTGTGACTGACTCTGAAACAAAGTCCCTGGTGACTTTTATTCTAATTTCCTTTGACTGCAGGTGAGGGAAGACATAAGCTAAAGTTCAACTGAAGATGCCCTTCTGCTAGCAGCAGATGACACCAAGCCTCTTGACAACATTTAAATAAAGGACTAATGTCTTCCTTCTCTATCATGTTGGTCTGACCCCTACAGTACAATTCTGTGGCTCCAAGGCACCTCAGCTCAGTAGCTAAATCTCAAGCTCCTGAACTTCTTGTTCACTACCAGTTCCTAATTTTATTATTTTCTCCTCCTGAGTTCCAGCCTCCTTCCTCACCTGGGATTGTCTGTATTAGCATCCACTATGTTTTCCCAGCTTAGGAAAGCTCTACCTCTCTTCATCTGGATTTGCTAATAGCTGTGCTTTAGAGCCTCAGCCTGTCCTATTCCCTGAACCTTTCATTACCAAGGCAGGGAAGAATCAGCATGTTCAGCCTTAGAATCTGATAGAATGTGGAATTATGCTGTATTTCTAATCTGATCTACTCTGGAATGCCAGGGGTTCTCTCTAGATGCCCATTTGCTGCCAAATTAAAACACCCATTCTCCCACTCATCACCCTGTTAACCCTCTCTGGATGTGTTTATCTAAGTGGCTTATGTGCAGCTGGTACCCATTGGCATGGGCAAAATGATTGTTAACAATAGCATCTGCTCTTTTCAGGTAGTGTATGTTCTGATTGTTCAATGCTGCACAGCTTTTTGAAGACCTTGCATGCCATCTCTGCTTGAGTGTTGCTGGGCACTATGCTACATTGCTGAGAATCACACATTTAAGACTTATGAATCTGGTCTCCTGAGTTGGAAGCCTATTGTATCATGTATTATTTGTGTCCCCTGGGCAAAATTATTTAACATCTCTTCTATGTCTCTGCTTCATCTTCGGTAAAATGGTGGTTATAGTAGTACCTGCCTCATAAGGATGTTCTGAAGATTAAATGACATAATCCACATGAAGCTGTTAATAGACTGCCTGGTGCATTGTATGCACTCAATGACGAGTAGCAACCTTAATCTTTCTCACTCTGAAATTCTGTCTCAACATTTGTAAATTTTGTTTGCAATTACCCAAGAATATTTCTTTCAGTTCTGTTTATAATATAATTTCTTCCTGTATGAGTCCACAAAAATAGACCAGGGGGCTATTCATTATGAACGACTTGTCTATAATGGTAATAAATTTTCACCGAACCATCCTTGCTCCTTTATTTGATCATTCTTAGACCAACAGCATACATTTATGACACACTTTACTGGATTTAGGAGCAGATCCCATAAGAGGTGTATAAGCATGTTCTCAGAGTAGTGCTGGTTGGCCGGTACAAGCTTGATCCTGTGACCTTGGTTTAATTAGTGAGAATAGCCACCAGGTGCAAATCTCTACAGCCAAAATTACAATCCAGTAACAAGGAGATTTCTCTGTGAAATGGAAGCTCCAGATATGATGCTGAGAACAAGAAGAAGAGAAGATAGAGCTGGTGGACTAGGATTTCAGGCAGTTCTATTTTCACTACTATCTCCATCACCTCCTTGTCTTCAGAAGACAGAGATAGCTGACAGGCCAGACTTCCTAAAAGTAAAAATTATACACAGGAATTTAACTTACCTCCTGGAAATGTCTGGTGATACTCGAGTCCTGCCTGGCACCCTAAATTCAAAACAAAGCATATTTTGGATATTAAAATCAGTGCAGGAAATAACGCTGTGTAAAACAGTATTCCCAAATCCACACATGTGCTGTCAATGGACACCAGACCACAGAGTTTGCATCTTTATTCTATTTCTGAAGGCTAGCCCTCCCGGTAACCAGTGAGAAGAAGGTATAAAAAAAAGAATACCACTTTGCTCTTAGAAAATCTACTGCAGGTTCAAGAAACTCCCATAATAAGTGCAGTGGGAAGCTGATCATTACTCTCAATTTTAAGGTGATACAAGAATCATCACACTTTATGATCTGCTCCATCAAAATCTCACTCATTTTCATTTACCTGTTGGAAATTGAGCCAAAACAAAGAAAAAGGCAAAGACTAAATAAAACACCTTCCTGTTTGGGGCCATCTCTGAGGGAAGTCTCTTCAGAACAGAGATTTGGGATTTCTCTGAGAGGGAAAGAGGCTCATTTATATTTGAAAGTAATGGGATATGCTCTTGGTCAGTGAAGTGAATCAATAAAGAAAGTGCATTTATATGCTCCATTTCCCAAGATCAAGGACTGATATGATGGATAATAACCCTTGGCCTCCATAAAGCCTTATATTTTGGGTATTCTGACCAGGGTACTGGAAAGAACACCAGACCAGGAGTTGGAAGACCAGGGACCACATACAGCTCTGGCCTACTAATCCAGGGACTGGGAGCATGTTACCCCTCTCACATCTCCAACCTTGAGAGGCTGGGGTTGAGTTCCTGAAAAGTCAATGTATTGAAATTCTTAACAATTTTATCTTTGAACATGTGCTTTGTAAGTGAAGTCTGATGGGACAAGAAGCATGCTCTGGGACCTTGGAGCTCACATATGTTCCTTCTTACCTTCCCCTCCTACCCTTCTGGGAGGGTTCCTGCCCCCTGCCTCTGCCTCATGAACCCTAGTCCCACAGGTGAGAGGTTTGGGGTTGATTTCCTGAGCCCTGAGCATTTCAGGGCATGGCATGGTGCTAATCAGCCCCACCCTGGGCTAACACTATTGTGATGTAGGCAGGCAACTTGACATCCCCAATTCAGGACCTACTGTATGCCTGGACAGATGTTGCGATATCTTTGGGAGTCACCCAATCACCATGGTGGGTCCCATGGGAAGGAGAGATGCCTGGCTTGACTCTCTCTGGGATAAGGCACACCAGTATAGCAGCAGCTGGCAGGAGGGGGCAACCCAGCAGGCAGTGGGACACACATATATGCTCAGAGTTGCAAGGTGAGGGATCCTCAGCCACCTGTGAGGGGGTACAGCTGTCCCTCGAGTATCCCTGTGCCTGAGGAAGTGTGACATTAAATAACAAATAAAAAATACTATGACAGATCGAAAGACCTGGGAAGAAAGGAAAAAGTTTGATATTTTGGTGGCTTTAATGGCACTTTTTGCCCACTTTTTGAACATGGGACCGTGCATTTTCATTTTGCACCAGGCCCAGCAAATTATGTAGCTGGTCCTGACCTGGAGTGAACTTCCAGCCTTAAAAAAGTAGGATGACTGTTGGCCTCTTAAAACTGCCTCAATTAAAAGGCTGTCCAGGTCATGGGAATCTTGAGGCCTACTTGTTATATCAGTGGGCTAAAGATGGCCCCAGAACATTGGTGATTATGGTGTTTGCTTCTTTAGCTCAAAACCCCCTGGCTCAAAACTCAAATTCTTCCACATTCAATTCCTTTGAGTACAGTGCAAAGAATCACTTGTTTAGCCATTTAGAGCCTGCCTGCCTTGCATACCCCACAAAACTGTACCCAGCATCTGCTAACCATAGACAAGACAAACCCTGTAGCTATGAAAGACTCCAAATTACTGTCACTCTTCTGAGATCTCTAAGCCAGACTCTCCACTTGCTGCTGAGACACATCACCCAGACACATGAGCACCTTTCTGATGCTCCTCTCCCCTGGGAGTAACTTTCGGGGTGGAGGCCTCATGCCATTGTCTCTGAGAAGCCCGGCCTCCTCAGGCAACCCTGCCCACGTGGTGCCCAATAATGCTTGTTATGTGTTACTGCCTCTTCCTTGATTAGCCCCCAAACCCTGGAACTCAGCACACTCCTGTCCATAGAATTCAGACAGTCAGATGCATCTGCTCTCTCCACAGTGAGATGTGAACAGGAGGACTGCTCTTTTAGCAGTTAACACTGCACTTTCTTTGGGAGAGTTAGTTGGCTATTTGTGAGAGTTCAAACAAATTACTGTGTGCAGTGGTCTGAATGTGTCTTCTCAAAATGCGCATGTCAAAATCCTAACCCCCCAGGTGATCATATTTGGAGGTGGGGCCTTTGGGAGGTGATTAAGCCATTAGGATGGAGCCCACATAAGTGGGATTAGCACCCTTGTAAAAGAAACCCCACAGAGCTCCCACGCCCCATTCCTTATGTGAGGACAGAGGGAGAAATAGGCCATCTGCCACCCAGTAGGGTGTCCTCCCTAGTACCTGACCATGCTGGTGTTCCAATGTTGCACTTTCAGCCTCCAGAACTGTGAGAAATGAATGTTGTTTATAAGCCACCCAGTCAGTGGTATTTTGTTACAGCAGCCCGAATGGACTGAGAAGCTATACGTCCTTAATTTAGATGGGAAGGCACATGATACCCTAACGCCAGGTGGCATTTCCATTGCTTTATTAACATTCATTTGTTTCAGAGGGTCCAATTGTGGGTCTTATGTTCACAACTTTCATTTGCTGACCAATCAGATCCACTTTAAGAAGCAAAAATAAATGAGATAATTAATAAGATCAATGAGACCGTGCGTAACATAAAATGTCTCGAAGTTTGTATTTTCTTGTGGATTTAAATCTTTTTAAGTGAGGTTTGGAAGGAAATCGAGAAAATGTGTATTTCCAGTTTATTATTATTAACTAGATTATTCATAATGTATAATGGATATACACACACAAAAATACCTAACAATAATATCATGGTGACCGAGACCAAGAATAGGTGGGATGTTCCTCAATAGTTTTTTGAAATAAACTTTTTAGTTTGGAATAATTTTAGATTTACTGTAAAGTTGCAAAGATAGTACAGAGAGTTCTCGTATGCCTTCCCCTGGCTATCCTTAATATTAACATCCATGTTAATAGTTATTAATATTAATAACCATAGCACATTTGTCAAAACCAAGAAATTACCATTGGTACATTACCACTAACTAAACTACAGAATTCCAGGTTGCCTGATGTATTCTCCTGATTAGACTGGGGTTTGGGATTGGGAGAAGAAAAGCACAGAGTGAAGCATCCTTCTCATCCCATCCTCACATCAGCAGTACATGATATGACGATGACTGACCACTCTGGATGTGACCCTGGTCACTGGTTGAGGTGGTATCTGCCAGGTCTCCACTTTAGCACGACTGTCTTCCCCCCTCCTCCCATATTCTAGTCTATGAAAACAAATCATTTTCATTTAGGTTGAGGGAGTCAAGATCCATCTCACGAGAGGAGTGTCTCCATATACCATTTGGATTCTTGTAAAAAAAATGTGTCCCTTTTCTCACATCTATTTATGTATTTAATTATTTATTGATATCAGTATGGAATGAAGACATAAATTGATGATCTTATCCAGATCATATATGAAAACCATGTTTTCAATAACACAGCAATCATTTGTTGTTTTTCAGGGATTTATGATTGATTTAACAAATGCTTCTAAGGTATTTCAACTTTCAGTAGCAACGATAATAGTAAAGTGTTGGGGAGGGATGCTGGTCTCCCTAATTTCGTGTTTTCTTAGAGAGAGTCATCCTACTCCCTCTCTCACAAGAGGGAAGAATTAAAGTGGATAATTCAGGTCTTACTCTCCACTCAATTAACTGATTTATTCCAAATTATGAAAAAGAGTCAAATTAGTGAGAGCTTGTTACATTTTAGAGTACTTTTTTTCCTGAAGGAAAATGTCTCACTGTTCAAGTGATTGTTCTTATTTAAAATTTCTAAGAATACTTATATTTCTACACATATTTTAACAGTTAAAATATTATATATATATATTCTATATCTATCTATCTATCTTTATATATGGTCTTAATCAAATATTCAATAAGCTCACAACTATCCAGGGAGCTAAACAAGATGATGTATGTGGCACTTAAAGTGTGTTAACATACAGCAAAGTTCACATTTTTTAAATAAATAGTGAAATTTATGCTTCAGTCAAGCAAATTTCCAAGTGTACACAGCTCATAAGTATTGGAGCTGGAATATTGGACTCTCTCTAACTGCAGTGCACCAACTCTTAACCAATGTCGATAATATTATGTAATTACTCTCATTTCACATATGAGTAAACTGAGGCAGTTAATGCGCATAGTCAGGATTACAATCCAAACTGCCAGATTCCAGACCTTTCCTTCTTGCTAAATCATGTAGCTACTCTTGGTCACCAATATACACCCTAGTCTATCCTCCCTTCATCTCCATTTTCCTTCTTGGGAACTTTCCATGATCAGAAAAACAGTGAGCTGTAGACTGAGTGACACCCACTGAGGTTTGTGGGCTCTACTCAGCAGAGCATGGAGACATCCTCATTTCTGACATGCTTCACTGATCAAGATGCAATTTGGTCTGGAGAAATATATAAATGTAGGTGTTTGCTCCTCTTTTTTCATGGACACTGTGCTGATCTCTCAAGACCCTGAAAGTCATGAGGATGTTCGTCTATCTCTTTGCTGTTCTCTTGTTTCTGACCCCAGGTAAAACGAGCTTCTCTGCAGGGAAGGTTATTGGAGGTCGTGGCCCAGAAAGAGGGTCTGCCTCAGTGAGCAACAGGATGCTATCAATTCTAGAATGCAAAGGCACCCTTGGCCAGTATCCCTGCAGGGGGATGTTTGCTGCAGGAGGCAACTTTCCTCTAATGCCTCTTCCATAATCCTGTGCATTTTTCATTATTATCTAGGATGAGATGTCACAGATTTTAAGAAATAAAGATATGCCAGGAAAGATGCCTTTTGGTCCCCAGTCTCATGCTCACTAACAAGACAAAAATTTGAAAAAAAAATTAAAAGCAATGGTATTTGATCTTTTAAAAAATAGATGTGGTAGAGATTAACATAGGTAAGAAGAGACACAGAGAAAGGAAGAAATGGAAGAGAAAAAAATGGAGCTTAGAGACACTGTGTATTCATGCCAATCATGGCATTATGTAAAATAGCAAAACTTAAGCTGCCATCCCTTAATCCCATACTATAAAGCTGGATGCTGTGATAAATATTCCACATAATGAAATGCATTTAGTTCTTCAATGCCAGTGCCTTGAATGCACTGAGTCATAACTCTAATTTAGTGATACTCAGAGCAACTCTTTTGGCTTGGCAGGCCCTATTTACATATATTTTACAGATGCTGAAATTGAGCCTCAGATGGGATAAGCAGCTTCTCAAGGTCATTCAGAGGAGCAGGAATGGAGCCAGAAGTGAGCCCAACTCTGTCTTGCCCCAGTGAGAGGAAATGTCCTTCCCATGTCAGAACTTTCGTCACTCTCTCCTGCTCTTGGGAACCTCCAAGGGTTGCAGTTGGATCTTCCCCAAAATTAAAGTCGAAGACTAGACTCATCCTAGGTTTCTAGGGAGCTGAGGAAAGGGCTTTCCAGAACCCACAAGGAGCTCAAATTTGTGCCAGATGCCAGTGGTATCCTCTGTGTGATGCTCAGAATTTACACACCAGCTCTGCATGTCTCTGGTCTGTTTTGCAACAAACCTGTGTGAGTAGATTCTGTGCCAAGTATATGGGGAGCTAGAACTTACAGGGAGCCATTCATTCCACTGTATTTGATGTATTCACTGGAATCTGATCAAGGTGTCCTGTTCAGATCACTCATACTCCTTTTATAATTAGTCAACAAAATGGAAAATTATATAATATAAATTTATCTAATATAACTAAGTGAAACCAACCTATTAATATGCCATATGTACAAACACACACACAGAGTTACATTACTCTCTAGGTGAATCTCTGTAATTATCCATTAGAAGCCTTGTAGGCATGGATGCTCTTTCCCTTTCCAGAGGCTTTCTCTTTCTGGGACATCTTTGTGAATTGGATCCAATACAAGGACTCTTGTCCGAGTGAGATCCAGTACCTCCAGCCTGAGATAGTCTTACAATATTAGGAAGGCAGAGAGAGTACAGACCCCTGCAGTGGGAGCCACAGTTCATTGAGGTCTGAAATATTGGGGTATTTATATTAATGAACTTATATGTTGATGCTAGATGTGATTATGGCTCATACTCGCACTAATCCATCTGGTTTTAGTTTTACATATATGTGAATCAGGCACCTTTATATGTTGACATTAATTGCAATTTAGGTCCATCCGACACTTTCATTATGTATACCCAAATTAGTCAACTCTAAAATGTTGATTCTGATAAGATGTGCTGTCTTTCCTTAACTTGAAGTCTGCTATTGTTATGACTGCTACTGATAAAGCACTAAGGCCTGAACTTGTATTCTATGCAGAATGGCAGAAGAGAAGTCTTAGAGAACCACTCCAAACATACTTTCCCTCCCTGCTCTTGAATATATTTGATAGAATGTGGAGGAGAAATCAGATTGAACCTTTCCAAACAATCTCTTCACTACCCACTATGGTAAGCTTTTTTCTTTCTTAGTATTTACTGTTTTCTACTCCAGTATCAGGCCATCTCCCCTATCTCAGGTCTGGTTCTTTTCTCACCACGTAGCGTGTTGAGAGTGCCTTGAGGAAGTTACTGACTCCAGAGGTGTTGTTAGAAACAAGTTGATAATTACTTCAACAGATTTTGATAAAAGAAGAATAGTTTCTGTTTCCCAAATCCCCTACACAGCCTAATCCAAAATGCTGGAATACAAATCTATTCTGCCTAGTCTTTTATTCTCTATGACAAAAAGACAGACAAATTATAGAATATTTCCTCTGCCATCTCATCTACTGGCAGGATAAGGCACTAGGACAGTTCATAAAGAAATTTTCACTAACTAGTTACATGACTGTACCTGGTAATTAGACATACCTGAGAAGAGAATTAATCCAGGTGTTTCCTTCCCTTGTATAGCTAGGAGTGCGTTTTTTGATGAGAAATGCTACCATCTTAAAGGGAGATGCCTGAAATCTTGTTAGAAAAATGAAGATTTTGTTGCTCTCTGCGGGAAGTCTCTGAAATGCTGTCTGACACCCTGACCACGTGGGAAGAGTAAAGAAAAATGAATAAGACTGAAGACTCCGACATCCCAGAGCAACAGGAAGGGCCCAGCTTCATGTTCTTTTAATTCTGGCCTGTTCAGTAAGAAGACACTTCAATAAAAACAAACGACTGTCTTTTATCCATTTGTCAAGTGCTTCACTTAGAAAGGGAACATGAGTAGCTAACCTTGATGGTCCCTGCCTCCTGGTTTATTTTTGTACATATTTGGTGAGGGAATTGTCCCAAAGCCATCTGATATTTATTTTAAAAGGAGACTGGAAGAAAGTAGAATCAACAAACCACCAGCTTGCTCTCAGGCAGTGAGCCCCAACCAACCTGGTGAAATAGATAGATAGATAGATAGATGGACAGATAAAGAGATAGATGATAGATAGCTGATGAATAGATAAAGAAATGAACATATATCTAGATAGTTATATTAATGCTAAATGGTTAGGTAGATCATCAATTTTTTTGTGTTTATGAGGAAGATCAGCCCTGAGCTAACACCCATGCCTATCCTCCTCTTTTTGCTGAGGAAGATGGGCCCTGAGCTAACATCCCTGCAGATCTTCCTCCACTTTATGTGGGATGCTGCCACAGCATGGCCTGACAAGCAGTGTGTCGGTGCCCGCCTGGGATCTGAACCTGGGCAGCCAGCAGCAGAGCGAGAGCACTTAACCGCTACAGCACGGGGCTGGCCCCTAGGTAGATCATCTATTAATCAAGGACTCTTATGTGTCACACACCTGCCTAATCATCTTTACTCCATGACTTTATTTGGAGACAGTTAAATACTCCCTGTGGATTTGTCGCTTATCCATATGTCTGGAATCAAACTTGCTGATGGTCAGAGGGATTATAAATATCTCTATAATTGTCAGTAGCTCCAGTGTCCCGGATCCTGGTCCTGAATTGACTTTCTACTATTTTCCTAGGAACTGGCTAACTGCCAAATTACCTTCTGACTCTAAGCTCGCATGTTACCTTGTTTGAGTAAGGATTCCCTGTCATATTCCCTCAGCTTAAGATCCAGCCATGACTCCCTGCTGGGTCAGAAATCTTACCTTACCTCCCTCTTAATTCCTCAAGGTCAATGTACTTAATCTTATTGGAATCAATGACCATTTTTATGACATTTTTCTGTTTTGAGACAACTGTAGAGTCACATACAGTTGTAAAAAATAATAAAGAGATATCTCCAATACCTTTTACCCAATTTCTCCCAATAGCATCATCTTGCAAAACTATAGTGCAATATTGACATTGATACGGAATATTTCCATCACCACAAAGACCCCGTATGTTGCCCTTTTAGAACCATACCCTCCTCCTTCCTGCTGCCACCTTCTCCTTAACTTCCAGTAAAATTAATTTGCTCTCCATTTTTACAATTTTGTCCTTTCAGGAATGTCATATAAATGGAATAATGCAGTTTGTAACTTTAGAGTATTGGGTTTTTACGCAGCATAATTCCATGGAGATTCTTCAAAGTTGTTGCATGCATCAATAGTTCTTTCCCTTTTATTGCTGAGTAGTATTTCATGGTTTACATATAGCAAAGCTTGTTTAGCCATTCACCCAAGGACAGACATCTGGGTTATTTCCAGTTTGGTACTATTACAAATAAAGCTATTATAAACATTTATGTCTATAGATTTTCAAGCAAATATAAGTTTTCATTACTCTGAGTTAAGTGTCCCGGAGTGCAATTGCTGGATCATATGGTAGTTGCAAGTTTAGTTTATAAGAGAATGACAAACTTTTTCCCAGAGTGGTTGTACCATTTCACATTCCCACCAACAATGGAAGAGTGATCTAGCTCATCCACATTCTAGCCAGCATTGGCTAAAAATAGTTAACAATATTTTTTTATTTTTGCCATTCTGGTAAGTGTGTATTGACAGCTCATTGTGATTTTATTTTTCTCTTCTCTAAAAGCTAATGATGTTTAACATCCTTTCACATGCTCATTTGCCCTTTTTGCTTGTTTGTTTTTGCTGAGGAAGATTGGCTCTGAGCTAACATCTGTGCCAATCTTCCTTTATTTTGTATGTGGGTTGCCGCCACAGCATGGCTTGATGAGTGGAGTGTAGGTCTGCACCCAGGATCTGAACCTGAGAACCCCAGGCCACTAAAGCAGAGCATGAGCATTTAACCAGTATGCCACTGGGCCAGACCTGCTCATTTGCCATTTTTACATCTCCTTCAGTGAAATATGTGCCTCATGCTCCTTTTCTAATTGGATTATTTTTTTGTTTGTTTTGTTTTTACTGTTGAGTATTGAGAATCCTTAACATATTCTTGAAGTTAATCATTTGTTGGATATGTGGTTTGCAAATATTTTTCCCAGTCTACAGCTTGTCTTTTAAACCTCTTAACAAGATCTTTTGCAGAACAATTTTTTTTTCTTGTGTGAAGTCTGGCTTATTTTCTTTTTATGGATCATGATTTTTCAGTCAGGTCTAAGAACATTTTGCATAACTCTGGATGCTTAAAATTTTCTCCTATACTCTTTTATTAAGTTTTTATAGTTTCATATTTATAGTGAAATCCAGGGAGCATCTTGAGTTAATTTTTCTGAAAGCTGTGAGATGGTCAAGGTTTCTTTGTTTTTGTTTTGCCTATGGATGTGCTATTGTTCCTGCAGAATTTGCTCAAAAGGCTGTCTTTTCTCCACTAAATTACTTTGAACCTTTCTCAAGGATTTTACTCAACTAATTTTAAAACCGGTGTCCACACAGACTCCTGCCTGAACTGTTTATAGCAGCTCTTATTCACAATCACCCCAAACTGGAAGTAACCAAGATTTCCATCAATACTTGAGCTGACAACAAATTGCGTTTCATCCATATAATGCGATATTATTCATGGATAAGAAGAAATGAGATATCAAGCCACAAAAAGACATGTCTGAATCTTAAGTGCATATTGCTACATGAAAGAAACCAGTCTGAAAATGTTACGTACTGCACAATCCAGTTTTATGGCATTCTGGAAAGGAAAAAAGATCAGGGGTAATTGAGGGCTGGCGAGGGGATGAACAGTGAATGTGTTAGGGACATGAGACTATTCTGTATGATACTATGCATTTGTCAAAACCCTTAGAACTTTGCAGCACAAAAAGTGAACTGAGGTTCACTCTGAAAATTAAGAGAAATAATTTAGGAAGTCAGGGCTAGCACAGCATGGAACATAGAATGTGACAAAACAATCTAACTGTATTCTAAATGTATAAAACAACTTCATTGAAGGCAGTGGGGGGAAAAGTATTGACCTAAATAGCTTTGGAAATGAGAGCTATCTCTAAGTCTAAAGACAAAAGGAGCTGTATAAAATATTGCACTCTAGTTAATAATGTGGTTTCTTATGTAACAAACGAATAACAATTCTGATACCACTATACATGTACACTGAAATTGAACAACTGAGTAAATGAATGGTAGACGGTGGGAGCCAGGTTTCTGACTATTGGAATGAGAGTTTACAGATAAGCAAGGAAAAGTTAGAATGATCCATCTGGGATGGATTAATGTTGGAGACGTCAACACAAACTCATGTTTAGCTTAGTATAGATACAGACGGTTACATATACAAATATTTAAAGATATGTGTATATATATATGGGTTATTAAACAAACATCTATTTCCCTGCTCTATCTGACACAGCCTAGAAACGTCAACACTTCAGCAACTATGAGCACACTTGGCACCCAGATAATGTTTTTTAATATCATTCTCCAATTAAAGGAGCCAAGGATCCTTGGAGAAATGGCTAATTCTAGGACTAGAACAGGAAATATAGAAGATAAACCCAGAGAGATTTGTAGTGCGAGAACATACAGAAGTACTCAAAACAAACAGACAAAAAGCTATAGGAGTCAAAGGGATACAAGTGTCAACTGAAAGAGCTCCAAATGACAAAAGCTGGATTAATTTAAGGAAATATATACATTTCCTTAAATATACATATATTTATTATATATATATATTTATTATATATATATGTATTATTGGATTATAATCCAAATTATAAAACAAATATCCATGACCATGATTCCATACTGACATAAATAAATGATTGAATAAATAAATGGGGAAGAAGAGACAGCTCTCCCATGAAGAAAAATTCTAAATAATTTATGTAGGTACTATGACCTCAAAGTAGTGGGGTATAATTCCCCACTCCTTAAGTCTGAAAAGACTGCCTAGTGCATAGTGATTTCCTTCCAAGGATTACAGTATGGGAAGAGGGAAAAAGAGTAAGTTTACAGGGGAGGAACTTGAGAAACATGACCTCAATCAGGTATTTAAAGTCAACATCAGTAGTGGTAAGTCATATTGATAGTATGTGCTCATAATATATGACAAGATTGGCTGTTTACCTCAGTGGTCTTCCTTCCCCAAACATATAATCCTAATACAATCATGACAAAATCACCACACAAATCCCAGTTGAGGGACATTCATCACTGACCAGTATTCCTCAAAACTGTCAAGGTCGTGAAAAAAGAGGGAAGTCTTGAGAAACTGTCACAGTCCAAAGGAGACATGACAACTAAATGTAATATGGCATCCTGGAGGGGATTCCAGAACAGACAGAGGACATTAGGTAAAAACTGAGGAAGTTGAGTAAAGTATGGACTTTAATTGGCAATAATGTATTGGTTCATCAGTTCCACAGACTTACCATATGTTAATAACAGGGGAAACTGGGTTGCCAGATATATGAGAACTCACATATAAAAATGTCCTCACAATTTTTCTGATGGCTGTTTTAAAATCTTTGTCAGATATTTCTCTCATCTCTGTCATTTTGACGTGAGCATCTATTGATTATTTTTTCATTCAGTGTGAGATTTTTGTAGCTCTCGGTAGATGAATTATTTTAAATTTAAACTTAGACATTTTGCTTACTAAGTTATGAGACTCTGGATCTTATTTAAGCCTCCTGTCTCCCCTGGGTCCTGCAGGTGAAGAGGGAGTGCCACTTTGTTACTGCCAGGTGGGAAGGAAGTTTAGGTTCAGGTTCCCCATTTGACCTCTGTTGAGACCCCATGGGGTTGGAGTGGGTGGGATGCACTTCTTGTTATTGCTGTGGGTGGGGTGACAGGTGGGAGTAGGGGGAGTTCCAGCTCCCTACTAGGCCGCCACTGGTAACTACCCTGGCTGGTAAGAGTAAGAATGCCTTGTTATTTCTGCACAGGAGGCCTCCACTGACACCATGGGGAGGGAAGGTAGTCCTCATTACCTCTGGGTGGTGGTAAAAGTCTTGACACACCATTGCAGCAGCTGGGAACTGGAGAAGAGCTTCATTACTGTTGGGGTCAGGGTGGCGTTGGGGGTGTGAATTCTTTGGTAAAATTCAAGCACACCAGAATTATTCCAGTAAAGATCCAATAATTCATTTCTACCTGTTCTTTCCCCTCTAATATGGAGTGGATCTTTTAATTTTACTTTTAAATACATATATATGTAAGCTTTCTATTTATAACTATAAGCTTATCCCAACTTTCTCACTTTTTAATGTACTGAACACACACAACAACTTTGTCATGTCTATAATTGATGGCCTACATGAGCCTGAATCCAAATAGGCTGGCCTTCAAAGGATAGTGAAAAATAGAGTTATGTCACACACTGAGACTTTACAGATTGCTTGGTGGTTGGATAGTTGTTGAGAGAAGAATTCTTATACTAATTGAAAAGAAAAATTTCTAAACATCTTAATTTTTTCTGATAAGTTGCTAAGGCCTGGTTCGTAACATATTACACAGTAACATATTCATAACTGTATTACTGATGAAACCAATTCCATTCTCAGATACAAAGTTTTATAGTTTTTTTTATATATAATCTATGATCAATTGTGATTTAATTTTTGTGAAAGGTGTAAGGCGTGTGTCCATTTGTGTGTGTGTGTGTGTGTGTATGGGCATCCCACTGTTCCAGTATCATTTGTTGAAAAGACTGTTCTTTCTCCATTAAAGTTCCTTTCTCCTTTTCACAAAGAACAGTTGACTCCATTTGTTTGGGTCTATTTCCAAGCTCTCTATTCTGTTCTATTGAGCTATTTGTCTATCGTTTCACAAATGCCACACTGTCTTCATTACTGCAGCTTTATAGTAAGTCTTGAAATCAGGTAGTGTCCGTCCTCCAACTTTGTTCTTTTAGTATTGTGTTGGCTATTCTGAGTCTTTTGCCTTTTCACATAAATTTTAGTATGACTTTGTCGATATCTATTAAATAGCTTGCTGGCATTTTGATGAGATCAAATTCTTCGTCAACTCTCTCAATGTCTGATTACCCTGGCCTGCCTTTTGCCAGAATCCTGCTATGTCAGTTTAGCCAGATCCCTGCCCCCTCTGATGTTTCTTCTTAGTAATTTTCCATCCACTGACCCCAACCCTGTTCCGTGGCTATAAATTCCTACGTGTCCTTATTGTACCTGTTCTGAGTTGAGCTCTCTCTCTCTCCTGTACTACAAATCCTGTTGTAGTAGTACTCCTTGTGTATCTTCCTTCTTGTCTTTAAAAGTGTCATGAAACATGTTTCTTTATCAATTTGATTGATCTTTTCAAAGAACCAGCTTTGGATTTCATTGATTTTCCCTATTTTTCTATTTCAATTTGATTAATTCTTGTTCTAATTTTTATTATTTCTTTTCTTCTGCTTTCTTTAAGCTTAAATATCCTTTTTTCCCTAGTTTCCTAAGGTGGAAACTTATATTATTGATCTTAAGTCTTCCTTGTTTTTAATATATGCATTTAATTCTATAATTTTCCCTCCAAACACTGCTTTTCCTGCACCCTACAAATTTCAGTAAATTGAATTTTCATTTTCATGTAGTTCAAAATATTGCTTTAATTCCTCTTGAGACTTCTTCCTTGACCCAGGGGTTATTTAGAACTGTGTTCTTTAGTTTCCAAATGTTTAGGGATTTTCCAGTTATCTCTTCAATATTGTTAATTCTTTGTAGTCTGATAGCAGACATTATATGATTTCTATTCTTTTAAATTTGTTAAGATGTGTTTTATGAACAAAAATGCAGTCTATCTTTGTAAATGTTACATGTGAGCTTGAAAATAATGTACTGTTGTTGGATGAAGAATTCTATTTTGTCAATTAGATCAAGCATTTTATAGTGCTGCTCAGGTCACCTATGACCTTACTGATTTTCTGCCCGTTGGATCTGTTGTTACTGAATGATGGGTGTTTAAGTCTCCAAATATAATAGGAGATTTGTCTATTTATCCTTGAAATTCTATCAGTTTTTGTGACATCTGTTTTGACACTCCATTTTTAGGTTCATATACATTAAGGTTTGTTATGTCTTCTTGGAGAATTGACCCCTTTATCATTATAGATGCCCCTCTTTATCCATAATACTTGTTCTTGCTCTGAAGTGTGCTATGTTGGAAATTAATAAAGTGATTCCAGCTTTTGATTAGTATTAGCATGTGCAATCATTGATCACTTAATAAAGGGAATATGTTCTGAGAAATGCCTCATTGGGCAAGTTCATCATTGTGAGGGCATCACAGAGTGTACTTACACAAACCTAGATGGTATAGCCTACTACACACCTAGACTACATGGTGATAATCTTCTGGGACCACTATGATATATGTGGTCCGTCATCGACTGAAATGTTATTATGTAGCATAAGACTGTATATTTTTCTCCATCCCTTTACTTTCAATCTATGTTATCTTCATATTTAAATTGGGTTTCCTGTAGAGAATATAGACTTGAGTGTTGTTTTGTGATCCACCCTGACAGGTTTTGTCTTCTAATTTGTATATTTAAACCATTGATGATGTGATTATTGATATTGGTGAATTAATATCTACCATATTTGCTACTGTTTTGTATTCATTGCATTTCTCCTTTGTTCCCCCCCCCCTTTTTCTGCTTTCCATTATTTAAATTGAGCCTTTACATGATTCCATTTTATCCTCTGTTATCATATCAATTATATGTTTTTTATTTGTTAGGGTTACTTAGATTTATGCAAATACAGTTTTAACTAATCTAAGTACACCTTCAAATAATACCATACTGCTTCCCATGTAGTGAGGTACCTTATAGCAGAGTATTCTCAATTCCTCCTTGTAGTCCTTAAGGCATTGCTATCATCCATTTCATTTATCTATGCTTTATAATCAGCCAATTCGTTGTTGTTATTATTATTTTGAATAAACTGCTGTGTCTTAGACCAATTGAGAATAATAAAAATGAAAGATCTTATTTTACCTTCATGTATTTCTTCTATACATTCTTTAGGTAGATCCAAGTTTCTGACCTATATAATTTTCTTTCTTTCTGACATTCTTTCTAACATTTTTTGAAGGGCCTATTGACTGGTGAAAACTTCCCTCAGTTTTGTTTGTCTGACAAAGTTATTATTTCCCCTTCACTTTTGAAGGATAATTTCGCTGGATATAGAATTCTAAGTTAGTGCTTTCTTCTTTCATCACTTTAAATATTCCACCCCACTCTCCTCTTTCTCACATGGCTTCTGATTTCACTTTAATTCTCATCCTTGCTCCTCCATGAGTAAGGTGGTTTATTTTCCTCTACCTTCTTGCAAGATTTTCTCTGTCTTTGGTTTTCTGCAGTTTGAATATGATACGCCTGGGTGTAGATTTTTTGCTATCTATTTTACTTGGCATTTTTGGAGCTTCCTAGATCTATCATTTGGTATTTTCACTAATTTTTGGAAAATTCTCATCAATTATTACTTTAATTTTTTCTTTTATTCATTTCTCTCTTTTTCCTCTTTCTGATTTTCCCATTAAGCCTATGTACGCCTTTTGTAATTATCCCACGGATCTTGGATATTGAATATGATATTTCTTCTCTTCTTTTCTTTTTCACATTTTTAATCTTTGAATTTTTGTTTTGGAAATTTCTATTGACAAATCTTCAAGCTCACTGATTCTTTCCTCAGCTATGTCCAGGTTACTGATGAAACTATTGAAGGCATTCTTCATATCTGCTATAATCTTTTTGATTTCTAGCATTTTCTTCTTTTTCTGCAATATTTTTATTGTTATAAATTACACATAACATAAAATTTAGTATCTTAATCATTTTTAACTATACAGCACAGCGGTATTAATTCCATTCATATTGTGTAACTATCACCACCATCCATCTCCAGAACTCTTTTCATCTTGCAAGACTAAATCTCTGTAGCCATCAAAAAATAACTATGACCCCCTTGCACCAGCCTTTTGATTCTTTCTTAGAGTTTCCCTCTTTCTGCTTACATTACCCATCTCTTCTTGCATGTTGTCAACTTGTCCCATTAGAACCTTTAGTGTACTAATCATAGTTATTTTAGATTCACAGTTATAATTTAAAAATTTCTGTCACATCTGAGTCTATTTTTTGAGAATTTGCTTCTTCTTGCCTTTAACACACTTTGTAATTTTTTGTTGAAAGCCAGACATGATGTATGGGGTAATAGGAACTGAGGTAAATAGACATCTAGTGTGAGATTTTATGGTAAACTGGCTAGGAGTTGGGTTGTGTGTACTGTTTGCTGTAGCTGTAGTTGTTAGAAGCTTCAATTTCCTCTAATGTTCTTGTTTTTGTGTCCTCTGTTGTCTTTGGGTTCTCCTAAAAAACTCATTTTAGGGGTCGGCCCCATTGCATAGTGATTAAGTTCAGTGCAATCCAATTTGGTGGCCTGGATTCACAGGTTCAGATCCCAGGTGCGGACCTACACCACTCATCAACCATGCTTTGGTGGTGACCCACATGCAAAATAGAGGAAGACTGGCACAGATGTTACCTCAGGGCTAATCTTTCTCAAACAAAAAAGGAGGAAGATTGGCAATAGATATTAGTTAAAAGGCAAATCTTTCCTTAGCAAAATTTTAGGATTTAGCAAAATTTCCTTAGCAAAAAAAAAAGCACACTTTAAATAGAGTCTGTTCCTCCAGCTCTTTCATGTGTAATTTTCTATTATTATGCTGAGCCCTGTTGCATCGTGGTAAAGCATGAGGGAGAGGAAACATTCTACTATCTTAGGATTAAACCTCAGTTTTTTCCTGGCCTGTGTCCCTGCAATTTGACTGTCACCAGTATTTCTTAGCTTCTCCCCCCACTCAGTTGAGATGGGAAGGGTAGATGGGGCTGGAGTAGGTGCAACACCCTTCCCCCAGGAACGACACGGCTCTGGTAAAGTCATTTTCCCTGAAGAGTAAGTTCTTGCTATAGAGAATTCTCGGAACTTATTTCACATAATTACTCTATTTCTCTTTTCTAGAGCCACTATTGGTTCCTTTTTGGCTCTTCACCATGGTAACCTGATGGGTTTCCTGGAGTCAAACCAAGGAAGGTGTAGGATTCCCTTAGTGCCTGGCACTCAGTAGTTTCTCACTTTCATGCCAGTCCACACTCAGCCTCTGGCAGTTAATCAAAATTATCACAAGTGTCCCTATCAGTGTATTGCTCCAGAGGCTTCTGCTCCAGATTACCACATCTCGGCTGTGCCTCTCTCCAAATTTAGAAGTGGCAGTTCGCTGCGTCACCTCAGTTCTCTGAAGGGTCCAAGAAAAATCATTGATTTTTAGTTGGTTCAGTGCTTTTCTTATTTTAAGAGTGGGAGGGGCAACTTCCAGGTTTTTTCATGTAGCAGCTGAAACCAGAAGTCTCAGATACTTCTTAAGGACCCAGCAAAGACATATATATCTTTTTTCTTTTTCTAAGAAGATATTGGATTTCTTTTGAAGTTTGGTTTCTCAATATCTATATTTGAATTCCTTTCTGTGAAAAACCACTTTCTATTTATTATTATCAGAAGTTGCCAATTTTCTTCAGAATCTTGATCATGTAGACAACCTAGAATATAGGCTGTTTTCACCATAAGGCTCTTCAACAAAGATGACTAAAGCCAGCCTGTGACAGGCTGGGAGAGCCCATGGATCATACATTGTGGTGCTCTGGTTTGTCTGCTGTGAGGCAACAATAACCCACCCAGGCCACTCTCTCCCCACTGTCTACAGTCGGTGAGAAGACACAAAGCAGACCCAGACCTGGGCCGAGTCCTCTGATGTAAGACTCCTCTGAAGGGCACCCTTTGCTCTGGGGTCCCCATCAGCAATATTGAGATGTTCTGCACTGCAAGTCTGAGGCTCTTCCTACCCATCACCACCCCACCTTTTCACAGGTGTCAGACCCACAATGTGGTGGAAGTCTTTCCCTGCCCAATCTTGCTCCTTCTCCCTTCATCCTTGACAGGCATTTCCCACAATAAATCCCTTTGATATCTGCTCCTTGGAGATACCTATTGTCCTCAACCCACAGGCTTTCTGTTCCACAAACATACTGAGATTTCTCGTCATTCATGTCTTCACCATGTCCTATACCATTCTACTCTTTGACATGATATCTTTATTTCTTTTTATGTCTGTAATTCAGAGGGGTCCCATGACTGATGAACTTTACTCCAAATGCCTACATCACTATTTCAACAAGAAGCTCAGACTGAAATTTACCTGGGGCAATTTAATGTCACTTGAACTGAAAAAGAACTGAAAGTCCCTTCACCCAAATCAGAGGAGATCTCAGAGATCATCTATTCCAATTCTTGTTTCAGATGGGGAAACAAATGGAGTGACTAGTGCTAGGTTACAAACAACTCCTTCTAAATGGTCCTTTCCAAACAATAATCTACCCCCTACCTTGAGCACTGTCTCACTGACACTTCTTATGTCCCTAACACCTGCCCCTTGCGTGGCCTCTTGGTGAGTGCTCACCACTGCACTCTGGTTTTTGATCAGCTTCAGCAATCAGCAGCAGCACTCTGCCCATAAATAGAGCTGCTCCTCTCCTGCCTGGTCATACTTCCCGCACACCTGCTTCTGCGTCTCTTCAGCAACCTTTGCACCATGAGGATACGTTTACTGCTCTTTACTATTTTTCTTCTACTCTACCAAGTTTCTTCAGGTAAAAAGAGACTCTAAGCTAGAAATATATACAATTGCAGAGGATGGGAGGTAAAGAAAAAACTTTACTAAGAATAAAAATCCTGTGGGGTCAAGCGACCTTCTTAATCACTTTTCCCTGATTGAGACCATGAGTAAAAGGCAGTCCTTATGTACACCTCTTGTAGCAAGGCTTCACAGCTCAAAAACCATAGGGATCTAAATATCATTGGGGTTTCACTAATCATACTTATTGCATTGCAGGAATATAAAATTAATCATTGTTGATTTTGTGGAAATAGATGCCTTCTCCCTTTGTTGGCCCCCATCTGCCTCCCTCTTAACAGTTTTGATCTGCACAGAATGAGTGCCTATTCACCCTCCTAAATGGTATGACACAGTTTCATACAAAGTCAGGGGATTAGAATTAAGAGGAAAGCAGTGATTTCAGTAGGTAAAAAAATAAGTTTATTGATAACACAAATAGCAGCCACCTTTGGAGTCTGCTGAGGAAATTTCAAAGTTAGATGGAGATGTCAGCAGTGTGCTGACTCCTATATTAATCTATGTACCCCAAAGCATACAATTTTGTACTATTAGTTTGGGAAGGGACGTGAGAGATCATCCAGTCTAATTCCCTCTTTTTAAAAGCTGAGTCAAATGTTCTACAGACCTGTGAGAGAAAATAACTTTCCCAGAGCCGCTCAAGTCTAGCTGTGCTGGATTAAACCAAATGTTCTGACTCATAGAACCCCCGATCCTCTCTGCAAGCTCCTCCGTAGTTTCCCTAGGGCCCAAGGGATGTCCAGCCTGCACTGCTTGTCCCTTTCTAGAGTGTGTCCGTACAGTGGTCCAGATGGGTTATTTCTTTATCTCAGAGTTTCATGTTAAGCTTAACTCTTTCTACCTTGTTCTTTCTTCCTGGAACATTTCCCATGGACACTTCTCTGAAATTCTGCTATCAGCATATTCCAAGTCAGTTAATGTATGATAGTAATTTATTTATCACAAAACAGCTTCCCATCAACCTTTGATCACAAGACAAAGAACCTGTTGAGATAGAAAGCCAGATCTGGGTCCCTCTAGAACCAGAGGGATGCTCATGCAGAGCTGGTTACCATTGCTCTCACTGGGCTGCTGAGGGCTGGGTCAGATTGGCCTCTACAGTCCAGTTGTGAGAAAGGCCCTGAGAAGGTGGGTGATATGGAGGAAATGTGGAATGAAACGATGGTGGTGATGAACTAGAGTGATTGCCCACCTCTCATCTCCTGTTGCTCCTCCTTCTGGTAACTTTTGCTTTTACACACTTCCAGCCCCTTGAAACGTCCTCAAAACTGGAGGAGGGATGCACAGGTGTGCAATCAGTTATATAAGAAGGAGACGGTGTAATTTGGTCTACCCTAGAATGTATGGTGCTTGATGAATAGATTGAATTCAGAACATGTGTGTTCTCTTTTGCATTCTGTTTATTCAGACACAAAAGCTGGGGTTTGGTCCCAGTGTTGACAGTTATTTGTTGTGTGACCTCAGGTGAGTCACTTGCCTCCTCTGGGCCTCAGTTCCCATTTTTCAACAGATGGCCTATGAGGGCTTGCTTGAAACTGACAATCCAGCATTTTCAGGTCTGTACTTTCTTTCTGGTCCATTCTGCTCCTACCCTATGCTTCTCTGTCCATGAGCTCACGCAGTACCCTCCTCTTCTTTTTCTATCTCCATGGTGTAAAGTAGCTGGCTCCAAACATGTCAGAAGTCGTATATCTGGTACCAGGCTCCACATAATCACCTGTAATAATGAACATTTCATCTCATCTCACTCTTTTCATTGTCTTCAACTGTGACCACAGGGCTTGCTTTTCCATGGAGGTCGCAGTACTGAGGACATCCCAACCATGAACCTCTTCAGTATTCTGCCTAGTGCTTTACTTTGTGAATATGCTTTTTATCCTCACCTGCACCCTGATCAAAGAAACCACACAGATCAGCATTGCAAATAGGAGCGTTTTTTTAACCAGGGCAAAGGAAAACCATGAAACACCAGCCCAAGGATAAGCAGCATTTTGGAGTTATTCTCCCCTTATTCTCTGTGGAAAATCGACGGATGGGGAGGGAGAGGGCTAGGTGTTCAGATGCAATAGGACCTTGGGTCTGGATTTCCACAAAGGGGCCACGTTCAGCATTCACTGTGCACATCAGGCCCTCCATTCCCAGAATTCTCCTGACACCATCTCCATATTTGGCTCTTGCCAAGTGCAGGAGGCACCTGACTGCAGAAACTCTTCAGGCAAAGTTCTCCATGGAGGCTCTTTTGATCCACCATCCACCTTTCCCCTCCACCATCAAACATGCTCCTGGGCTCTCCTGACTGAATAATGCAACCAGTTTGGCATGCGAGGCTGCTGCATGTTTAAACAGCTACTCTCAGCCTCAGAAAGCACTCCCTGAGACTTCAAGTAACTAACCCCATATCTCCTGCTTAGTGCTCTGGGCCAAGGGGCCAAAGGATCATGGTTCTCACTCCTCTCCTCCCCTCAAGTATACTCTGCCTTAGTCTAGTGCAGTCTATCCCACTGTGCTCTCAACAGGTAATTACTCATCACATGAATGCACCTGGTACTGAGTGAGCATGTGATGGTGAGTATAGGATATAAACATTGTCTTCCCACTCAGGGAACTAAGAATCCAAATTAGAAGACCAAATTAAAAATATATATATATGTAACTACAACATGGGAGAGCTGTTATGAAAGAATAAAAAACATTGTATAGGGAGGAAGGGTTGGGGACACTTAACAACAGGGGCCGAATTCTCCATCATTGTAACATTTAGGTTGAGAGATGAAGGTTCAAAGAGGTCAGTATGGGAAGAGGAGAAAAGTATCTCAGGCAGAGGGAACAGTGTAAGTGAAGGCACTGAGATTGCCCAGAGCTGCTCTTCAGGAACTGAAGGGAGACCAGGGAGGTGAGGAGAATAACGACCCCGTGGAACAGCATGCGGAGGAAGAGTTGGTCCAGAGTCAGAGCACAATAGCTTTGTAGACCACAGTAAGGGGCTTGGTTGGATTTAATGAAAGACTAATAGCAAAATTTTGTAGGGATTTTAAGGAGAGCTGTGACATGAACCAATTAATATTTTTTTTACAAAATCATGCTGGAAGAGAATCAGATGGTGATGTCAAGAAGCTGGGAAAGTGGAGGAGGGTGGGGGTGTTGGGGAAACCACCACCATGTGTCTGCTCCACCAGGACTCCCCAGCATTCTCTACAGTCTCTACATCTCCCCAAAAAAAAATCCTTCCACCAAAGTCTTCCCTCTTGTTCCTTGGACACAATTAATCACACTGACTTTTCTGTTACTTAGTGAGAAGTGACCTTGACGCAGACAGGATATGTGGTTATGGGACTGCTCGCTGCCGGAGGAATTGTGAAAAAGAGGAATTCAAAATTGGAAGATGCCCCAACACCTATCCTTGCTGTTTGAAAAAATGGAATGCCAACTCATCGAATCCTGTAAAATACTGAACTCCTGGTCTCTAGAGTCACCGACAGCTGGACCTCTGAGCCTTCCCTTCTGGAGTGTTCACAGCTAGAATATCCCTAGTGGCACCACCAGTCTAATTATTAAGTGAAGACTTGCTGCACTTTCACTCAATGCAGAGCCGATGTAGGAAGTTACAGCAGAATATGGGGCTTCAGCCTTCTGAGCCCCAGACAACCTTGTCTGGTTGTGATAGGAGGATAGCAGTGCAGGTTAAGTGAGAATTTAATACTTTAAAAGATGAACCCCAAAGTATATCTAATCAGCCACAAACCTAGTTGAATATCATATCAATTGATCTTGATAATATTGGTTTTCTTTTCTGATCAGAAGTTCTGCTCAGCAGTTATATATGTCTTTTGTCAATTAAAATGGAATATAAACCAATGTTAAGTGCATTTTGTTTGGCATACACTATAATTCAAAACATAGACCTCCGGGGAGAAAAACATAAGAGATATTATGTGATCAGAAAGTAGGGTTTGACTGAAGAGCATGTCTGTGCAGGGTCACATCCAGCAGATGGCAGCCGAGAATGGTGCTGCCAGTGGGCAGTATTGAGTGGATGCATCCAGACTCATGTCCTGATAACTGGTAAAGAAAGGCAAGTAATAAAATCTTTGACCCGCCTTTTCTGTTCAAACTGCATTTCACGGTAACCAAATGGTTTGTGAGGAAAAGCTTCTCTCTACAAAAGTCGTCCAGCTAATAAATGTTGAAGGAGTGATAGAATGACAATATTACTTTTTTGTGTGCGTGAGGAAGATTTGCTCTGAGCTAACAACTGTTGCCGATCTCCCTTTTTTTTGCTTGAGGAAGATTAGCCCTGAGCCAACATCTGTGTCAATCTTCCTCTATTTTGTATGTGGGAGGATGCCACAACATGACTTGACAAGTGGTGTAGTTCTGCACCTGGGATCAGAATGGGATTGGAACACAGGAAACCCGTGAACCGGGCCGCTGAAGTGGATTCCACCGAACTCAACCACTACACCACAGGGCCAGCCTGAGAATATCACTGTTTTTCAAACACCTAGGGAAAGAATGATCAGGCCAATGAATGTAAATAACCACTAAAATAAACAAGACGATCCCCTGACTTTATGTGCCTCCTAATAGACATATGCAATGCTACCTGGCATCCAGCCAGTGAAGTTTTATCCTGTCCTTGTTGATAAACTTTAGGAGAGGAAGACAAATCCTCTATCCTCTGGGTCCTTCTGGCTGGGCTATGAATTAAATTGACATGAGACAGGAGAAGATCAAACAAAGCTTTATAACATGTATACATGGGAGACACTCAGGAAAACTGAGCGACTAGCCAAAATGGTGGAGGCTGTTATCTGTAATAGCATCTTCAGCTAAAGACAAAGGAGGATGTTGGGGGTGGGGGGAGTCAGTTATGGGAGATTACCAGAAAAGCACAGTAAATAAGAGTAAGATTATTATGCAGATTTAAGTCCTTGCCCTCCACATTGATAAGAGTTTCTAGAGAAAAGGTCATGCCCCTCTTCCTGGTGCAGAGAGGGGGATACCTTTACAAATGAAGACTTCCCTTACAAATGTAAATGTCTCTTACACATGGCAACTTTTACTTTGCAGAGCTTCTCCTCTGTTTCCAGTTTCTTTTTTTTAAGTTTATTTTATTTTTTGTTTTTTTGTGAGGAAGATCAGCCCTGAGCTAACATCCATGCCAATCCTCCTCTTTTTGCTGAGGAAGACCGGCCCTGAGCTAACATCTATTGCCAATCCTCCTCCTTTCCCCCCCCCCCCAAAGCCCCAGTAGATAGTTGTATGTCATAGTTGAACATCCTTCTTAGTCGCTGTATGTGGGACGCGGCCTCATCATGGCCAGAGAAGTGGTGCGTCGGTGCGCGCCCGGGATCCGAACCCAGGCCGCCAGCAGCGGAGCGCGAGCCCCTAACCGCTAAGCTATGGGGCCGGCCCTGTCTGCAGTTGCTTAAAAGCAACTGCCCAAAATAATACTTATGCCAGAGACACATTTTGGGGTGGCCAATTCTGATCCCCCACACACTGAAACAGGGAAAACGTGGCTGGAAGCTCAGTAGGCAAGAGCAAGGAGTACAAGAGAGTGTTGTCAAAGGAAAGACAGAAATTAAAGTCCTGTCAACTATAATCCTTGCATTATCCTAACCTCTCTTCCATCCCTTTGGAAGTGGCCCTCAGTTCCAAAGGACTCACCAATTTGGTTCTCCTCCCAAGAGAAGAAAAAGAAAATGCAATGATTGTGTAACAAATACAAACAACATGAGGCAGTGTCATTTAGTCTAAGGGCAAATCTATGGGACAGGATTATTATTCCCTTCTGGTCACTGAGGGAACTGAGGAGACTTGAAATAATTTTTCCAATATCACACAGGTAGTAAATGACAGAGACAAGGCTTAAACCTGGGCCTTCCCAAATTGGAGTGCAAAGGAGAGGCTGATGCTGCTTTGGAATGGGCCTGCATTCCTAGGGGACGTAGGGAGGAGAACGTTTGTTTCCTGTGGTCCTGATTTTGGTCTCACACAGGAGTCCCTTTGGTCCTGTTGAAGAGGCACATTGTTGAGGCCATGAGACATCAGTGACAACTTGCTATAGATGTTACCAGTTACCAAGTGGCCTAGGAAGGAGTAAGCCACGAGCTGCAATAGAAATGCATTCTCTTGCCAGCTGACTCCAAAGCACAAAGTCAGCTTATAACAGAACAAATCAACAAGAAACTCTGCTCTCTGTGCTACTCCTCCTCCTCTTATCTGTTACAAGCCTTAGGGGTGACCTTAACATCAGTAATCCAGCCAAGGGAAGAAGAGTAGAAATTTTAAGGAACAGAGCCAATTGCTGACCACAACGTATGCCCTGCCTGCAGCAGCCCGAGCAGTGAACTGCAGGGAAGTTGTGTGGGCTTCCTGGGGCTCTATCTTTGTGTGTTTACAATATAAGAGTCAGCCAGCATCAAGAATGTAACTTTCTCTAAGGAATACTGGTTGAATTGTTCTCATACATGTATGTACGTGTGGGTGTATGTGTGGTGGGGGTGAATAGTTAACAGGCATGTTTCCTGGAGCAGCAAGAGGGAGAAGGCTGGAGGAGCCAAGGCTGATGCTACAGGAGGATGCTGTTAGCAAAATCACTGGACACAGGAAAGGGAGAAGACATGTCAGCCATAATGAGAGGCATGACACAGAGACAACTGGCTTAGAGATTGAGCTTGAATGCTCTCAAGATGGCCCGTTGATTGTGATTCACCTGGTGGAGTTTCTGGACCACACGATTTCTGTGTCTCCTTCATGCTCTGCCTATGCCTCCACATCAACATGAAAGCTGGTGGGGAATGGAAACCTCGGTAGACAATAAGGTCCAAGAGATCAGCGGTCAACCACTATGTTCACTGTGCAAAGTCCAACACCTAGAACAAAACTTAGCATATTGCAGGTCCTCAATAATGATTTCTTGAGTGATGATCAGGTAAATTGATTTTGCTTCATGAAAAAATTTCTCAATGGACAAAATTTTGTTATTAACTTGTCTTTATTGTCACATGAGCTTCATAACATTAGCTCATTATGTCTTATGCATTACTGAGGTAATCTCTATGACTAAGACATTATCAGGAGTAACAATAAAAATAATAGTAATATTTATATGTGGCTCACTTTGTGCTGGTCTGGTCTAAATTCTCCCCATAAATTAATTTAATGATCACAATGGCCTTAGGAAGTAGGTACTATTATTATCCCCACTTTGCGGATAAGTAAACTAAGGAAGAACAAGGCTCATGGACTTTCTCCAGATGATGATAGAGCTAGTCAGCATCTGGGCCAGACAAAGTCTCCAAAGATTCTACAGTCTTTCCTCTTATTGCTCTTATTGACATGCTAGAAGATTCTAGGGCCAGACACTTCTAGGACAAAAGTATGTCCCAACCAATTTAATTATCATAATGATTTGCATATAACAAGCACCTGCTGTGTGCCAGGAAATTACTAGACCTCATACAAACTTAGAGCATGGGTTTTATCATCTCCACTTGACAACCGAGGAAATCACAGCTCCTTGAAGAGCAGCCTTCTCAAAATCACACACCACCTAAATAACAGAAAAGTTGTGTGAATTGAGAACGATCTTCCCCCAGAGCCTATAATATTACCCCCTCTTGTTTCAATACAGGATTCTAGTTTTATTAATTTTTTAGAATTAATTTTGGTGACTGGAGATGCAGATTGAACACAGAATGGAAGGAAAATGCTAGTTTGGACTGTGTGTAGGTGCGATAAGAATATCCTTTTCTTATTGGTGAAAAGTATATATCTACCTCTGTTTCCTACTGTAAGAGGCCTAGATAGAAAACCAGAAAGTTATGAAAATCTATTTTAAAGTAACTTGAAAACAAGTGAAATATGTCATCATGAGACTAGAATACTTAGGGTGACACATAACTCCCTTAACATTTAAGAGCCATTCTTTAGCTAACAAGCAGGATTATGTTGAGTACATCCAGAATACTAAGCAGAACCGGAGAGTTTATAGAGAAGGAGTTTTGAATCCCAACAAGAAAAAGAAACTTAACAGTGATTATTTTACAACTTTGGCACAGAATGACTAGAAAAATGTGAAAGTTCTCAGCAGTGTTTACATGATTGTAGGTTCATCTAACACAGATGGCATAAAGGGAATAATTCCTGAATTGTGTTGGTGCTTGAACTACACAAATAACAGGTCTGAATAGATAATCTATCTCTGTGAATAAGCAAAGCTATATATCTGGGGTTGATAGTATAGTTTTGAACTTGAAACTATGAACCATATGAGGCTTCTAAAATAATCAAAGGTATAGAAGTAGGTATGATAGAATGGTGTTTCTAGTGGATAAGGGGTGGAGGAAATAAATGAGGAGTTGTTGTTCAATAGGTATAAAGTTTCAATTATGCTAGGTGAATAAATTCTGGAGATCTGTTGTACAACATGGTGTCTATAGTTAACAATGAGGTATTGTGCATTTAAACATTTGTTAAGACAGTATATCTTATGTTAAGCATTCTTACCATAAGAAAAACAAAAACAAAACAAAATAGAAAAAAAATAAACAAAAACAAAGAGACACAAGGAAACTTCTAGAGGTGATAGATATGTTTATTGCCTTGATTGTGGTGATGGTATCACAGGGGTTTTCATAGGTCCAACCTTATAAAATTGTATACACTAAATAAGCCCAGGCTTTTGCATATGTATAAAAAAATGAAGACTCATTTCTCAGAAAATGAAGTGAAAAGAAAATAATTTTAATTGATTAAGCAATTGATTCATTGATTCAGGCAAATAATTATAATGCACACTGGTAAAATAAATTAGGACAGGAAGAGGGCAATATGTTTTCACACTTAATTTTTCTGAAGTTCAAAGTTCAACTTGGCGACAAAGCCTGTGATAATCAGAGCATCCTTGGCGTGGTGTCCATCAAGAGTGTTTCCCATCCAGACACTTATCACTAATTCTCTGATATCATGCCTCTGCTTGCATTGTGTTTATCTATTTTTTTCATTTTTTAACGCTTGCCCCTTTCCCTTTTCTATCAATTGTCATCATAGTTTACCATTTAAGAGAAAAATTACTGTTTAAAATTTCAGTACTTGAACTCTAGAGTGAGATATCAATTTCACATTACTCAAGTAACTTTGCGCAAGTTAAGGTCCCAAACAGTCTTCCAGATACTCCCTCATAATGAGGAGGAAAAATAAGTCTTTAAAGCTCTACTTTTGATCCCCCTGTTCACCTGGCCTGGACTAGAGACCCAGCTCCCCTCCATGATGGCTCAATCTTACACCGCAGAGGATCACTGCACTTCAGTACATGTTTGATGGGGCCACATCACTTCCCAGTTTGCCTCAGAGAGTCCTTATTTGTCCCCTTACATAGCACTCTAAATTATTTTAAGTGTAATGTTTGTGTTATAACACATCCATCACCATTTCTTTTCCAATTGCCTCTAAATTAGCAGTTCATTTTTAAGGAAAAGTGAAGGTGACTTTTAGGTCAGAATCAAGGATCTGATTTTTATGCTATCAGATGGTTGAATGGAAATATGAGGGATCACATAAAACAGAAAAATTTGTTACCTATCCATTGCCATCCTCCACCATATCCCTTCAGGTAAAATGACCACAGTTTGATTCTTGAGATTATCTTAAGAGTATATTTCTTTACACAGAACCTGAACCAAATTTGAAAATTGTCAACTGCAAGACAAGTGAAGGCTACTGTCAAGGATATTTTAGTTATATGGAAGTACAAGTTGGCTACTGCTGTAAGAAAAAAGATACCTGCTGTTTACCTCAAAACCGAGGCTGCTGACATAGGAGCCTAAGCTTTGCCCACATGCCTGTACTCTTAGGCTGCATCATCAATCCAGAAGCAAGTTGTTTGGAGAAAGGGCCAAGCAGAGAGGAGCTCAGACATTGTCATCTGTGCCAGATAGTGTAAACATTTTATTGTAGCCAAAGAAAAGATGAAAACTGGCTACACGTGATCTTAGAAAAAGTGACTTAGCTCGAAATGTACAAAATCTTCAAAATCACATGATTTTGCTGGTAGAAGTGGATGTAATAAATTTTCATAGGAAAACATTCAAGTAATTTGTTGTTTTATTTTAAAAATATTTTTTGAGTAGCTACTTTTGTTCTAGGGGCTGAGAAATGTAATAAATTAGAAATATGAATATGTGAAGAGACAGACATCAAAATAAATAAAAACAATAAAATGCTATATATTCTATAATGTGGATCTATCAAAGGCAATACATGGAGAAGATACATGTAAAATAATTAAGAAAAGTTTCCTGGGGAAATTTGAGCAGGATTTTGGAGGATGACTAGAAGTTCATTAAATGAAAGCAAGAGGCAGAGATTTCCATGCAAAGGATACACTTTATTGAAAGGCAGAGAGACAAGCAAGAATAGTTTGCTAAGTACATGGGGAGAAGTTCAGCATAACTACAAAACAGATGGACTAATTGCAAGTATCAAATAATACTGGTGTAGGAAAATGGTGGGAAATTGACAAAGAAAACAAATATTGTGCTAAAGACCTTGGACTGCTAAACAAGAGAAGTTTATCAAGTTTATCATTGCTCCAGGCAAATGACATCATCACATTTTCAATTGAGCAACATTCATTCTAACAAAAGAATTGGGAAAGGACTGGAAATGTGTGAGACTGGAGGCAGGAACACCAGTTAATAGATGATGGCAATGGGGAACGCCCAAGGACGTACGTTCAGTGACTAAGTTTGAGATGATGGCTATGAGGAGAGAACAATTAAGGGGGTTCTAAAGAGACTGAGATTACAGGGTTGGTGATGGAGAAGAAAGAAGGGCATGGAGTGGATGATTCATGTTAACCAAGGCAATACATACAGTCCGAGGGGGAGCAGGAAGCGCGCAGAGAGGAGTATATTGGCTTTCAACACATTGGATTTGAAGGCCTGAAGCATTCAGGATATCCAATGGGGACTTGAATGGACTTATATGGATTCCAGGAGAGAGGAGGAGACAAGAAACAAAAGAGTCAAAGTCATTTCTTGTAGATGGTAACTGAAATATTGAAAAAGTCTTATAACCTACAACCCAGGGACAGTTTTAAGGGGGAGCAGAGGAACAACACTAAAGAAGGCTAATGTTTAAGTGAGGCATGGAAAACGAGGAGTCACTGAGGCAGATGATGAGGGATCTGAAAGATGAAGAAGGAGGAAGTTTGGTGGAAAGGAAAGTAGTCCAGGAAAGAAAGAGGAGCCTGAGACAACAAGAAGAGATACTGGAAAAAAGTGAAGGATGCCAACTGTCCCCATGTTTTCTCAGCCACATTGAGCTGAGGGATTAGACATCAGGACACCTGGGTCCTAGATTGAGTCCTGTTAGCATATAGCCTGGGATATTTAACCTTAGGATGTCAGTGTCTCCTTCTAAGTGATGAGAGCAAAAATTTACTCAAGGAAGCTTTTTGTTTGTTTTTGGTGTAAGAGTTAAAATAGGATTAAGTATGAGAGCAAAGTGGGTCAAACATGTGTATGTGAGGAGAAGTTTTTAAAGGAAGAATTAAGTTGAGTGACTGAGAAGGAGATGGAGAAAACTATGCTACAGTCCAAGGCAAGATTGCAGTGGGAGCACTTTCTGTGACTGTAATGGAAAGATCAAGAGGGCTATAGTAGTCACTCCAGGGATGTTATGAGTAAAAAGCACAGATGGAGTCACACTTTGTAATAAGGGGCAACTAGATAGACATTACTTCCCCATCTATCCTATAGCTAATAATCCTATGGTCTACCCCCCATTTAACTCAGATCTTGAAGGATAGGTAGGATCACCAGCAACATCTGGTTTTCAAAAGTAACACACCAACAAAAATAAATCTGGGTAAGAAGGCTCCATGTCCTTCTGTTGTATAGAATATTGTAAGCTACAAGGTAATGGGAGGATGGACTCCATATGCAAATATAGATATTTACTCCAAATGACCATATAGAATACTCTACTCCTCACTAGTAAGACAGCGATCCTGAAGGAACTTGGAGTTGGGTAACAGGAAAACTCTGGCTCTGCCGATGGTGGTGACCCTAAACTCTGTGGAACAGGGAATTCCCTTTCCTGGGGCTTTGGGAAGCGAGGCCAATGGTGCTCCTGTTGGAAAGGAGTTTCTTTGATGGACAGAATAGGAAATGGAGCCCCAGACAGTGAGGGCTCCTCTGGTCTGCCCCTCTTCTCAATCAAGTAATCATCTATTTTTTCCCCCTTGACCAGCTCCCCCAAACCTCCTGAGCCATGAGAAATAGAGCAAGGGAGGTTGCATGGAGTGGATTAGATTGAGCTAGATATCAACTATTAGCTTCCTTGTGTGCCTTTGTTTCAGAATTTAGTCTTCTACTACCCAAACTTGATCACGCTTCATTTCTGCTACTCATATTCCAAGGAGCAAAGAGCAAATTTAGGGAAATTCTACACAGGAGTCACCAAGAAAGTGGCATTTTCACTGTAACTTTCATTTTTCACTTAAAATGATATTCATGAGATCTCTATATGCAAGTGTACATATTGTCACCTTTTTTGTTTTAAAGGCAGTGTAGTATGTCATTGTCTGGATGTACCGTGCTTATTTTATCATGTCCCTGTTGACAAACATGTTGCTACCAGTTCTTTGACTTTACAAACCTTAATGCAATAAGAATTTTAGTTCCATCTTCTTTAAGGAAATGTATAAGACATTGAGAAAAGACAGTGTTGAGTTAAAGAGTGTGTTTAAAATCTTAATCTATACAAATTACCACTTAAAGAGAGGATATCTATTTATACTCCCATCAGCAGTATATTAAAATATCCACACCCTTTTCAACCTCTAATATTATTAAAAGTGAAATAATTCTTTTCACTCTGATGGGTGAAAAATGGTAACTCGTTTCTATAATGGGCATATCCTTGATCACTGTAGTTGAGCATTTTTTCATTTATTCATCATTTTTCCCTTCTGTAAGCTTTAATAATTTTGTTGGGGTACAAGTTCATTCCTATCTATGTATATGTGCTCTTTTTCTCTATGGGACATTTCACCTTATCTGTTCTTTCCTTCATTGATTCCGTTCCCTCTTTCTGGAACGCCTACTGTTTAAAACCTAGTTATCCTAGGAATTGTCTTCCTGTCTACTATATTTCACTTGTAATTTCCACACCTTTCCCTTTTCGCTCTCTACCTTTCTTTTTTTTTTTTCTTTTAGATCACCAATGTCTCCTTTGGTAGTGCCCTTCTGTTTTTCACAGTTTTTGTGTTTTCAAGTTCAGATAGTAGATTTTTATTCATTTTTAAATATTCCTATTTTTCCAAATAGTCTATCTCTTCCTCAAAGTATGCCTTTCTCATGTGATCCAGTTCTCATTTTATTGACCAAACTGTATCATCTCAAATCTCATTAAGAATAAATACACATTAACTTAAAAAAAATTTCTCTGCATTTTCTCCATTGAAATGGCACCTATCCAAGTTCAGTTCAGTCTCTCCTGCTTTTTTAAAGTGCTGATTCCTCTACACTTCTAGCAAGTTTGTACTGATTGCTAACCCCTACTTCTCGATGCAGACCAGCTAGGGAGGTCTTCTTGTGGGGGAGGTAAGCAAGAGCTGATGGGAAATGATGAGTGTGTTCCAGGGACAGAACCATCTGTTCTTATCTTAGAATTTTGTGTCAAGTGTCTCTACTCAGTAGAAGTTTCAGGGATATCTTAATAGATCCATAGATCCATAGTGAGGAAATAGTGGAATTTGCTATAAAATATTTACAAGTAATGATTACTTTTAGCCTCATGTTAATCATTAGTAAACTGTTTGGAACTCATATTACAAAATTTTGTGCCCATGATTCTCTCTACATCTTTCTTTAGCTCTCATGAATTAAAAATCCTTTCTGCTCATCACAAGGAAAAAAAATGTTTTTCTTTTTCTTTTTTTTTTTGTATATATGACATGAGGGATGTTAACTAAACATATTGTGGTAATCATTTCACTATAAATGTAAATCAAATGATTATGCTGTATACCTTGAACTTATACAGTGCTGTATGTCAATTATATCTCAATAAAACTGCAAAAAAGAGAAAAAAAGAGAATCCTTTCAGATGTCAATTATATCTCAATGAAACCAGAAAAAAAATGAAAGAATATGCTACGAGCCTGAAAAAAAAAAAAAGAAGACTCCTTTGTGATAGTGTTATGTATGGGTGTCTGGGTTAAAATCAGGATTCCAGAGCTCAAAGTAAACAAAACTAGCTACATAGACCTCTTTCCAGAATACTGCCTTTTCCAGTCTCCTTTCTGAATAAATGTGTCCCATACTTGATTCACACCAAGGCACACTCACAGGAGGCTGATACCCAGCGATAGTGAAGGTAGGATGAATCTAGTAGTTATGTACAAAACCAGAGGCATTGCCAATTTATATAACCTCCTTTTGAAGTAATTTTTAAATTTGCATGTAAGACATAAAATACTTGTATTCATTGACTCAGTTATTTTGCTTCTTAGAAATTCTTCAATGGGTATAAAGTTCCAGTTATGGAAGATGAAAATGTTACTGGCACATTGGGTTCTTGTTGTCCCCCAGGATAGAAATCGAGAGAGACAACAAATGGGAGTAGAAAAGCCAAAGTTTATTCGCTTGTGCACAAGGAAGCCAGTGCTGAAGGGAAAGGGGCAGGTGACCAGCTCCTAGGGAGCAGGGTTGTAGGGCTTTTTATTAGGCAAAGGCTGGGGAGGAATGCCTTGTTGGCAAGTAGAGGCGGGGTTTTACTTGCACTTGCACTGTTGTTCAACATACCACCACATGAGTTGCATGTATCATTAGCATGATAGCTCTCCAGCCCTGGGTGTGATTTTTATAATGGTAACTGGGCTAGGGTCACCTTCAGACAACTCCTGGGTGCTACGGCACATGTGTAAACCTGGGAAAGTCCTGAGAGTGTGGAATGTGCATCTTGGTGGTCTCTATCTGATTCTCCTGGCTTGCTGGTTGGTTACGGGACTTATCCTCTTAGGCCAGGGGCCTTGCAGATGACCTATCTCCTTAGGCAGGTTCCTGTCTCAAACAGGTTCTAGAGATCTGCTGTACAACATTGTGCCTGTAGTTAACAATATTGTAATGTGCATTTAAAAATTTAGAGGGGAAAACTTCTGTTGTGTTCTTACCTTTAATTAAAAAGACAAAGGTAAGAACAAAATTATCCTCAGTAAAATAAAATTATCCTCAGTATATAAAAACTAAAAGTAAAATAAAATTAAAATTATGCTCAGGAAATAAAAACATTTTGAAATACTTTGTGAAAAAATCTAAGTGCTCAAAATGGAGCAATACCTTAACAAACTATGGTACATCTACTTAGAAGGGTGTTCCACATCCCTTAGGTTAATAAACATAAAAGCAAATAAAAATGCATAATATAAAAATTTCAAGATAATTTTCTGTCTTAGGAATTGCAGGAGAAAATTTTCATATATTTGATATAAAATTACTAGTGAAAAATATTTCCAAAAGAAAAAAGGATTTTAGGTTCCAATGTTAAGATTATCAATGTTTTTTTAATTATTTAATATTTAAAATACCTTGTCAAGTTATTGTATTACTCTTAAATTTTAAATATGCATTTAACAAGACAAAATTGATGTGCCTAATAATAAATATATACGCATATATAAACAGAGACATACTTCCATCCCCGGTGAAGACATTCTATAACAGACTTAAGTTGCCTCCAGGAAGTCATAAATTTAACATAAGAAAGAACTTCCCAGGCATTAAGATTATAAAACATTAAAGCATGTTACCCAGAGAGATTTTGGAACCTACTTTGGGATTCACAAGAAAAGGAAAAAACAGATTTTTTGTCTGCCACTCTGTGGTAAATTTTGCAGTGCTGCTTAGAGACAAGGGAATGAGCATGATGGCCTCCTGAGGCCAGTTCTGAGCCAGCAATTCTATTACATATGATTGTGTGGTTGTTTTCACAGAAGCCTGCTTAGTGTAGGACCCTTAGCAATGAAGAGGCTTCATGGACACCAGTTATACCCCTGGTGGGAAGAGATCCTTTAGCCATCAGGTTGCTTCAGGTCATTACAGAGCCAGTCATAACACACCTGACTGCCTTGATTTCTGCTCTCCAAGCCCACCATCCGCACACAGTGTCCTACCCTCCCACTGCACCTCTAGAAGCCTCCATGAGCTTTGATCCCTTTGACTCATCCATCCTCCAGAGCTTCCCTGTCATCCGGAAGTTGATTTCCTCCTCCTTGTGTCAGGGGAGGGAAGACAGGGCACAACATTCGGATTGACTTATGGAATGGACTCTTTCAGCTCAATAAGACACAAATAAGATGGTTTTAGTGAGAAATAGTGCATATATTTATTAGGAAGACAATAGGCTATATGTATACAGGTATACTACAGCATAAGCATAAGTAAATAATAATTCAATAACAATGGAAAGAAATAGAGGAGAGAGAGAGAGAGACATCAGATCGGCACCCTCGATATCCGTCCCCATGTGCCGGGGAGAGTCCCTTTGACTGACACGGCTAGGCGGGAGTGCTGATCAAAAGAGGAGAAACAGGGCAGGCCCACTGGCTTAGTGGTTAATACTGGCACTCCGCTACTGGTGGCCCGGTTGGGATCCCGGGCACACACCGCTTCTCCGGCAATGCTGAGGCCGAGTGCCACATACAACAGTAGAAAGATGTGCAACTATGACATGCAACTATCTACTGGGGCTTTGGGGTAAAAAAAGAGGAGGATTGGCAATAGATGTTAGCTCAGAGCTGGTCTTCCTCAGCAAAAAGAGGAGGATTAACATGGATGTTAGCTCAGGGCTGATCTTCCTCACCAAAAAAAAAAAATGAGGCAAAATATCAGATGGATTGCAAAGAAGAAACATCAGATGGATTGAGGGAGAGACCATCAGATCAGGTACTTACAGCATCCACGTCCTTACACCCGGGAGAGTACCTTTAATTGACATGGCTAGGCGGGAGTGCCCATCAAAAGAGGTCCTGGGCAAGGCGTCCCCCACACAGGCAAGACTCTCACCCAAGTAGAATTGTGAGTTGCTTTTATGCATGTTTTTACTTAGAGACCATCTCTATGGGAACATTTGTTATTTTTCCTTCTCCCTGTTATTGCGTGTCTACATGCACTGTAACTCCCCGTACTTATCTTGGACCTAGAGAGATGGCCGGTCTGTACCTGTCCTTGACATCCCAGGAGTTTTATAACCCGAATAATTGCAGCTAGCATTGTGGTAGAAGGGCTGGTTCCCACCACAATCAGCTGCTCTGCATTCTTTTAGTGTGGCTGGTTTTCCAGGGTCACCAAGGGGACAAACATGGCGATACCTATGTTAAGTCACTCCTCAATACAAAAGTCTGCTGGGGCTGGGGGTGGAGTGGACAGGCTCAAGCACAACCCCATTTGGCCTCCTATGACATTAATAATGGCCTCACCCAGTCATTTCTTCCTGTCTACACATGTGGTGGTCACCATAGCCCTGTAGGCTTGGCGTGCTCTGACCTAGCTTATCCTAATCTCTTCAGTCATAGAAAATGACCCTACTGGACCCAAGGAATCCCTTAGAAATAAGAACAAAAATTAAAATTAGTATGCCCAATCACTGCTTTTGCCCTCCTCCCTCCTCCTTTCCTCTTTGGTAACCACCAATCTAATCGCTGGGTCTATGAGTATTTTTGTTGCTGTTGTTGTTTTTATCTTCCACTTATGAGTGAAATCACATAGTATTTGACTTTCTTTGTCTGACTTATTTCACTTAGCACAATACCCTCAAAGTCTATCCATGTTGTCATAAATGGCAAATTCCATTATGTATATATACCACATCTTCTTTATCCATTTATCCATTGATGGGCACATATGTCGTTTCCAAGTCTTGCCTATTGTTAATAATGCTGCAATGAACATAGGGGTGCAAAAATCTTTAAGCATTCGTGTTTTCAAGTTCTTTCGATAAATACCCAGAAGTGCAATAGCTGGAAAATATGGTAGTTTTTTCTTAATTTTTTGAGGAATCTGCATATTGTTTTCCATAGTGGTTGCACCAGTTTACATTCCCGCCAGCAGCATATGAGAATTCTCTTTTCTCCCTATCTTCTCCAACGTGTTATCTTTTGTCTTGTTAATTAGAGACATTCTGACAGATGTGATGTGGTATTATATTACAGTTTTGATTTATGTTTCCCTAATAGTTAGCAATGTTGAACATCTTTTCATGCGCCTGGTGGCCATCTGTATATCTTCTTTGGAAAAATGCCTGTTCAGATCTTTTGCCCATTTTTTAATGTTTGTTTCTTTGTTGTTGAATTGTATGAGTTCTTTATATATTTTGGAAATTAATCCCTCATCAGATACATGGTTTGCAAATATTTTCCCCCAATTGATAGGTTGCCTTTTCATTTTGTTGATGGTTTCTTTTGTTGTGCAGAAGCTTTTCAGCGTGGTGTAGTCCAATATTTTAATTTTCTCTTTTCTTTCCCTTGCCTGTTGATACACAGTACTCGAAAAGATGCTGCTAAGACTTATGTCGAAGAGTATACTGCCTATGTTTTATTCTAGAAGGATGTGTACGCTGATAGATGATAATTAGTCTTTGGGTAGTGAACCTGATGTAGTCTATACAAAAATCAAAATGCAATGATATATACCTGAAATTTATATGATCTTAGAAACCAGTGTTACCCCAATAAAAGAAAGTTGGGTATGCAAATGAAGGGAAACTGAGTTCATTATCACAGTGTCTGCCACTTTCTTGATAGACCAAAAAAAAAAAAAAATCCCTGGAGTCAAATGAGTAACATTAACATAACCTATGAGGACAACAGAGATGTAAATTGACCCTGTCTGTGGGGAAAATATGTTGAGCCCCATTATGAGATAGAGAGTGCTTCCCTCAGAGGGGTCTGATTAAATGGATCTGTTAGTTCTAAATGCATCAGTGGCTGCTTGGAAAAGCATGTGGCCAGTCCTTTTATCTTGCTCTCTTTCTTGCGTCTGCTTACTATGGATTCCTTCTCTAATTTGCCTCCCCTCTGCTCCTCCTTTCACTTAAACCTCTGAGAACTCCCTTTGAGAATTCATTTCTACTTCCTACCTGTTTATCCAAGGCACCTGTAATGGGCTACCTGTTATTTCTATTTCACTGTAGGACAAATTAAGGGCAGAGCTGTGATCCAATCTAAATCAGGCGACATATCTAGCACCCTAACCGAGCTCACTTTAAGGTAGAAGACTCAAAGTGTGGGCTTTTTTGTCTGACACAACATTGACCTTTCTAAGAGAGTGCATATTTGTTTCTCAGAATACTGTCGGGATGCAACCTCAGAGAGATAAGCACTGGCTGGGACAAGGATAATAAGCTCCTCAAAAAGCTGTGGAGAAAGGTGCTTTCCCTGCTCCATGAGTCTCATAAGATTATATAAGTGAATGTGTGAGTGGAGGAAAGAGCATTATTGGGGATGTGGGATATTGGGTCCTAGTCCCAACTCCAATAGTAACTGTATTGGTGTTTGTTTGTGTAAGTCCTGATGAGCACAATGACAGAAATGTCCTTCTAAGCTCTTTTTGACAATCAGTGAGTTGCATTTGTATGAATGAGGAATTCATCCTGGGAATAAGTAGCACAACCACAGCGGGAGAAGACAAACTAAACAGAGGTCATCTGTGAAACTTAATTTCATAGGTTACACAAGAACATCAGTAGAAAAAGGAGATGTGATTGTAGGATCATGGCATGCTCTCTGGTAGTGAATTCTGTTGAGCCTGTGAGACAACCAAGAGAAGAATTTCGTGTACGACTATGAAAAAATGATAAATAATCCCCCAACTTCTCCTTTGCTTTGCCAAGGGTCTGGTGACGGATTGTTAGCTGTACAGGGTGTAATATGGAGTATTATAGGAAGTAACTAAAGAATTGAGTGAGGATAGTGGAAACAAATCCCCAAAGGAGTTTCCAGGGCTAAGAGGAAAGGAGGCTGGTTATGCTGATTAGTCACTCTTTGTTTTATTTGAAGTTTTGGGAATAAAAACAAAAGAAAGGCACAGGAGAAGGAAACCCTGTGGATTCCAGAAGGAGAGGAAGTCAGTGGGAAGATCATTTCAAGAGGATATTGTGGTAAAAATTCTTAGCCAGAGAATAAGAACTACTTCCAGCCAAAGTCAGGTGGTGGGGACACAGTTTATTATTTCACTTGGTCTAAACCCAAGATTTGTGTTCAGGTAATTCACGTTGCTGGGATTCAAGTGTTTGAAGAAAGCTTCTGAAGAATAGAGAAACTGATCTTATAGACAGTCAAGGAATTCCTCCATGGTTTTCAGGAAAATGTGAGATAATTCCACTGGAATAGTGAAGGCTGAAAATTCTGTTTATTTCTCCAGGAATAAAAAAGAGGACAGGAAATTCTGTATATGGTGAAATGGACATGTGGTGAGGTAAGAAATGCTTCAGTAAAGGCAAAGAACCAGTGTGGACTGAGGAAATGTAAATACAAATATAAATATGACTTTGAGATGGGAAAGACGAATTTAACCAAACACCATATGCTTTCCCCTGCTAGATGTGACTTCTGGATCCAACAGAATGGCACAGGCGTAGAGTTTTAATGCTGAGGGACACAGTCATGTTTTCTGTATGATGCATCTTTTTTGACACAGACGCATGAAAAAGGGTTTGAACATGGCAAGTTTAACAGGAAAAATAAGCACCAGGCATTCCTTTTCTCAAAAGAAGACAATGTAATATAGAAAAAAAAGTAAATTTTATGATATTTTCCAGAATGGCATTGGGATGAAATATTTTTTAATTCTTTGAATATTTCAGAATGATTTTCTCTTTTACCCATGAAAGATAATCAGCATGGAACCAAATCTTTTCAACAAAATTTTCCTCTTAAAAATCTCAAAGGCACCATTCCTCATCTAGCATTTAGTGTAGTGTAAGAGATACAGAAGGCAGGTCTGCTCTCGTTCTTTCATGGAACACCTGCATGTTGTAGGTTTCTTATTCTCTTTTTGTTTACGCTTCAAGAAATTTCATTAAAGCATATTTAACTGCAATTTTCATTTTATTGCTTTTATCAGAAAATTAGGAAACCCTATTAACTGGCTTATTCTGATAATTTTCTAATTTGTAAACCTTTCTAAAATTGTATTTTAACATTATTTATCTATCTATTTATTTATTTTTAAGATTGGCCCTATGCTAACATGTGTTATTAATCTTCCTCTTTTTTTCTTTTTTCTCCCCAAAGCACCCCAGTACATAGTTGTGTATCATAGTTGTAAAGTTGTAGCTTTTCTATGTGGGCTGCCACCTCAGCATGGCTTGATGAGCGGTGAGTAGGTCAACACCCAGGATCCAAACCAGCGAACCCTAGGCTGCCCAAGAGGAACATGTGAACTTAACTGCTACGTCACCAGGTGAGCCTCAAGAATTTTTACAATGTTATAAACCAATGTTACTGCAATAAACAAAAAATTTAAAAAAAAGATTACTTATTTTTAACAATTTTTAATTGCAATATGACATGAACAGTTAACGTGATATCTATCCTCTTAAGAAATTTTAAGTGTACCATACAGCACTGTTAACTGTGTGTACAACATTGTACAGCAGGTCTTTAGAGTTTACTCATCTTACTTCACTGAAATGTTACACCTATTGCTTAATAACTCCCCATTTCCCTCCCTCCAGCCTTAGGTAACCATCACTCAACATTGTTTCTTCTTTAAGCAATTTCTGTTTTCTTCTCAGGAATACCATGAGCTTTAGGTCAACTCTCCTTCCTCTGATTATCATCTCACCTTCTCCAATAGCTTTCATGCCTGTGATTTTTCCTCCTCAGACTGTAATGCCAATTCAAGTTTGATCGTCACATTACTAACGCAACTCCCAGAGTATCAACTTTGCCTCGCTACAATAAACTTTTCTTGACTCGTCCAATTTGTTTTTTCATCTTAGCCTGCTATTTTTTTTATTTCACCCTATTTTGTCCTTATAGACATTTGCTTCTAATTAATGCTGCTATGTTTTTTTTAAAAAAATGTGAGACAAACGTGTCTTCTGATTCCTGCAGTGGAAATTTTTCATAGGACAGCTCTTTTGCTGAGTCTTCCCAATAATATCCCCTTCCATTTATGTTGTGGTTTTTTTTCATTCACTCTGTGTTGATTTGAGTTCTATCTCTGTTGGCAAACATTTGAATTCATTCAAGAGCTATTTATTGAGTTCCTTATTGTATGAGAGGAAGATAAAGTTACAATAAAGAACCAAACATGGAAAAGCCCTGCCTACATGGAGCTTACATTCTGGTGGGATAAATAAATGAGTAATGGCTTCAGAGAGTAAATGGCTTCACTTTCCATTTATTTGAGAACAGTAGAATTCTATCACAGAATCACCTGGACGGCAGGTGGGAGGGATTCCCAGCATAATTCTAACTGTATCTCATTTAGTGATACTCATTTAGTCACTCTTTTAGTGAAACAGACTGAAATTGGAAATAAAAACTCTATAAAACATTGGGCAACAACAGCACAGCCTTGGGATTCTTTCAGCAGACCCTAATGTAAAGTGGGTGAAGACATTCTCCCTCCTGTGCCACAGAATGCTGCGTAGTTTTGGCCCTTGGAGGCTCCAATGTCTTTGTGTCCATGTCTGTCAGAACAATAACAGCATCTTCTTTCAGGAGACTGGAGTGGGATTCCAGATCACCACACTGTCTCCAATAGAAGGCTGTCATTTACCAAATACACCTGATTGAAAACATGGTGCTTAGAATTTTACTTACATTATTTCCAATCCTCAAACAAACCCTTGAGGCAACTCTTATTGTTTCTTTTACCCAGACACAGAAACCAAGGAGAAAATCAAAGGCCAAATTAATGTGTGACTTTTTAATGTATGAGAATTCTCTTCACAGGCTCTAAACTAACAGAAAGACAACTGAGTCAAGCTTGTTAAAAATGGGGCAATGGAGGGATTGCCCTTTTGCATAGTCTTTTATAATGATTGTGGGTCACATCATTAATGAAGTATAGAAGATTGACATCAACAAACTAATGATATAGCTTCTCTTGCCAAAGAGTTCCCAGATGGTTGGCTATCAGTATTAAGGGTCTGTGAGTTGAATGAAAGCCTAAAGTAACAAAGTTATAACAATGTATATAATTAACACATGATATAAAGGAAGAGAGATTTAAAATTATGACCAAATAGGTGGAGACAAAGAATATTGCACCAGAAACCGAAAGTTGCCATGCTACATGTCAGAGTTGTACAATCCTTGTAACTTTATACCTCCCTTAATTTTTCTGTTATCTTAACTATCGAGACTGGAATATTGATAAATGGCCTCTCTAGATTATAGAATTGCTGAAGAAGGGACAAAGCTTGTGAAAGTCCATTTCTAACTATAAAAAATGCACAAAAACAAGATATTATGATGAAGTAATTGTATAAAATAACAAATAAATATTTTTTATCTCATCATCATCATCTAATTTCTAAGTTATGTTGCCTCATATTTCTCACAAGGCCAAATACGAAGCAGAAATATCATGGAAATATATACCATTTTATTGAGAGTATAGAGTAGAGAGAACCGGAATAATGTCTAGTGAAGAGAGCAAGGGAAAGAACGACAAACAGTCATGAGGAAACAACGAAAAAGAAGAGTTTCCATCAGAGTTGATGGCTTGTAAATATACTATGTTGTGTTGGAAAACACGCTCAACCAGGAATTAGGAGACCTGGCTTCTAATTTCTGCTCCACCTCAACTACAGTTTTCCTTTGAGAGCTGCAGATTCTTCTAATTTTTCATAACAATACAATGCAAAAATAATTATACATGTAATTGATATATATTTATATTCCTATCATATATCTGAATTAATATATATGAAAAATATGTTAAAATATATTTAAAATTTATATCATTTATATTATGTAAATATGAACATATATTCATCTATATCCACATCTACACCTACATCTGTATCTATCTATCTGTCTATCTCCATTAGGCTTGTACGCCATATAGGACTGGCTCTCAGTTTTCGCGAAACAACGTTGGATTTACCTTTTGTGTGATTGCATGGGACCATAAGTCTTGCTTGGTTAATGAATTTTGAGCAGAAGTGACGTGTCCTTTCAGGGCAAGAGCCCAAAAGTGCAAATGTGAGACACCTCAGGGCTCTTTCCTTTGACACAGTGACCAGCAACATTCACAATACAATGGTGTCTGCTCCATCTGCTGGGGCTGAGCACTGTGGTGAACAGAGCAGCCCTGTGGCCATGATGGGTTTGCATCAGTTGAGCAAGAATTAAACATTGCTCTTCTAAGATGAGAAGATTATGAAGTGGTTGTCACCACAGTACAACCTGGAACTTGCTGACATATGCATAGGGTTGCTGGGTAAAATACAGGACACTCAGTTAAATTTGAATTTCAGATAAACAAGATATAATCCTTTAGTATAAGTATGTTCCAAGTAAGGCATGCATCATACTCATATAAAAATATTTACTGTGTACAAATAATTCAATCAGTAAATTTATTTTGTGGAATTGTTAAATATTTAAGAAAGCATGGTTTTTGGAATCAAACCCACTTGGGCTTGAGTCAAAGGCTTCACTATATACAACCTTCCTGACTTTGAAAAATTTACTTCATTTCTTAGCCTCATCTGTAAGACGGGGTTAAAAACACCTACCCCACAAATATTGTTATGAGGAGTATGTGTAGAATAGTATGCTAAAAGTTTTGTTGTGTTGTTTGTTAAAGAGGAAGCAGTTGACATTATTTGCTACTCTTAGTGTTGTTGTTGCTCATATGGAAATGATTTGTAAACTGTAAAGGGCCCTGTAAATATTATCTGTCACCATTACCAGTTACGGGTTTACTACCAACTAGTTAATGTCAATCTTGGGAAAATATTTTTAATTTCTTTAAGCTTCTCTTTTAATATCTGTCAAATGGATTACATTGCATATGCTAGGCTTCTTTCATCTATGATATTATTCAGTTGTTACATATTTCAGTGCATCATTGGATTATGAATCCATTTGGCCCTACTCCAGGCTCCAAGGTCGTCCACCATATCACCCTACCAGTTGGATCCACACCTTATTTATGACATCTGAATAAGATATGCAAGGAGGAGAAAGAGAAGAAACGGTAGCCTCATGAAGGGAAACAAATTCTTGTGATTATAGAAAGAAGTGGCCATGTCTGATGGTGGCTCTTTCTTCAGTACACATCAATGAGGGCTTATGATCTGGGGAAAGAGTTTGAAAAGTTCACCCAGAGAGGAAAAAGCTTCTATTCCTAGTAAAGTTGTTCAGCTTGAGCCTAGGTGTAATTTAAGAGTGTTTCATCTCTGACACATGGTTACAGATCCAAGTTTCTGCCAGTCAAAAAGGAAGAGCTTTATAAGTCAGCATTTTCTAGTCAATTCTCACTTCTGCTTATAAAATGGGTTTTGTGCTTTTTTTTGATAAAAAAGTCATTAAAAAACTGAATTTTTCTAGCAAATCATCCACTGATTCATTCACCACTATTGCATGTCTCTGCATTTGTCTGTTTCCCCTTTGGGAATACACAGAAAACCTCCCTTTTTAGAAATTAAAAAAGGAGAAGGAATTTTGACAATAGAAATGATCCTCTCTTCTTTTTATTCTCTCCATGATTTTTCTTTGCTACTTATTTAAAAGGGCAAGATGATTCCTGATAGACAAGCTCTTGCATAGATCAGAACCAGGTGAGGCTTTGGGGGCCAGAGCGTTTCTGAATACAGGTGTTACATAAATGCATTCTTGTGAGAAATGATTAAATCTCACAGAAATGTATGATGTAAAACTTTGACATTCCCCTTCATCACTTCCCTCTCTCTTTCTCCGTTTTACTTTATGTTGTTTATATGTCTCTCTTTTTCACTATACTGTGAATTTCTAAAGAATCAGGTCCTGTTTCATTATCTCACATTCTCAGCACCTTGAAGAGTGCCTGGCATGGAGAAGGAACTCAAATATTTATTTAAATGAATGAATACTTATATGGAAGAACCAATACATGGAAGATTGAAAAAAATAGATAGATGGAGGAAATAAATGAGGGAGAGAAGGAAGGGAGAGGAGGATGGAAGAGAAGAAAACACAGGGAACCAGACTTCCCTACTAATCTAACGATGGTCACCCTATTTTAATAATCCATACTAATGTTGGATAGTCAAAAGAGAGATTGCTCCTGAGATGTAGGCATCAAAGAAATCACCCAAGTCATGAAGTAAGCTATGGTCTTTGGGGGAATAGAGACAAAAGGAATTACCCTTAATAATTAAAGAGCTTTGCAGTCAGATAGACCTTAGTTCAAAGTCTCTGCTCTGTCAATCATTAACTGAATGATTTTGAAATAATCTTTTAAAGTTCCAGTTTCTCCTTTTGTACATTTGATGATGGGTAGAGTGCTAGTCTCCTATCACCTGTCGCAGGAAATGGGACTTAGGACCAGTCGGTGGCTGACTAATAACTCTCTATGAAGAAAGTTTGGATTTAACCTGGATCGCTGTGGGGGTTTTCAACCTAAACTATGAGAAGGACTTTCTAGGCAACTTCTGCATCCCAGAAACCACACAAGTGGTTAGTTTCCTTCATAAAGGGCTGGAATGGCTCAGAAAAAAAATTGAAATATAAAATTTGAATGAGGCCAAATTGTGCTTTTCTGAGCCCATGGAACTAGAGGGTGATAGGAAAACTTTGGTTATTTTTGATATGACATAAAGACGGCCTTAAAATTAACCTAGAATTGTAGATATGTACACACAATTCCCCATTGAATTTCACTTGTTAAATGCAACCATAGCTTAATAACTTTACATAACTTAATTAAATAATATTGAGCCTCCTTTAACCTGCACTCAGTGAGAGGGACTGGGACAAATTTTTCTTGACCGCCTATTATGTCCCAGGATCTTAAAAATGATATTTTAGTTCACACACTTGCCATGTGAGATAGGTATTTTCATTCTTTAAGCAAGTTAGTACAAGTGGTACGAGTAATGATGGAGCCTAGATTTCAACTCAGTCTGTCCAGTACCACATCTTTTACTTGTATTACAGTCTTTCTTGCTGAGAAAAGAAAGACAGGTTTTGCTGGATGACGAGTATATCTTTAGTGAGATAAGCATGTGTGAGTGTGTGTGTGTGTGTGTGTGCGCGCGCGCGCACGTGCAGGAGCCAGAGTGAGAGTGAGAGAATGAATGGGGACTTGTGTATTAAAAGTATTCTAAATTATCCTTTTCTATAAAGAAGGAAAGGATGTGGCATAAATCATGTGACTAAAGGCTGTTGCTCCATGAGCAAGTTGACCAAATTATTTATGATCCAAAATGAGACACTTTTTAGAATGTAAGGGACTTATTATTAATAGTTATGCTAGAACAACAGGCATACACTGGGACTGTCTCAGACAGTCTGAGAGATATTTCCATCCTGTCCCTAAGAAAACCTCCTCTTTAACAAGCACAAGGTTGTTCGCTGAAGGTTAGATGAAGCCTTAGAGTTGATGATTTTCTCTCCAATGGTCTCTCCATTGCCACTCTGGAGAAATGGCCAACAGCACATGGATGGAACACAAGGTCTCCTAGGACACTATGATTATCAACGGCCCTGGCTTTACTCCCCAAATCATCCTTTGCCCATTTTCTTCTCTCATCCCAGAGATTATGGCAGGATGAGACTGGGAAAGATAGCTCTACCTTACATTTTGAAGTCACGTCAACTTAATCAGTACACACTTCCAATTTTATGCTAAGGGTAAATACACTCTTTCTTCTAACCGTGTACCATTCACAATCCTGTACTAATATAGATAGCATTCTCACAGATAATTATTAGTCTGGGAGGAATTCTGAGAGGACTTTCTGGTTTCCCATTTTTGGTGGTACAAACTGATCCACCAACTCTTAGAAAACCCACATCACACTAAGATAACTTCAACTCCTTTTTGGAATAAGGTGGGTGTGTCAACAAATGACTTATTTAATATTTTGGTCCAGGCATGATTTTCTGGGTTTGAAAGGTCTGAATGAGAATGCATTAACTTTCTTTATCCTAGAGTGTTTCTATACCTACACTACACTAACACTACAGTGTAGCGTAGCACCTACACTAACACACCCCTTCCTACCCTCAGTCTGTCATTGATCTAGCCTTCTCTGACCTACCTCTTTTCCATCATAAATGAACTAAATATGTTTCTGACATTTTCCCTCTGTCCAGACACAATTCAGCAATAAAATGGATCTCTTTTGAATCTTAGGATCAGCATTTGAATGCTTCATTAAGTAGACATTTAATTTAGTTTAGTGATATTGGCATAAAAATAGAGTAAGCAGTTGTAGGAATCTGTTTAAATAAATCACACTTAATGCTACATTGTAGCTGTGAGGGTTGTGCTTCCCTGTCCCAGTAATAGTACCTTTACTACAACTACTACTACTAACAATAATAATAATAATAAATAACAAAAATAATAATAGAAAATAAGTATAGACTGAAAGCTTTGTTCCACGTTCCTATCTCCTACATTTGTAAACTGAAAGCAATCCTCTTTACTGACTCCCTAAATATTATGCATATATTCCCACCCCTTCTTCAACCACAGATGGCTCTCTTCTGAAAACCTACCTTGCAGTTGATTCCTTAACCTTCTCAGGCTGTCTGCTGACCATCCATTCAGCTGCTGAGAGCAGCTGCATATTGCCTCATAATTAGGTGTTAGATCAACAATGGGCAGAGGGAGGACTGAGTGGGGTGATGCAGTATGCATCATGATACTATATTGACAGGAGTCACTTTGGGGAGAGATGGGGGACAAGCCAAAATTGAATGGTATCAAGCCCCAAGAGAAGATGAGAGGAAGTGGGGATTGAGTAGACGTTCCTTCCAAAGGATTTTGATGAAAAACTAAGCAAAGATGAGAAGCAATAGCTAATCAATGAGATAGTGTCAAAGAAGAGGTGTTTGTTTTTATAGATTCAGTGGAGGCAGGTAGGAGGTAGAGCTGGTGAGAGTCTCATCCAGGAGTAACCTAGAGAAAAGAAATACAGGACCCAAGTTGGTAGTTTGGTCTTAGACCAGAGCATTGGCCCATGAGTTCATGATTCACTTGGAAAAGCCACCTCTTCTTGCAACAGAAATAAGAGAGGTATTCCTCCCATGTGAGAGTCATAGTAAGATATTTATTAATGTTTTGACAACAAAACATTAACTGATTTTATAGGACAAAACTTAAAATTTTAGAAAAAATTTAAAAGTTGAAAACCCACTGAAGAAAATGATAAAAGTTTAGTAAACAGTAGAACCAAATCACATTGAAAAAGGTTAAGTGATAATAAAATAAGCTAAAAATAAATAATGAAAGGGATTGAAGATATATGAAGTATGAGGTTAAGAAAAAGAATACAACTAATGAGATGAAAAGGAGAAAAAGTTTGTTGTCACTGAACAGAAATTCAGAACTGGGGGCAAAAAAAATAAAATAAAATAAACTAGAAGAAGTAGGATAAGGATTTTGGAAGTTGAAGAAAAGCTTGACTATTGGCAAGCATATCAAAGAAAATGTTAATATTTTGCTTTAATTCCTGGACTAAAGAAAACTATTGAAGGGCTTCAAGAAAACTAACATTTGAAAATACGAACTGTAAGATCTTTTTCAAGCTATTACAAAATAATTTTTTGTGTGGAGAAGGAAGAGATTGGTAAAACAATGTAGTTCTGTCATACAATGAAGCCTTGGGTGACAGGAATAAAATTCCAATGATGAGATTTTATTCTCTTTGACATGTGTTAGGAGGTACATTTTTGGGCAGGGGTCTTTGTGGAACTCATGAAACCGCAGAACATGGAACATGGATGGCATGCTCTGTACCTCAGCCTAAGGGCAGACCTTTGCCTAATAAACCCCCAAAGTGCAGTCTTGAAATGAGAGCCTTTCACATGACATCAAGCCCGGAGACCCCTTGAGGGAGGAGAAGTGGGCAGATGTGCCATGGGATTTTGTGTGAATAAATATAAAAATGTGCACAATCTTCAACAATGTTGGCAGTTTTTCAGTATTTTCTCTGTGGATCATGAAACAAATCTAGGTTTTGGATCTTTGGTGCTGTACCCTTTATGCGCACAGCGTGTAATTTTTAAGTAGTAAAGTAAAAGTGCAGAGTTTAAGAAATAAGTACATTAGCAACAACAACAAAAAACATCAGAAGGCCATAAGGAAACATCAGAGTGATTTAGCTTTGAGAATCAAACCCCTTTATTCTAGGAAACTCTTCTTCAAATAGAGAAAGTAAGATGATGCTTAAGTATAAATATTTAAGGGCACAATGCAGGCCTTTACTAAAACAACACTAAGTTTCCATTTTGTTTACGTTGTGTAACTCTGCCTCACTATTTTGTCTCCTTGGGGGAACATTGCAATGAGACCAATGGGACCAATGCTGTCCATGGGACTTTGTGCAGTGATGGAAATGTTCTACATCTGTGATGTCCAATGTGGCAGCCTTTGGCCACATGTGGCTATCGAGCATTTGAAATGTGGCTGGTGTGACTGAGGATCTGAATTTTAAATTGTGCTTACTTTTCAATATATTTTTTTTCCTTTTTATCCAATATAGAAGCATTAGTATTCCATTTTACAGGTGAAGAAATAAATTTTAGAGTTAAATCTTTAAGTTCACTTGAGTACACAAGTGACTTCTAAGGCAAATCTTTCTGATGATAAAAACTAATTCTCTCAATATCTATGCTCTATTGTCTCTCAGCTGACCAATCAAGGACATTTACCACTTGGACAGCAGGAGAGGAACAATTTGATTACATACGTCCAACTAGACAAGGCATTTCTATTCTAATTGTGTGGGAATATATTATATTATATTATGTTATATTATACTACATTATATTGTATTGTACTATATTATAATATATTATCATATTATATATGTAATATATGCATTAAAGAGCTGTGTAAAAGTATACAACCAAATACATAAAAATTATGTAGATGTGGAACTTGTTACTGTTAAATTCCCTTAACTGAGAGAGACCAAGGGCCATTCTCTTCTCTCTTTCCTCTTGACCTCTGTTGCCCTATTCCAGACCCCCATGGGATAGTTTTATTTAAGTGTGTCTTAATTACAATGTTTCCTCCCAACATTTATTTGAGTTATACTACATCTATATTCAATAACAACAATAAAACTAAGCAATTATACAGTTGTGTGTCCAATTCAATTTTATGTAATTCTAGATAAGTTCATTGAAATAAAACAGGCCCTCATATATGAAGTCCTTGCAACTAAATGGAATATCTAAAACAAACACAAGAACACTATCACGGTTGACTAAGAGGCACCCATTAAAAGGAGCAGATCCATGTGCTGCTCAGAAGGTGGAGAGAATTTGTTAATTGGTGGGTTGGGAATAGTTTCATGAAGGACACAGGATCTGAGCTGGGTCTTGAAGGATGGGTCAAATCTGTAATGATCTAGTTGACATAGGAGGTGGCATGCCAAGCAGCTGGAACAGCAAGAGCAATGCATAGATGATAGGAAAAGAGGGCACGTATGAGACGTCAGGGGTCCAATTTGCCTGAAGATTAAATCCCAACACAGCAAAAAGGATGTTGTGGTTCACAAAAGAGCTGCTGAATGCTAGTGTGAGGAGTAATTCAGAGGTAAATGAGGAATCATTAGGGATCTCTTTGACTGCCCTGAGAGAAACACTACACAATAATCAGAATTACAAGAGGTCAGGTTCTCTGATTTGGAAAAAAGTGATTTAATTGGGTTTATATTTTATAAATATCTCTTAGAGGAACAGTTTCTCTCTCCATAGTGGTCTCAGTAGCTGGTTTTCTTTGCTCTTATTTCCCTCTTCTGCAGAATTTTTGTGTGGGTAGGAGACAGCTGCTGATCCTTTCCCAGTTAACAGGGCATTGGAAGGGAAAACAAAAGCCTCTGATCCCAATACAAGATAAAGGAAACGAGACTCTTCTGGAGAAGCCTGGAAAGAAAGGAGAGCACAAAGAGAAGTTCCAGCACCATTTCAGGAAGACTCAAACATGAGTCATTATTCCTCTTCTTAAATCCTTGGGAGAAGATCTTCTTTTCCAAGGATGGGACTTCATGACCTCAATGATTTTGACATGGGATTATGATTTCATGTAGACAATTTTCTGACAAAGGGACTGGATATTTGTTCTTGAAGAAACAGATTGCTAAACCTTCTGATTTTGGTCAAGTAACTTGGGCCAACAGGTAGGTTTGGGTAGAAGCTGCACGAGGTTTCCTACAAATCTGTCCCCAACACAGAAAAGTAACCTAGAGGCTGCTGAAAGTCAGCAGTTACCAAACATGGGTCAGCAGGTCTCAATACAGAAAATGCAAACAGGAGTCCATTTGTTTGTTTTTCTTTTTCCCAAATCATCTGATTAATTGAGTATTTGAGTTTAGGTGAGAAGAAACCCTAGTTGTTTTATAAACATTTAATCATCTGAGTACTATCATATAAACCTAATAATACAGTTACATGAACGAGATTTACAATATTTCTTATTGATACTGTTTTCTCAAGTTCCTTCTCTCTCTTCTTCCCTCCTACCCCTTCTTTCCTTCCTCCCTTTTTCTTTATCTCTTTCTCAGTTCCCCTCCTTTATTTTTTACTTCAATTACTGTAAATACCAGCATAAAATAAAGGAAGTCAAGAAAGTAAGTGAAGCTCCAGCCCACTTGCACACCAAACAGAGAATAATATTCTCCAGATGATTTCCTATGTGAAGAAACTACATGGGACACATATGGCAAAGGTTTCCAAAGTGTAAGATGGGAGCCCTAGTCATATTATGTGTTTCTCTAGGTGTCCAAAAACTTCACCATTTACTCATAAAAGGGTAGTTTGAATTTCTATTCCTGGAATAAAGTTAATTCTCCTATTTCTATTTAGAAAGGCACTTAACTTATGCTTGAAGTATAGATATTGCAGTTTCTTGCCATGAAGAAGCAGTGGGATTTCAACAGGTTATTTATTTTGTTACATTGGGTTAAGGAAAAAAAAATCCTCTGAAACCTTCTTTTAGGTTTTATGCACCTTTGGTGTTAAAGATTGAGTGTTTAGTTTTAATAAGTAGTTCAAATAATCTATTTAGTCTAGAGAAAGAATGAAAAAAAATTCGTGGAAGATGTATATATATTACTTGTGTACTTATTACAATGACTTAAAATTTATTTTTTGTGGAGGGTATATTTGTGTTTTGTTATGAGCATTGTTGGGGAAGAGGGAGAATCTCCCTCCCCCCTTCCCCCCAGAGAGGGAGATACCTTTACAAATGTAAATATTTGGTAAACAGAACTTTGTTAAGAATAGATTTAGCGAGGACCCTGCCAGTCTGTCTACACCCAGAGTTAAATTCATTTAGGCAGTTTGGGGGAGGTCAAATGTCCATCAGAGAAAATAATCAAGGTAAAGAGACATATTTCAGGGTGGCCAAATTTTGATCTCCCACAGTCCTGGCTTTGAAACTAAAAGTATCACAGTCCTTTTAAAACTTAAAGAAGTTTCACAGTCCAGAAGCTGAGTCGGTAGATTGTTCCATCTCACTGAACACATTTCTTAGTCCTGATAATAGATCAGTCCAATTAAGTTTATTTTAGAAGGTGGTGATGCGGCGGGTTTTTAAAGTTAGACCTTATATATTGTGGAAGCAAGCAATCAAGTATTTAATAAGAAGAATATCTATGGAAACAAAAGAAAAACAAGGTTAATGGTTGGAGCAAATTGTAAACCAGTTTCTGAGTTCAGAGGACAGTCAGTTAAGAAGATTTCTAGATGTCAGTGTCAAAGCATCTTTTGCAGTTTAAAATGTCTCTGATGACGTCATTGTGTAATCTCTCAGGTTTATAAGTCCATTGGCTTCAGTTTGTAAGGCTTCAAGATAAAGGGCAGGTTCAGTTCTCAGTGATTCCAAATGAAAATGATGGAAAAAGAATCGAAAACATTAGTTTGGAGATCTGTAGCCAGATATTTTAGGAGACTAGACGAAATCAGGATCCAGTCCCCTCAACAGATATAAAACAAAACCTTCAAAAGACAATTAACTGAAATAGGATCTAATATCCACAAATGTATATTATAGTTTCCATTGAAATATTTTTTCCTCTAAAATCACCCTCATTTTTATCAAAGATAGCCAAATTAAAACTAACTAGTTTGCAATATAAGTTCAGTTTTAATAAACTTGGTCTAATTTTTTATATAAGTACAGCAAGAATAGCCATTGATCATACAGGCTCTTTTAAATCTGCTTTGCTGGAACTTTTTATAAGGAATCTCAGATTGAACTTAAAAGGCATCTTGAGGCCAAGAAAGACAAGCAAATAATTTTTTTTTGTTGTTATCAGATTTCACCTGCAATACCTACGGATTTGGGTGAATTTCTCTCTTCTGGAGGTTTCCCCAAAATATTTCAAGCTTCCTTGCACCTGCCAGATAAGTGACATTGCTTACTTATCCAGTAAATGCCGCTTGGAACGCTGTACATAAGGTACCAGGCCAATATTTCCATGTGGCTTTCTTCCATAGAGTCCAATCTTTGTCTCTCAGAAGCTGTCTTGTCGCACTCCAGTCAAAGCTTTGGTAATATAACCAATGTTTCCAATTGTGTCCTGTTATAAGGAGAACAGATTCTTATTGAACTTACGCAAATAACTATATTGTCATGAAATAAGAATATTTACTTACTAAGAGTTTTTAAATTCTGGAGGGATCAGGTAGAGAGAAAAAGATAAATATTTGAATGTTACTTATAAAGGTATAATTTACCAAATTGCTAAAAAATCATAGCTAGCTCAGGAGAAAAGAAAAAAAAAGTTTTCCTTAAATCTCAAAAAACAAAACATTAAAACAATCAGCAATATTTTAAATGAAAAATCATAAAAATTATAATCATCCTCATCAGTTCATTCAGTCCTGTGTAATCCATTCTTGATCCTGATCTTTTTGTTAGCAGCTTCATGAAGTCATCAGTCTCTCCATCAAAGTTCTGTAATTTGTTATCAAGTTCAGTTTTATGATCAGAAAGTTTATCAGAAGCCTGTACTCCAGTGTAAATGTCAGAGTTCTTTCCATGAATTTTTCTGAAGTTGAAACATATGTAAAGGCATCAGGGTAAAGAAATAAGTGTAAACAAGACCCCAAAATGGCAATTGACAAAGAAATTTGGTTAATTTTGTGACATACAGCACTTTAAATAATAATAACCAGAATTATGACTGATCAAGACAGATCAGAATTTCAGTAATGTTATACAATTTTAACACGTCTATATCAATAACATTCATCCACTTAATATCACCTAAGAAGGTTTATCATAAACACTTGACCAAGTATGAAACAATGCTCATTATGAAATAGTCAAGGGCAGACAGAGTTAAAATAGCAGAGAATAACCTTAATAGAGAGACCTCAGTCCTTGTGAACATAGGAAATTATTTTAACAAAACATAGATCTTTTGTCTTTTAGGTAGACTTACTCAAAGGTAAAGAAACCTTTTATAATCTTTCAGATGAAAAGGTCAAGAAAAATTATCCTTAAGAGAAGACCAAATTTTAATTTTGCACCAGCTTACTTTTGACATTAAAACTCATTTACTTAATTGGATTTAGTTTAATCTTAGCCAACTTGACCATGTATACAACTCCTTTTCCAGAATTTTTCTTCCATGAACCTTCTATAACTTTCTTTTTACTTTCAGAATTTGTTCGATGCCTTCCTTTCTTCTCTTCTAGTATTTGAGGACAAATTTATCTTTCTTAACCAAATAAAATATTTCCATTTTTTGTACCTTCTTTATACATCTTACTCTCCTTGTACACAGACATATTTTTCTTAATTTTTAGGAGCTTCAATCACATATACTAATTAGAAATTTTTAACCCTTAGAAACCTTAATTTCTAAGTAAAAAGTAAGCAATTATAAACTTTCTTTTATGTTAGTATTCTGTGGCTTGGAAAATTTATAAATACTGCATAATTCCTAGAAACGTGTTACTTTATAGTACAATCTTCTAATAAAACATAAGACATGTTTACCAACAGACCCAAAACACCTTTTAGTTTTCCTGCAATAAGCCAAAAGTAGACAAACCTATATTTAGCAATCAATGTCTAATATCTTGTCTTATTTGGAAATGATCTAGGCACTCAATGAATTTTTATGATAATATTTAGCAAAACTCTAAAGTTTTAAGTCACCAAAAAGAGTTTGGAAGCTGTAACCACCATAACACATAATTATTTTTAAAAGTTTACCCAACATTCATCTTTTTTCACAACTATTTAGCTACTTGTTCCCAATAATTATTTAGATTGACTATAAGACTTCATAAGACATTAGATAAAATTAGCCATCATTTAAGTTACTATTTTTGTTAACCAGTTCTGTAATAGAAATAACATCAGTTTTTCTACAAAATTTCATGTAAATTTTATCAACTCTTATACCTCTAAACATAGTTTTCATTAAGACTTTTATCAATAGGTCTTGGTCTTATAATTTTGGACGAGGGAAACATTTCCAGTCAGACATTTTAAAACACACTCAGGCAAAGATGATGTAACCTCTTTATATAAAATTAGCTCAAACATTCCAACCTTTATAGTCTTATCAACACTTACACTTTTACATGTTCTCAATTCAACTGTAACCTGAGTCAGGGTCTTAAGGCTAGTCAAAATTTTCCCTTCTTTTTCTGGCCTTTTCTTAGGTACCAATTAAACAATTATGTGAGAGCTCGTAAAACATTTTTTCCCCTCAATTTAGAAATTTTTCCAATTTAAATGATCCATCGTCTGGCCACATTGACAAGTAGGATCTTAATCTTACCAGTGACTCATCACAAGCTTTAACTATGGACGCAAGAGGCGTCTCCAAAAGAAATCCAGAGAATTCACTCTCAAAAATAAGAAAGAACAAGAGATGACAAAGGCCTCTTACAAAGCAAATGGGACCCCTTATGACAAACTTCCCTGAGAGCAGGAACAGCCAGACAAAGAGAGTTTCTCGGAACCCCAGTCTGTATGACTGGCTGCCAAGGATGCACGTCAGTACATACATTTTCCGGATGGTGGAGACCAGAAAGGTCACAAAGCCAAACTCTCAAGATATAGAACAAAACAAAAGCCCAGATTACAGGCTTATAGATGCCTGTGTAAATGACAAACAAAAAGAAAGACAGAGACAAAGATTATATCTGGGAGGAAACGGATCAATTATCCAATGGGTACCCAACCAGATCCTAGAGTTGCTGAGTCCAAGAAGCTAGCTTCACCAATATTTTCTCCTGTTAATCTAAATTTAGAAAGAGAAAACTCACCACTCTCACTTCCATTGGATCCCTCAGGCAGAGATCCGGGAGACTGACTTGGTAAGAACTCTCACCTCCTGCCGGCTCTTGTCTGGGTCCGAGATCTCTCCGCTGCAGTCCTCCAGGAGTGAGCAGTGTCCAGCCAGTGCAATTTTTTTTTAAATTGATGTTTTACTAGTTTATAACATTGTGAAATTTTGGGTCGTACCTTTTTGTTTGTCCATCACCATATATATGTCTCCCTTCACCCCTTGTGCCCACCCCCACCCCCATTTTTGCCCCTGGTAACCACAATACAGTTTTCTCTGTCCATGTGTTGGTTTATATTCCACATATGAGTGAGATCATACAGTGTTTGTGTTTCTCCTTCTGGCTTACTTCACTTAAAAAAGTACCCTCCAGGCCCACCTATGTTGTTGCAAATGGGACGATTTTCTCTTTTTTATGGCTGAGTAGTATTCCATTTTATATATACACCACATCTTCTTGATCCAGTCATCAGTCGAGGGGCATTTAGGTTGCTTCCACTTCTTGGCTATGGTGAATAATGCTGCAATGAACATAGGGGTGCGTAAGCCTCTTTGGATTGTTGATTTCAGGTTCGTTGGATAGATTC
>JABWHU010000002.1:7602385-7660578 GCA_014189135.1 Dicerorhinus sumatrensis harrissoni | reverse complement strand
ACTATTTCTCCATCATATTTGAAGGATATTTTTGCTGGATAGAGTATTCTTGGCTGAAAGTTTTTGTCTTTCAGTATTTTGAATATATCATTCTGGTCTCTCCTAGCCTGTAAAGTTTCTGTTGAGAAATCTGCTGAAAGCCTGATGGGAGTTCCTTCGTACGTTATTTTTTGTTTTTGTCTAGCTGCCCTTAATATTGTTTCTTTGTCATTGACTCTGGCTAGCCTTACCACTAGGTGTCGTGGAGTGGGTCTTTGCCTGTTGACATGTTTAGGTTACCTGTTGGCTTCGCTTTCTGGTATTTCCTGCTCCTGCCTCAGATTTGGGAAATTCTCAGCTATTATTTCCTTGAATAGGCTCTCTGTTCCTCTTTCCCTCTCTTCTCCTTCAGGAATACCTATAATTCTTATGTTACATTTCCTAATATAGTCAGATATTTCTTGGAGACTTTCTTCATTTCTTTCTAGTCTCAGTTCTCTCTCCTCTTCTATCTGGAGCATAACTGTATTCCTATCCTCTAAAATGCTAATTCTTTCCTCCATATTGTCAGCTCTGTTCTTTAAAGATTCCAGATTCTCCTTTATCTCCTGCATTGTGTCCTTCATCTCCATCAGCACTGATTGGTTTTTCTTTATGATTTCAATCTCTTTTGTGAAGAAACTCTTAATCTCATTGAATTGTTTGTCTGTGTTTTCTCATATTTCGTTGACTGTTTTTATGATAGCTATTTTGAAATCTCTGTCATTTAGGTTATGGATTTCTGTGTCTTCAGGGTTGGTTTCTGGGTGCTTGTCATTTTCCTTCTGGTCTGGTGATTTCATGTATCTTTGCATTGTGGTTCCTGTGTTGGCTTTGTTTTTCCTCATCCTGGAAATCTCTGGTTGTAATTTCCACCTGCCACCACTGTGTGGGGCTAAAGGGCTGTATAATCTGAGCCCCGTGCACTCTGCCCCGGCTGTTTGCTGCAATCCGTGATCTGTGGGTCGCTTGGTCTGGTCTGGTCAGCTGAGCTGCAGGGTCCGGTTTGGGGGGGGTGGCTCTCTCTTTTGCCGGCTGGGTCCCTGGTATGGGGGACTTCTCGTTTGCCCCTTGTTATCCACTCTCTGGGGTGCTCAGATGTTGATGGTACCCTGTAGCAATTCTGAGTCCTCTGTGTGGGAGTTTCCCACTGGCTGAGAGAGCCCAAAGAGCTACGGTTCCCTGCAGAGGGCCGCCCCTCCCCCCGCTCTGGGATCCGAGCAGACCAGGATGGCTGATCTGATGGGGAGGGAGAGGAGTTCTTCTTACCTCTCCCCACTTCCTCCAGGGGCCCAGCATGTTCCACTTTCAGATGTGCAACAGTGTCGATCTTTCCGATCCTGCTTTTCATTGTCTAGGATTCCATTGTTGGTCTGTGACTGTTCCTTTTGTTGTATCTTATCAGGGGAAGAGTTTACAGGAAAGCTCACTCTGCCATGACGCCGACATCACCTTCCCAGCCAGTGAAATTTTTGCCCCACTTTGGGCACCACAACTGTTGGGGAAGAGGGAGAATCCCCCTCCACCCTTTCCCTTAAGATTCTTATGGCCGGCCAAATAATTAAAAGACAGGTTAGCAGGAGAAAATAATACCAAGTTTAATAACATGTATACATGGGAGAAACCAGGGAAACTGAGTTTCTCAACATAATAGAGGCAATTCTCATATTAAATACCTTCTTCAGCTAAAGACAAAGGAGGGTGTTGGGGTTGGGGAGAGAGACAGAAATCACAGTAACCAAGTGTACGTAGATTTAAGGCCTTATCCTCCACACTGATAAGATCCTAGAGAGGCCATGCCCCCTTCCCCCTAGAGAGGGAGATACCTTTACAAATGTAAGTACAAGGTGAACTGAACTTTGTTATGAATGGGCTTAGCAAGGACTCTGCCAGTCTGTTTACACCCAGAGTTAAATTCCTTTAGGCAGTTTGGGGGAGGTCAAATGTCCATCAGAGAAAATAATCAAGGTAAAGAGACATATTTTGGGGTGGCCAAATTTTGATCTCCCACAGCATTCACAAGACATTTATGTTTTAGGAAACACTCTGACCCGGTGTCATATCTCAGCTTTAGTGCATTAGATGTATGCATGTATACACAACCTGAAACACCTGCTCAGAGCTGCAGACTCAGCCACAGAACTCGTCTACCTGACAACATCCTATGAAAACTGGGGGAAAATTCAACAAAAGATGTAAATGTTTTCAAACATGGTACATATTTTAGAAAAATGATTTTAACAATGGCCTGTGTTTTAATTCTCCTGGAGGTTGATATTTTGGGACCACCTGCCTGTTGTTATGAACATCATGGCTCACTGAACAGCAGAGATCCTGGGATGGCTAGGATGGGGCACACTGCTTTCTAAAGGGGTGAGAGCCATCTCTGTCCAATTAGTGCCTGTAGCATCTGCAGAACTGGATTTTCTTCAAGACCATGGTGATCAGTGTCAAGGGTGCCTTGCTCAGTTCTCAGGAATTTCTATTGCAAGTTTCACTTCATGGGCTCTTTTGATACATGCCTCTTCCCTGAGAGACATGGCAGCTCCAGGTATCAACCTGCAGACTCACTGCAAAACCACACTCATTTGCTCACCAAATATAAACCATAATGTGTGACAAATATTTTTTGTCATTTCAGTCTCTTGAGTGGTCTGTCTCTTTCTATTACTACCCCCTTAAACTGTCCATCTCATTTCCCATACACAGCCTAATGCAAAATGCTGAGTGAGTAATCCAACTCCCTCTTTCTTGCTGTCTTGGTCTTGCTTTCTCTCTGCCTCTATTTCTGTCTCTGTGTTCTTGTGTCTGTCGTTACAGTAAACTCAGTAAACTGAGGCTGTTAAGGAGCACAGTCAGGATTACAATCTAAACCACCAGATTCCAGAAATTTCCTTCCTGCTGACTCATGTGTCTACTCTTGGTCACCAATGTACACCCTAGTCTATCCTCCCTTCATCTCCATTTTTCCTTCTCGGGAACTTTCCAGAATCAGGAAAACAATGAGCTGTAGACTGAGTGACACCCACTGAGGTGTGTGGGCTGTACTCAGCAGAGCATGGAGACATTCTCATTTCTGATGTGCCTCATTGATCAAGATGCTATTTGGTCTGGAGAAATGTATAAATGAGCGTGTTTGTTCCTCTTTTCTCATGGATACCGTGCTGATCTCTCAAGACCCTGAAAGTCATGAGGATGTTCCTCTTTGTCTTTGCTGTTCTCTTCTTTCTGGCCCCAGGTAAATGAGTTCTTTTGCACAGAAGGTTATTGGAAGTGGTGGCTCAGAGAAAGAGTTTGCCTCAGTGAGCAACAGGATGCTATCAATTCTAGAATGCAAAGACCCCCTCGGCCGGTAGCCCTGCAGGGGAATATTTGCTGCAGGAGGCAACTTTAATGACTCTTCCATAAATCTTTTGCATTTTTCATCATTATCTAGGATGGGGTGTGACAGATTTTAAGAAATAAAGATATTCCAGGAAAGATGCCTTTTGGTCCCCAGTCTCATGTTCACTAACAAAGCAAAAATTTGGAAAAATATTAAAAGCAAGGATAGCTGATCTTTTAAAACATAGATGTGATAAAGATTAAGACAGGTAAGGAAGAGAGACAGAGGAAGGAAGAAATGGAAGAGAAAAGGAATGGACCTTAGAGACACGGTGTATTCATGCCAGTCATGGCAATAGGTAAAATAGCAATAGTTAAGCTGCCACTTCTTAATCCCATACTATAGAGCTGGCTGCTCCACATAATGAAATGCATTTAGTTCTCCAATGCCAGCGACTTGAGGGAGTGAGTCCTACCTCTAATTTAGTGATATTCAGAGCAATACTTCTGGCTTGGCAGGTCCCTTTTACATATATTTTACAGATGCAGAAATTGAGCCTCAGATGGGCTAAGCAGCTTCTCAAGGTCATTCACAGGAGCAAGAGTGAAGCAAGAATTTAGCCCAACTCTGTCTTGCCACAGTGAGAGGAGATGTCCTTCCCATGTCAGAACTCTCCTCACTCTCTGCTCCTCCTGGGAACCTCCAATGATTCCAATTGGATCTTCCCCAAAGTTAAAGTCCAACACTAGGCTAATCTCAGGTTCCAGGGAGCTGAAGAAAGGGCTTTCCAGAACCCACGAGGAGCCCACATTTGTGCCAGATGCTAGTGGTATCCCCTGTGTGATGCTCAGAATTTTCACACCAGCTCTGCGTGTCTCTGGTCTGTTTTGCAATAAACCGTGTGATTAGATTCTGTGCCAAGCATAAGGGGATCTAGGGCCTACAGGGAGCCATTCATTCCACTGTCTTTGGACACGTTGGAAATGTGTTCCAGTGAACACGTTGGAAACTGACCAACGTATCATTTTCAGATCACTCATACTTTTTATATAATTAGAAAACAATACAAGGTTATATAATATAAATTTACCTAATATAACCAAATGAAATGGGCCTATTAATGTTACCCTATTATTGTGCCATATGCACACACACACACATACAGAGTTACATTAAACTCTAGGGTCTCTATAATTATCTATTAGAAGCCTTCCAGGCATGGATGCTCTTTCTCTTTCCAGGCCATCACTGTGAATTGGATCCAATACAAGGACTCTTGTCAGAGTGAGGTCCAGTACCTCCACCCTGAGATAGCTTTAAAATATTAGGAGGGCAGAGGGAGTATAGACCTCTGCAGTGGTAGCTACAGTTCATTGAGCTCTGAAATACTGGGGCATTTATACTTATGAACTTATATGGTGATGATAGATATAATTAGTGCACTTGCTAGAACTAATCCATCAGGTTTTAGTATTACATATATGTTAATTATGCACCTTTATATGTTGACATTAATTGCAATTTGTGTCCATCAGACACTTTCATCAGTGACACCCAAATTAATCAACTCTGCATTGTTGATTCTAATATGTTGTCTGTCCTTAACTTGAAGCTAGCTACTATTATGATTACTACTGATAAAGTACTTAAGGCTAGAACCCGTATTCTATGAAGAATTAATAAGACATCTTGAAGAGCGATTCCAACACATTTCACCTCCCGCTCTTGAACACATTCGATGGAACGTGAAGGAGAAATCAGATAGAACCTTTCTAAGCAATCTCTTTACTACACACCACAGTAAGATTTTTTCTTTCTATGTATTTATTCTTTTTTGCTCCAGTCTCAGGCCATCTCCCCAATATCAGGTCTTGTTCTTCTCTCACCAAAAATTTCATTGAGAGGGCACTGAGGAAGTTCCTGACTCTGGAGGTGTTTATAGGAACAAGTTGATAATTACCTCAACAGATTTCAATAAAAGAACAATAGCTTCTGTTTCCCAATCCCCCACACAGCCTAATACAAAATGCTGGAAAACAAATTTATTCTGCCTGGTGTTTCATCCTCTATGACAAAAAGACAGAAAAATCAGAAAATATTTCCCCTGCCATCTCATCTACTGGCAGGATAAAACACTAGGGCAGGTCATAAAGAAATCTTCACTAACTAGTTCCATGACTGTACCTGGTAATTAGACATATCTGAGAAGAAAATTAATCTGGGTGGCTCCTTCCCTTCTATAGCCAGGAGTGCATTTTTTGATGAGAAATGCTACCATCTTAAAGGGAGATGCGTGAAATCTTGTCAGAAAAATGAAGAACTTGTTGCTCTCTGCGGGAAGTCTCTGAAATGCTGTTTGACACTCCAGCCATGTGGGAAGAGTAAAGATTAAGACTGAAGACTCAGACTTCCCAGAGCAACATGACTGCCCCGGATTCATGTTCTTTTTATTCTGGCCTGTTCAGTAAGAAGACACTTCAATAAAGATAGATGACTGTCTTTTATCTTTGTGTCAAGTGCTTCACTTAGAAGGGGAACATGAGTAGCTAACCTTGATGGTCCCTGACTCCTGTTTGTTTGGTTTTTTTTTGGTAAATCTTTGGTGAGATAATCTCACAAAGCCATCTGATATTTATTCTAAAGGAAACTAGATTAAACTATGATCAAAAACCTCTAGCTTGCTCTCAGGCAGACAGACTCAAATACCCTGTTGAGGTAGATAGATAGATAGATAGATAGATAGATAGATAGATAGATAGATAGATAGATAGATAGATAGATAGATTAGATAGATACACAGATACATAGATAGATACATAGATAATAGATATAGAGATAGATACATAAATAGATGATAGACAATGGATAGGTAAAAAAATGAACATGTATCTAGATGGATAGATATATTAATGGTAAATGGATAGCTAGACAATTTATTGATCCAAGACTTTCAAGTGTCAAACACCTGTATAAATTAATCATCTTTACTACATGTGTTTAACTGGAAACAGTTAAATAATTCCTATGGATTTGTCTCCTATCCATAAGTCTGGAATTTCATTTTCTGATGGTGACAGGGATTGTAAATGTCTCTATAATTTTCGGTATCTCCACAGACTTGGATCTGGTCCCAAGTTGACTTTCTACTATTTTCCTAAGAACTGGGTAAATGCCAAATTACCTTCTTACTCTAAGCTCTCACATTACCTGGTTCAAGTAAGGATTCTCTGTCATATTCCCTCAGCTTAAGATCCAGACATGGTTCCCAGCTGGGTCAGAAATCTTGTCTTACCTCCCTCTTAATTCCTCAAGGTCAATGTACTTAATCCTATTGGAATCAATGACACTTTTTAAGACATTGTTTCAGTTTTGAGACAATTGTAGGGTCACATACAGTTGTAAAAAATAATACAGATATCTCCTATACCTTTCACCCTATTTTCCCCAATAGCAACATCTTGCAAAACTATAGCACAACGTCAACATTGATACAGAATATTTCCATCACCACAAAGATCCCATATGTTGTCCTTTTACAGCCACACTCTCATCCTTCCAGCCCCTATCTCCTCCTTAACTTCTGGTACTACTAATTTGTTCTCCATTTTTAGAATTTTGTCCTTTCAGGAATGTCATATAAATAGAATAATCTAGTTTGTAACTTTTGGCAGTTGGTATTGCCAGCATAATTCCCTGGAGATTCTTTGAGATTGTTGCATGTATCAATAGTTCTTTCTTTTTTAATGCTGAGTAGTATTGCATGGTATAGGTATACCACAGTGTTTTGTTTTGTTTTTTTAACCATTCACCCAAGTAAAGACATCTGGATTGTTTCCAGTTTGGTGCTATTACAAATAAAGCTATTATAAACATTTCTGTTCATAGATTTTTGAGAAAATATGAGTTTCTGTTACTCTGAAATAAATGTCCTCAAAAGTAATTGCTGGGTCATACAGTAGTTGCAAGTTTAGTTTTTATAAGAGAGTGCCAAACTGTTTTCCAGAGTGGCTGTACCATTTCACATTCCCACTAACAATGGAAGAGTGATCTAGCTCATCTACACTCTAGTCAGCATTGGCTAAAAATAGTTGTCACTATTTTTTATTTTTGCCACTCTGGTAAGTGTGTATTGACTGCTCATTGTGATTTTAATTTGCACTTCTTTAAAAACTAATGATGTTTAAGATCTTTTCAGGTGCTCATTTGCCATTCTTACAACTCCTTCAGTAAAATATGTGCCTCATAGTCCTTGTCTAACTGGATTGTTTTTTTGTTTTTACTGTTGAGTTTTGAGAATCCTTAATATATTCTTGATGTTAGTCATTTGTTGGATATGTGGTTTCCCAGTATTTCTTCCCAGTCCACAGCATGTCTTTTTAACCTCTTACCAGGACCTTGAAGAGCAATTTTTTTTTACTTGGGTGTGGTCCAATTTATTTTATTTTATTTTTATTATTTATTTATTTGTTTGTGAGGAAGATTGGCCCTGAGCTAACATTCATGTCCATCTTCCTCTACTTTATATCAGATGCCACCACAGCATGGCTTGACACGTGGTGCATTCGTGCGCACCCGGGATGCGAACTGGCAAACCCCGGGCAGCCGCAGCGGAGCACACACACTTAACCGCTTGCACCACGGGGCCAGCCCCCCAATTTATTTTATTTTAAGGGATCATAATTTTTGAGGCAGGTCTAAGAACATTTTGCATAGCCCTAGATGCTGAAGGTTTTCTTCTATATTCTTTTCTCAAAGTTTTATATTTTTACATTTATATTTAAATCCATGAACCATCTTGAGTTATTTCTTCTAAAAGCTGGGAGACAGTCAAGATATTTTAATTTTTGGTTTGTCTATGTCCAAAAGCTCCAGCAGCATTTGTTCAGAATGCTTTTATCTATTAAATGACTTTTGCAACTTTCTCAAACATCAGTTCAGAGATTTCACTCAACAGATTCGAGAGCTGATCTCCACACAAACTCCTGCCGGAAATGTTTATAGCAGCTTTATTCACAGTCGCGCCAAAGTGGAAGTAACAAAGATGTCCATCAATTGGTAAGCTGATAACAAATTGTGGTTCATACATATAGTAAAATATTATTCAGGGATAAAAAGAAATGAACTATTAATCCGCAAAAAGACACATATGAATCTTAAATTCATATTGATTCATGAAAGAAGCCAGTCTGAAAAGGTTACACATGTGTGATTCCAGTTCCATGGCATTCTGGAAAAGGAAAAAATACCAAGACAGTACAAAGATCAGTGTTTGCCAGGCTTGGGAGAGTGAAGAACAGGGAATGTGTTAGGGCTGTGGTACTATTCTGTAGGAGATGGTACATTTGTTAAAACCCTCTGAACTTTGAGACACAAAGAGTGAACTAAGATTCACCCTGAAAATTAAGAGAAACAATTTAGGAAGTCAGGGCTACCACAGGAAGGAATGAGAATGTGACCAAACTATCAAACTATATTATAAATGTAAAAAGCAATTTCATTGAAGGCAATGAGGGAAAAGGGCTAACCTAAGTAACTTTGGGAATGAGAGCCATCTCTAAGTCTAAAGATGAAAGGAACTGTACAAAGCGTTGCACTCAGGTTGATAATGTTGTTTATTATGTAATACAAGTTTAAAAATTCGACATTGCCATACATGTATACCGGAATTGAACTACTGTGTAATGTATGGTAAATGGTGGGAGCCAGGTTTCTGACTATTGGAGTGGAGGAAGGAAAAGTTGGAATTATTCATGTGGGGATGGATTATAGTTGGAGATATCAATATGAACTCATGTTTAGCTTAGTATAGATACAGATGGTTACATACACAAATATTTATAGATATATGTGCATATATATGGGTTTTTAAAGAAACATCTATTTCCTTACACTATTGGCTGAGAGGGCCTAGAAGCAACGACATTCCAGCAACTATGAGCACACCTGGCACCAGATATTGGTTTTCAATATTATTCTCCAATAAAAGGAGCCAAAGATCCTAGGAGAAATGGCTAATTCTGGGACTGGAGCAGGAAATACACAAGAAAAACCCAGAACAACCTGTAGTGCCAGAATATACAGAAGTATTCACAATAAACAGACAAAAAGTGACAAGGATAGGTCAAAGGGATACAAGAGTCAACTGAAAGTGCTTCCAATGACCAAAGCTGAATAAATTTAAGCAAAAAAAGAAATTAAGTTGTATTGGATTATAATACAAAGTCTAAAATAAATAACCATGACTATGATTCCATATCCACATAAATAAGTGATTGAATAAATAAATAAATGTGGAAAAAGAGACAGCTTTCTCATGAAGAATAATTCTAAATAATTTATGTACATACTATGCCCTTAAAGAAGTGGGGTATAATTCCCCACTCCTTAAGTCTGAAAACTTTGCCTAGTGCAAAGTGACTTCCTTCCAAAGAGTACAGTATGGAAAGGGGGAAAAAGAGTAACTTTACAGGGAGAAATTCGACAAACCCAACCTCAATCAGGTGATTAAATTCAACATCAATAGTGGTAAGTCATGTTGATAGTATGTGCCCTTAATATATGACAAGAATGGCCATTTACCTCAGTGGTCTTCCTTCCCCAAACATATAATCCCAATACAATCGTGGCCAAAACTTCAGACAAATCCCAGTCGAGGGACATTCATCCCTGACCAGTACTCCTCAAAACTGTCAAGGTTGTGAAAGAAGAGGAAAGTCTTGAGAAACTGTCACAATCCAGAGGAGCCTAAGCAGACGTGACAACTAAATGTAATACGGTATCCTGGATGGGATTCCGGAACAGACCGAGGACATTAGATAAAAACTAAGGAAGTTAAGTAAAGTATGGACTTGAATTAGCAATAATTTATTATTTCATCAGTTATCACAAACTTACCATATGTTAATAACAGGGGAAACTGGGTGCAAGATATATGAGAACTCACATATAAAAATGTCTTCACAATTTTTCTGATGGCTGTTTTAACATTTTTGCCAGATAATTTTCTCATCTCTGTCATTTTGATGTTGGCATCTATTGATTGTTTGTTTTCATTTAGTTTGAATTTTTTGTGGCTCTTGGTATATGAATTATTTTCAATTGAAACTTGAACATTTTGCTTATTATGTTATGACACTGGATCTTATTTAAGCCTCTTGTTTCACGTGGCTCCTGCAGGTGAAGGAGTGCCAGTTTTTACTGCCAGGTGGGATGAAAATTAAGGTTCAGGTTCCCCATCTGACCTCTGTTGACACCCCATGGGGTTGGAGTGGGTGGGGTGCACTTCTTCTTACTTCTGTGGGTAGGGTGTGTCTGGGGTGGAGTTCCAGCTTCCCTACTAGGTCTCCACTGATAACTATCCTGGTTGCTAGGGGTAAGAGTGCCTTGTTAGTTCTCCACAAGTGGCTTTCATTGACACCACGGGGAGAGAAAGAAGTTCTCATTACCTCATTACCATGGGATGCTAGTGGGTGATATGGAAATCTTGACACACCTCTGCAGCTGGATGCTGGAGAAAAGTTTCTTTTCTATGGGGGGCAGGGTGGGTTGGGGTGGGAAGGAGTCTTTGTTAAAAATTCAATCACACCAGGGGGTTGGCCTGGTTTCATAGTGGTTAAGTTCCTGCTCTCCACTTCAGTGGCCCCGGGTTCACAGGTGTGACTCCCGGGTGCAGACCTAAGCACTGCTTATCAAGCCACACTGTGGCAGGCATCCCACATATGGTAGAAGAAGATGGGCATGGATGTTAGCCTAGGGTCAATCTTCCTCAGTAAAAAGGGGAGGATTGGCACCACGTGTTAGCACTGCACTATTCTTCCTCACCAAAAAGAAAAAAAAAACTAAAAATTCTAGAATCACACTAAATTTTAGCAAAGTTTCAAAAATTCATTTCTACCTGTTTTATTCTCATCTAATGTGGAGTGGATCTATATATATATTTAAATATATATATGTGTGTGTAAGCTTTCTACTTATAGTTATAAACTTACCCAAGCTTTCTCACTTTTTAACATACCCAAAACAAACAACTTTGTTATATCCATAACTGAGGGCCTCAATTGGCCTGAATCCCAATAGGGAGACCTTCAAAGGATAGTGAAAAATAGAGAGAGATATGTCATGCAATGAGACTTTTCAGATCGCTTAATGGCTGCTACTTGGTAGGAGAAGAATTCTTACTCTAATTGAAAGCAAAAACATTTAAAACTCTTAGGTATCTCTGATAAGTTGGAAGGCCTGGTTTCTAACATATTACACTAATATTCATAGGTGTATTACTGATGAAACCAATTCCATTCTCAGATACTTCCAGAAGTTTTTGTTTCTTTTACATTTAACCTGTGATCAATATTGAGTTACTTTTTATGAAAGGTATAAAGTATGTATCTAGGTTCCATTTTGCTTTTTTTTGGTATATGGACATTGTCGACCCCAATAATCCATAATCAATCTATAAATCAAAATTGGAGTGAGTTTATTATGAGCCAACTTTTGAGGACTGTGGCCCTGGGCCTTCCTTCCCTAAGGAAGGAAGGGCACCAAAGAAACGGGGTGTATAGAGTGGTTACATACTATGTTGGAACAAAGAGCCTACATCACGTATGATAGGAATGTCCCATTTACAATTGTCATGATATGCTTTGCTGGTACAGTGGGTCAGTGGTCAGCAGGTCAGTGGTCACAAGGTGAGCACAGTAGATCTGTAAGTAATCCTTAATTCTCAGGAAGAGATGTTTATCCTTAAAGAAATGCTGATAAGGGGGGAAGTTACATCCCTATCTTTAGGGGCATCATTCCTGTCTTTGGGACACAGTAAATATTTAAAGCAGATGTACAATGCTTGCTCAACAGGCCACATAAGGCCCTTTTGAAAAAAACAATGTCAGGCTGAATTAGTTTTAAACCAAATGGCTTCCTCATGTACTCCAATATATCCTACTGCTTTTCAATTATTTATCAAATTCTCCCTTCTGATCTATTATTTTTGATAGAAATCATTGATGATCAAGATATTGCTCCTCGGCATCAGCATGGTTGCTGCCTTCCCTGGGTCTATTATGTTCCTTGGTGCTAGGATTTTATCTCATTTATTTGCCCAGTTATCCATATTAGGGGGAACAGATAAGCATAGAGGTATATATTAACAGAATAAACATTTCCTAGGTTATATAATTTTAGGCTGTTGCACAAAGATTGTACATGTGATTCTACATGACTCCTCATGCTCATATTGTTTATAATTATAAAAGATTCATTTAAGATATTCACCTGCTTTTTCACGTGCTTTAGTACATGCAGTTAAAAAATGTAAGGCCATTCTATTTTGAAGGTGAGCATTTTTCATTCAAGATATTTTAGTATTTAATAAGTCTATTCCTGCTTGACTATCATTAAGAGCTTGTTGAATTAATTTAGTCAGTGCTTCTATATGTGATACAATATCCTCTAGCCCCAAGGAGGGAACAAATATAGATGCTAGGTGGCCATGCCAGTGGAACACTAAATGATCTCATCTGGCCTTAAAGAGAAGAAGATTGACAACAGATATCAACTCAGTGTGAATCCTTTCCTGCATCCAAGGGAGGCTCAGGGTCCAGTGTTTTAGCCATCCAGGCAGTAGCCAAGGACAAAGATTTGTTCCACATAACCTTTGAGTTCCATTAGGAGCCACCTGATAAATACCTGGCCTTCAAGACCAGTCTGTTCCAAATCAATCACTTAATTTAAGTATGATAGTATTCTGAAAACCTTAAATTGAACATTTATAGAATAGTTATATAGTTTAAGCATTACAAAGTTTTAAATGAGGAGATGTAAGTTTGAGAATACAGGCCTGGTCCAGAGTCTTGGGACAGCTGTCTACGACAGATGCTGTCTTCTTCTCATTCTTTCTTGGAGATATTTACATTGGTCATTTGAAGTCGGCTTTCAGAAGTACAAATTGAAACCCATTCAGGTGGAGAAGCCTATTTTTATTTATTTAAAATGAGAAACGTGAATCTATGAGTCTATGCCTTCTGATTCTGTAATGTATTTATTGGTTAAAAGTACCTGGTATGGTCCTTTCCAACAGGGCTGCAAAGAGTCTTTTATCTGATTTCTTTTCCAGTAAACAAAATCTCCACATAGTAGTTCAGGATCCTAAAGGACTTTGTATCCTGGGAGCTCACTGTGAAAAGAAGCAGCTACCAACTTCCTCATTTCTTTTAAGTGTCTCAATGAGATCTTGACAATAATTAAGATATCTTCTTTAAGCAAAGTTGGTTCATGCATGGCTTCATTTCATTGCATAGGCATTCCCATTATTATCTCGAAAGGAGATAGCCAATGTTTACCAAAGGCTATAGATATAAGATTGAGGAGTACTAGTGGAAGAGCTTTTGGCCACGAGAGACTAAATGCTTCTGAAAGCTTTGCCAATTGAGTTTTAATCATGCTGTTAGTTACAATGTTCTATTCTTGGCCAAATCTCACAAATAGATTTAATTACTTGTTTGGTGAAATGAGTTACCTGGTGCCTGTGTAACTTGGTAGGAATTCGTCAAATGGGAACTATCCTTTCCAATAATAATTTACCAAAAGCCATGGATCTTCTGTAAGGAAAGGTCTCTACTGAACGTGAGAACATACAGATCATTACCGGGATATATTTATATCCTTGAGATGATGGTATTTGGAAAAAGTTCAATTGCCATACCTCAAAGAGTCACTTAGGAAGGGGAAATTTGCCTTGTGATTTAAGGCATAGTTTCCCTAGATTATATTTTGGGCATACAGCACAATGAGTAAAGGCTTTATGAGCCACTGTGGGAGAAAGTTTCCAAAAATATTGTTTTCCTCTTTTTGTTGCCACCTTTATTTCTTTTCTTCCATGGCAATTTATTGAGCCTATAGACGGAAATCTTTTACTGGGTTAGCAGAGTTAATAGAAAGTGGCAGTCATTCTTGAGACTGGACAGCCTATCCATCTTGATAATGTCCTTGCTTATTGTGTAAGATCTATCCCTAAACCAAATTAAGTAATAAAATGCAGTTGTGGTCTTTTCCTCTTGTAGTGCTGGAAGCAAGGTAGTAGGGTTAAGATAGTGAACAATATTTACCTATGCAGTATAACTTAAGATAATTTGTCTCCATTTATTTGATAATGCTTCCCATGCAATTTAGCATACCAAAGAAGCCTAATTAGTATGTTCCTCTTTATAAGAAGAGAGACAAAATTTCTTTGAGAATCCCAGGGGCCCTCTGAATAGTCTCAAATAAAAAAGTCAAAAGAAAGATTATATTTAGGATATGAATTTTGGGGAGCTTGTCAAAGATATCAAAATTTTTTAAAACACTTGGTCAAACAAGATCAAGGCATTGCTGAACTTGTTGCCTTGAAACAAGGGTTGCTGTGAAACAATGCTTAGTTATCCATTTAACCAAAGTGAGACTCACTCAAAAGTAAAGAAAACATTTTCTAATCTCTTTCTCAAAAGCAGACTAAAAGTGCAGGACAATTATCCTTTTAAAAGAGAGAAACGGTCCAGCCTGGTGGCATCATGGTTAAGTTCGTGCACTCCACTTTGGTGGCCTGCGGTTCTCGAGTTCAGATCCCAGGGACAGACATACACAAAACTCATCAAGCCATGCTATGGTGACATCTCATATATAAAATGGAGGAAGATTGACACAGATGTTAGCTCAGAGATAATATTCCTCAGCAAAAAGAGGAGGATTGGCAATGGATGTTGGCCCACAGCCAGTCTTTCTCACAAAAAAAAAAAAAAGAAAGAAAAGGAAAACCAAATTCTAATTTTTGTACCAGCTTACATCTGATATTAAAACTTATTCACTTAAATTTATTTTCATCCTAGTCAACTTGACCATACATAAAAATATTTCTTAGTGTTCCTCTTCAAAAAACCTTGTATAACTATTTTTTACATTCATTATTTGTTCCATGACTTGTTTGATTTTCTCCCCCCTCCTAAAACTTTGAGACAAATTTACATTGTGAAGAGAAGAAAAATATTTCCATTATTTATACATTCTTTTACTGAAAATATACATATTTCTTTGAATACAAAGGTGTTTTACTTGTTAATTTTTATTAGCTTTAATCTCTTATATAAATTAGTATCTTTGACCCTGTTAGATCTTAATATTTAGTGAAAATTAAGAAATAATTATAAACTGTCTTTGACATTAACATTCTGTGGCTTGGCAAATTTATAAATACTTTTCATAAGTTCTAGAAACATGCTACTTCTCAGCACAATTTTAATAGAATTCAAGAGATAGTTTTTAAGAGACCCAAACACTTTTAGTTTCTCTGTAATAAGAAGCCAAATGTAGATAAACTTACATATATTTAATGATTATGCTTCAATATTTTACCATATTTGAAAATGACCTAGATATTCAGTGAATTTTTATCATTTAATTTCACCTTGCAAAACCTCAGTTTCAAGTTACCAGAGTGATTTTAGAAGTTATCTTAAATATACATCCCATAACAGCAATTATTTTAAAAAGTTAACCCAACATTTTTTTCATATCTATTTAGTTCAGTCATTTCCAATAATTATTTAGATTGCCTACAAAACTTCATGAGATATTAAGCAAAATTAGCCATCATTTATCTTACCATTTTTTGCTAACCAGTTTTGTAATAGAGATAACATCAGCTTATTTGACCAACGAATGTAGAATACAGGCTTCGTGTCTGCATCATATCCTATGCTGATAACTCTGAAAATATGTTCATTATAATCAAACCAACAAACTTAAATAAGATTTTATTTACCATAGATTTTTTCATATCATGTTAACTTGAAAGATATTTGGGTTAGTTTCTACTACATTTAGAAATAATTTACATGAGCACTTACTTAAAGCTAATTAAATAGAGCTCTTTAGAAACTATGCCATCCAGAGGTAAAAATATCATACATATATTATATACATATAGATACATATACACAGACACTTCACAGCTGAATTCTTTTAAAATTACTGCCATGAATCAGGTACAGTAATACAAAGCTTCCTGGTTATGAATCCAAATTTTGTTTTAAGCCTCTTCTATTAATATTTGTGGAGAAAACACACAAAGATGCTAGATTTTTGGTGCTAGGTGCTCTTATGCCTGATTTTCTTGTCTTTTTTCTTCTTTAGTCTTAGGAATTGGTGATGGGCTAGATAACAGTTCCCAGAGAGGTGAGGCCATAATCCTTTCTGAGATAAAAGAACTGGATGGAATTTGAATTGCCTCTAGAGCTGCTTGTATTTTTTGCCAGGGTTTGTAAGGTGAGGACAATTGCTCTACCTGTCCAACTACATCACCCTAATTTGCTTCTTTCCCTCTGGGTGCTTAGTTTTATTTTAACTTAGGGAAGAAGGCCTGGAAAGAAAATTCCTATCAGGCTCTGAATATCAGCTTCCAGTTTGGATGAATTTCGGATTGTAAGTTGCTAAATCCTTTCAAATACCTGTCAGGTTTCACTCAGGACAGAGAGTAACTATCTGGTGTTATTGAACAGTTCCAGTAATTTTTAATGTAGCAGTTTGCCGGAAAATTTCGCAGTTTCATTAACTCTGGGAGTAGATTATGGGGGTGTCTGTAAAGTCATGGCCTAATATCTTTTCCTTTAGGTACCTTTCATAACAATTTTTTGTTAACTTTTTGCAACAAAACTTTCAATAATGTTATTTTGGAATTTTGAATTCTTTGCTTTTTAAGCGCACTTTTTAAAGGATCTTACTAACTGGAATGTTCCTTCCAAAGGCCAATGTAATTCCACTGAAGCTGGACCCCTAGCCACAAATGGATTGTAACGCACATTTCTGTCTGACCATCTCTGGCCAAGAAATGGGGTGCAAATGTCTCATGTCTAACTATATTTTGGAACCTCAACCTGATGGTTATTAAGCCAAGACCTCAGGATATGAAACAAGCTTGGTAAGTTTTCTTTTTGTTTCTGTTCTTTGTAAATATTTACAGTTTCCAGAAGCTTTAGTTTGAGCAATTGTGCCAGAAGTTGGCTAAAACAACTCTCTAAAAATTTCTCTGTTGTCTGGCTCTTAAAAAGGAACCCCACAGTGGCCATTGTAATTTTAAATTTTCTGTAGTTATCTTGCCAGCCATTTATGGCTATCCTTATTTCGTTAAGCACTTGCAACTTTCAGCATAAAGCCAGCTGGATTTCCAACATGAGGCCCGAAGGGAATTGGTCAGCTCTTAGCAGCTTGATTTCCCATTTTTCTCTTAGTTTCATTTTACTATAAAGTCTGAAAAATTTCTAGGGACAGTATAAGGAGCTGGTATTCCTTCTCTTCAGAACTTGTTTACGTTCAGATTCTCATTTCTCTATCAAGCAGTTTGTTCAGACATTATAAACAAAATTCTTTCCAATTTAAAGCTAAACTAAGCAGGTCAGCCTGCCCCATTCACTCCAAAGTTCTGCCTAGGCTCCCCCGGCCTAGGAAATTCCCCCCAGGTATCACTTTCCAAGGAATTCCCCACTAGGCTCCTCTTACCTAGGGTATGTACCAGTACCCCCTTAAGACACCTAATCTTAAGGTTTTAAGCAGCTCATATAAACTCTGGGCCATTGACATAAATTAAGGAGGTCTGGGTTTCAGGAGAATTCACTAGTGTCACCTGAAGAAAGCAGTGATCCAGGGGGGATCAAAGGGCCCCTATTAGTACCAAATGTCAGTTCAGTGTACGTTCCAGGTAGTCTCTGGTGGGTTTCTCTGAAGTCTTTCCATGATTATGCCAAGAAATGTTGACACAAATAATCCATAATCAACCTATAAATGAAAATTGGGGTGAGTTTATTATGAGCCAGATCTAAAGACTAGCCTGGGGGCTTCTTTCCCCAAGGAAAGAAGGACACAATACAAGTGGGGTGTACAGAGTGGTTATATACCATCTTGGAACAAAGAACATACATCACATATGATAAGAATGTCACATTTACAATTGTCATGAGATGCTTAGCTAGTACAGCAGATCAGTGGTCAGCAGATCAGTGGTCACAAGGTGAGCACAGCATATCTGTAATTAATCCTTAGTTCCCAGGAAGAGATGCTTATCCTTAAAGAAATGTTAATAAGGGAGAAAGTTACATCCCTGTCTTCAGGGGCATCATTCTTGTCTTTGGGACATAGTAAATATTTAAAGCATATGTACAATGCATGTTCAACAGGCCACGCCATGCTCTTTTCAGAAAACAAGGTCAGGCCAAATTAGTTTTAAATCAGATAGCTTCCTCATATACTTTAAAATATCCTATTGCTTTTCGTTTATTTATTAACATTCAATTGTTCCAGTATCATTTGTTGAAAAGACTATTCTTTCTCCATTAAATTACCTTTGCTCCTCTGACAAAGAACAGTTTAATCCATTTGTTTGGGTCTATTTCTAAGCTCTCTATTCTGTTCTATTGATCTATTAGTCTAGTGCTTTGAAAATACAACGCTGTCTTCCTTACTGAAGCTTTATAGTAAGTCTTGAAATCAGATACTGTCATTTCTCAAACTTTGTTCTTTCAGTATTGTGTTGGCTCTTCTGGGTCTTTTGCCTTTCCATATAAATTTTAGAAGGATTTTTTTAGTATCTACTAAATAGCTTGCTGTCATTTTCATGTGATCAAATTCCTCATCACCTCTCCCAATGTCTGATCACGCTGGCCTGCCTTTATCAAGAATCCTGTCATGTCAGTTAAGCCAGATTACTCCTCCCCCTGGCGTTTCTTCTTAGTTATTTTCCATCCACTGACCCCCACCCTGCTCCTTGGCTATAAATTCCCTATCTCTCTCCTGGAATGAAAATCCTGCTGTAGTAGTTCTTCTTGAATAATGTCTTCCTTATTAATTAAATGTGTCATGGATCATGTTTCTTTAACAACTTTATTGATCTGTTCCAAGAACCAGCTTTGGGTTCCATTGATTTTCCCTGTTTTTCTCTTTCAATTTGATTAATTTTTGTTTAATTTTTATTATTTATTTTCTTCTGCTTGCTCTTATGGTGGAAACATATTATTTATATTAAGTCTTTCGTCTTTTTAATATATGCATTTAATCATATAAAATTTTCTCTAAGCACTGCTTTTGCTGCATCCCACAAATTTTGGTAAATTGAATTTTCATTTTCACTTTGTTCAAAATATTGCTTTAATTTCTCTTGAGACTTCTTCCTTGACGCAGGAGTTATTTAGAACTGTATTCTTTAGTTTCCAAATATTTGGGGATTTTCCAGTTATCTCTTCAATATTGTTAATTCTTTGTAGTCTAATAGCAGACATTATATGATTTCTATTCTTTTGAATTTGTTAAGATGTGTTTTATGACCAAAAATGTGGTCTCTCTTTGTAAATGCTATATGTGAGCTTGAAAAGAATGTGCTGTTGTCGGATAAAGAATTCTATTTTGTCAATTAGACCAAGTTCTTTATAGTGCTGTTCAGGTCAACTGTGTCCTGACTGATTTTCTGCCCTTTGGATCTGTCAGTTACTGAGTGAGGGGTGTTTGAGTATCCAAATATAATAAGAGTTTTATCTATTTCTTCTTGTAATTCTGTCAGCTTTTGTGTCATGTATTTTGACACTCTAGTTTTAGGTTCATATACATTAAGGATTGTTATGTCTTCCTGGAGAATTGACCTCTTCATCATTATGTGATGCCTCTCTTTATCCATAACACTTTTTCTTGCTCTGAAGGCTGCTGTATTGGAAATTAATGAAGTGACTACAACTTACTTTTGATTAGTGTTAGCATGTGCAATCATGTGTCACTTAACGATGGTAATACCTTCTGAGAAATGTGTCATTAAGTGAGCACATCATTGTAAGGACATCATAGAGTGCACTTGCACAAACCTAGATGGTATAGCCTACTATACGCCGAGGCTATATGATACTAATCTTATAGGACCACCATTGTATATGCAGTCCGTCATTGACTGAAACCTCATTATATGGCATATGACTGTATATTTTTCTCCATGCTTTATTTTTAATCCATGTTACCTTTATATTTAAATTGGATTTCCTGTGGACAATGTAGACTTGGGTCTTATTTTTTGGTCCACCCTGACAGTCTTTGCCTTTTAATTTGTATACTGAAACCTTTGATGGTAAAGTGATTATTGATATTTGTGAATCTTTTTTAATTTTTTGTTTATTGCAGTAACATTGGTTTATAATACTGTATAATTTTCAGGTGTACATCATTATACTTCTATTTCTGCATGTATTACATCATGTTCTCATGTTCACTACCCAAATACTAATTACAATCCATCACCACACACATGTGCCTAATTATCCCTTTCGCCCTCATCCCTCCCTGCTCCCCCTAATGTCTACTATATTTGTTACTGTTTTCTATTCATTAAATTTCTTCTTTGTTTCTTCCCCTCTTGTTTTTTGGTTTCTATTATTTTAATTGAGAATTTTATATAATTTCATTTTATACCCTCTCATCATATCAATTATATGTCTTTTTTCTACTTGTTAACGTTACTTAGTTTTATGAATATGCATTTTTAACTAATATAAGTACACCTTCAAATAACATCATACTGCTTCCCATGTAGTCAAGTACCTTATAACAGAGTATTCCCAATTCCTCCTTATTGTCCTTATGACATTGCTGTCATCCATTTCATTCATCTATGCTTTGTAATCAGGCAATTCATTGTTATTATTATTTTGAACAAACTCTTATGTGTTAGACCAATTGACAATAAGAGAAATAGAAGATCTTATTTTACCTTCATGTATTTCTTCTCTACACTCTTCCTTTCTTTAGGTAGATCCAAGTTTCTGACCTATATAATTTTCCTTCTTTCTGACACGCTTTCTAATATTTCTTGAAGTATCTGTCTACTGGTAAAAACTTCCCTCAGTTTGTGTTTGTCTCAGAAAGTTATTTCCTTTTCAGTTTTGAGGGATAAATTTACTAAGTACAGAATTCTAAGTTAGTGGTTTCTTCTTTCATCACTTTAAATATGCCACCCCACTCTCCTCTTGCTCACATGGCTTCTGATTCCACTCTAATTCTTAACCCTGCTCCTCCATGAGTAAGGTGGTTTATTTTCCACTGGCTTCTTACAAGATTTTCTCTTTGTCTTTATTTTTTTGTTGTTTGAATATATGCCTAGTTGTAAATTTTTTTATTGTTTATCCTGCTTGGCATTCTCTGAGCTTTGCAGATGTGTGATTTAATATTTTCATTAATTTTGGAAAATTCTTGCCCATCATTACTTCCTTTTATGCTTTTACTCTTTTCTCTCTTTTTGGTATTACCATTAAGTATAATTACATATTTTGTGGAATCGTATCATATTTCTTGGACTTTTTTCCCAGTATTTTTCATCTTAGAATTCTAGTTTTAGAAGCTTCTTAAGATCACTGATTCTTTCCTTGGATGGCTCCAGTTTACTGATGAACTCATTAAAGACATTCTTAATTTCTGTTACAATGTTTTTTATTTCTATCATTTCCTTTTTTTCCCCCCAATTTTTGATTGTGGTAAAATACACACAACATAAAATTTTATATCTTAACCATTTCAAGTTTTCAGTTCAGTAGTATTAATTACATTCATATTGTGTAACCGTCACCATCATCCATCTCCAAATCTCTTTTCATCTTGCAACACTGAAACTGTGTACCCATTAAACAATACCTTCCCATGACCCCCGACCCAACTTTTTAATTTATTCTTAGAGTTTCTCTCTCTCTCTGCTTTCATTACTCATATGTTCTTGCATGTTGTCAACTCATCTCTTTAGAACCTTTAGCATATTAATCATAGTTATTTTAGACTCAAGGTCTCCTAATTCCAAAATCTCTGCCATATCTGAGTCTAGTTCTCATACTTGCTTTGTCTCTTCAGAATTTGCTTTTTCTTGCTTTAGCATAGTTTGTAATTTTTTTTATTGAATGCCATACATGATGTATGGAGTAATAGGTACTGAGGTAAATAGGCCTCTAGTGGGAGGTTTTATATTAATCTGGCTTGGAGGTGGGCTGTGTGTGTTGTTTGCTGTAGCTGTGTCAGAAGCTTCTGTTTTCTCTAATGTCTTTGTTTTTGTCACCACTGTTCTCTTTGGGTTCTCCTAGAAAATCTCCTTTTCAAATAGAATCTATGCTCTCAGCTTTTTCTAGCTGTAACTCACTGTTATTATATTGAAGCCCTGTTTGCATGGTGGTAAAGTGTGGGGGAGAGGAAACATTCTATAATCTTAGAATTAAACCAGTCTTTTCTTGGCCTGTGTTCTTGCAGTGTTACTTTCACAAGTATTTCTTTGTCTCTTCACCCAACTCAGTTGAGACAGGAAGGCTAGATGGAGCTGGACGAAGGACAGCACCCTTCTCCCAGGAGGGACATGGCTCTGGTAAAGTCGTTTTGCCCAGAAAGTAAGCTCTTGTTATAAACAATTCTCTGGACATCTTTCACGTGATTACTCTTTGTTTCTCCTCGCCAGAGCCACTGGGCTTCATTTTTGGCTCTTTACCAAGATAGCCTGGTGGATTTCCTGGAGTTAAAACTAGGACGGTGTGCAGGTTCCCTTAGATGCTCAGTGATGCTCAGTATTTTCTCACTCACAATTTTCCATATGCAGCCTCTGGAAATTTGTCAAAATTAGCACGTCTTGCTACCAGTTTATGGCTCCTGAGTCTTCTACTCCAGGTTACTACATATCATCTGTGCCTCTCTCCAAATTTGCAGGTGGTGGTTTGCTCTGTGATCTCAGTTCTCTGAAAGGTCCAAGAAAAAGTGTTAATTTTTCCTTCATTCAGCATTTTTCTTAATTTATGGGTGGGACGGGTGACCTCCAGATTATTTGCACGTAGTAGCTGAAACTAGAAGTCTCAGATAGATCTTGAGGACCCAACAAGTTACGTATTTGTTTTTTCCTTCACAAAGAAGATATTGGATTTTTTTAAAAGTTTGGCTTTTGAGCACCTATATTTGAATTCCTTTTGTATATTCTTTTGTGAAAAGCCACTTTCTATTTATTCTCATCAGAATTTGTCAGTTTTTTTCTGACTCCAAATCATATAGACAACCTTGAATACAGGCTATATTTACTATGAGGCTCTTCGACAAATATGACTAAAGCCAGCCTGTGACAAGCTGGGAAAGCCCTTGGATCAGACACCATGGTGCTCTGGTTTGTCTGCTGTGAGGACTCCACAGCCCACCCAGGTCACTCTCTCCCCAATGCACGGAGCAGATCCAGAGCTGGGCAGAGTCTTCTGATGTAGGACTCTTCCGAAGGGCAACCTTTGCTCTGGGTTCCCCAATAAGAATTCTGAGATGTTTTGCATTACAGTCTGATGCTCTTCCTACCCACCTCCACCTCACCTTTTTACAGATGTCAGATCCACAACATGGTGGAAGTCTTTCCCTGCCCAATCTTACTCCTTCCCCCTTCATCCTCCATAGGCATTTCTCACAATAAATGTCTTTTCTTATAATTCCTTCTATATCTGCTCCTTGGAGATATGTCTGGTCTTCATCCCACAGACTTTCTGTTACAGAAACATGCTGAGATCCCTTGGCATTCATGACCTCACCACATCCTACACCATTCTTCTCTTTGACATGATATGTTTATTTCTTTCCATGTCTTGATCTCACAGGGGTCCTGTGAGTCACAAATTTTACCCCAATTGCCTATACCATTATTTCAACAGGAAGCTCAGATTGAAATTTACCTGGAGCAATTTAATGCTAGTTGAACTGAAACAGAACTGAAAGTCCCTTCACCCAAATCAGAGAAGATTTCAGAGCTCATCTAATTCAATTCTTGTTTCAGATGGGGAAATAAATGAAGTGACTTGGGCTAGGTTACAAACAACTCCTCCTGAAAGGTCTTGTCCATACAATATTCCACTCCCCTCCTGAGCACTGTCTTGCTGACACTTCTGATGTCCCTAACACATGCCCCTTGTGCTGACTCTGGCGAATGCTCACCAATGCATTCTGGCTTTTGATAAGCTTCAGCAATCGACAGCAGCACTCTGCGCATAAATAGAGCTGCTCCTCTCCTGCCTGGTTGCCATTCCTGCACACCTGCTTCTGCGTCTCTTCAACAACCGTTGCACAATGAGGAAGCTTGTCTTGCTCTTAACCCTTTTTCTTTATTCTACAAAGGTCCTCCAGGTAAAAAGAGACTCTCAGTGAGAAATATATGCAGTTGCAGAGGATGGGAGGTGAAGAAAAAACTTGACTAAGAATAAATATCCTGTGGGGCTCAGCAACATTCTCTCTTTTTTTTTTTTGTGGCGAAGATTAGCCTTTAGCCAACAACTGCTGCCAATCCCCTCTTTTTGCTGAGGAAATTGGCCCTGAGCTAACATCTGTGCCCATCTTCCTCTATTTTATGTGGGACACCTGCCACAGCATGGGTGATACCCACAGCGTGGGTATGTCCGTGCTCGGGATCCGAACCTGCAAAACGCGGGCTGCCACATCAGAGCCTGCGAATTTAACCACTACACTACCAGGCCGGCCCCAGAGCAACCTTCCTAATCTCTTTGCCCTGATTGAGACCATGAATAAAATGCAGTAAAAGGCAGTCCACACATACTCCTATTGCAGCAAGGCATCATAGCTCAAAATCCATAGGGATCTAAATGTCATTGGGGTTTCACTCACCATACTAATTGCATTGCAGGAGTATACAATTATTTATTGTTGATTTTGTGGAAATAGATGCATTCTCCCCTTGAGGGCCCCCGTTTGCCTCCCTCTTAACAGCATTGATCTGCAAAGAAGGGGAGCCTATTCACCTGCCTAAATCGTATGACACCTTTTCATATTAAGTCAGGGGATTATAATTAAGAGGAATACAGTTATTTCAGTAAGTAAAAGATAAATTTATTGATAACACAAATAGCAGGGGCCTTTGGAGTCTGCTGAGGAATTTTCAAAATTAGATGGAGATGTCAACAGTGTGCTGACTCCTATGTTAATCTATGTACCTATAAGTATACAGTTTTATACTATTAGATTTGGAATGGACATGAGAGATCATCTAGTCTACTTCCTTTATTTTAAAAGCTGAGTCAAAAGCTCTACAGAACTGTGTGGGAAAATAAGTTTCCCAGAGCCATTCAAGTCTAGCTGTGCTGGAATTAAACCAATTGTTCCGACTCATAGACACCCCCATCCTCTCCCCAAGCTCCTCGGTAGTTTCCCTATGCCCCAAGGGATGTCCAGCTTGCCCTCTTTGACCCCTTCTAGTGTGTGTCCCTGCAGTGGCCCAGATGAGTTATTTCTTTTTCTGAGTTTCTTGTTTAGCTTAACTCTTTCTACCTTGTTCTTTCTTCCTGGGACATTTCCTATGGACACTTCTATGAAATTCTGCTATCAGCATATTCCAGCTCTGTCAAAATATGATAGTCATTTATTTATCACAACACAGGTTCCCCTCAAACTCTGATCACAAGATTAAGGATCTATTGAGAAAGAAAGCCTGATTCCAGGGTCCCTCCAGAAACAGGGGGATGCTCTTGTGGAGCTGGTTGCCACTGCCCACACCTGCCTGATGATGGCAGGGTCATATTGTTCTCTACAGTCCAATTCTGAGAAAGGCCCTCAGGATGATGGTGATATGGAGGAGAGGTTGAAGGGAAGGCAGGTGATCATGGATCATAGTGATTGCCCTCCTCTCATCTCCTGCTGCTCCTCCTTCTGGTACCTGTGGTTTTTACACAACTCCAGACCCTTGAAATGCCCACAAAGCTGAAGGATGGATGCACAGGTGGGAAATTGGTTATATGTGAAAGAGACTCAGTGTAATTTGATATACCCTAGAATGTATTTATTGCTCAGTGAACAGATTGAATTCAGAACCTGTGTTCTCTATTTTACATTCTATTTACTCAGACTGTAAGACACAAAAACTGGGGTTTGGTCTCAGCATTGACACTAAGTTGTTGTAACCTCAGGTGAGTCACTTCCCTTCTCTGGGCCTCAATTCCCGTCTCTCAATAGAGGACTATGAGGGCTTCCTTGAAACTGACAATCCAGCATTTTAAGGTCTGTACTCTCTTTCTGGTCCATTCTGCTTCTACCCTAAGTTTCACTGTCCCTGAGCTCACATAGGGTCCTCCTGTTCTTCTTATAACTCCATGCTGTAAAGCAGCTGGCTCCAATGATGTCAGAAGTCATATATCTCTTACCACGCTCCACTTAATCACCCAGCATAATGAATATTTAAGCTCACCTCACTCCTGTCTTCATTGCCTTCCACTCTGACCACAGGGTGTGCTTTTGAATGGAAGTTGCAGTATTGTGGACATCTCAACCATGAGTCTCTTCAATATTCTGTCAAGTACATTGTTTTGTGAATATGCTTTATATCCTCACCTGTGCCTTGATCAAGGAACCCTTACAACTAGGCATTGGAAAAAGGAGGCTTTTTTTTTTTTTTTGCCAGGACAAAGGAAAACCATAGAGCCCCAGGTCCAGGATAAGCAGCCCATTTGAGTTGTCCTGCCCCTTCTGCTCTGTGGGCAGTGGACAGATAGGGAGGGAGAGACGCCGTTGTTCAGGTGCAATAAGGACCTTGGGTCTGGATCTCCACAAAAGGGGCCATGTGTAGCCTTCACTGTGCACATGAGACCCTCCATTCCCAGAGTTCTTCTGACACCTTCCACAAATGTGGTCACTGCCAACTGAAGGAGGCACCTGACTGCAGGACCTCCTCAAGCAAAGTTCTCCAAGGATGCTCTTTTGATCCACCGTCCACCTTTACCTTCCACCATCAACCATGCTTCTGGGTTCTCCTGGCTGAAAAATGCAACCAATTTGGCACGTGAGGCAGTTGCAGGTTTAAATAACTACATTCAACCTCAGAGAGCACTCCCTGAGACGTTGAGTATCTAACTCCACATCTCCTACTTATTGCTCTGGGCCAAGTGCCAAAAGATCAGGATTCTGTCTCCTCCCCTCTCCTCTCCTCAAACCTACTCTGCCATAGTCTAGACCAGTCTATCCAATCATGGACTCAACAGTTAATTACCAATCACATGTGTACTTCTGGTACTAAATGAGCATATAATAGTGAGCATGGGACATGAACATTGTCCCCCCGCTCAGGGAACTTAGAATTCACCTGAGAAGATCAAATTACTAAAAAGAAAATGTAGCTACAACTTGGGACAAATATTATTAAAAAATAAAACAAAAATTGCATATGGTGAACAAGAGCTCTAGTGCACTTAACCACATGAGGAGGATAGGGGCCAATTTCCCTGACATCATGACCTTTAGGTTGACAGCCGAAAGTTCAAAGAGGTCATTCATGGGAAGAGAAGAAAAATATCCCACACAGAGGGAACAGTGCGAGTGAAGGCACCAAGGTAGCTTCAGGACCTGAAGGGACCAGAGAGGTAATGGTTGGGAGAGTGAGGGCATCAGGGAACAGCATGAGTTGGAAGAGGTTGTCCAGAGTCAGAGCATGATCACTTTGTAGACCACAGTAAGTGGCTTGATTGGATTTAATCAAAAAGTAATCGCAAACTGTTGTAGGGATTTTACGAAGAGCTGTGACATGAATCAATTAATATTTTGTTAAAAAATTATGCTGGAAGAGAATCAGATGGTGGCATCAATCAGCTGGGAAACTGGAAGAGGGTGGGTGTGTTGAGTAAGCATATCAATTGTTCTTGATACTATCTGTTTTCTGTTCTGATTAAAAGTTCTGCTCAGCTGTTATATATGTCTTTTGTTAATTAAAATGGATAATAAACCAATATTAAGTGCAATTTTTTTGGCATATACTATAATTTAAAACATAGACCTCTGGGGAGAAAAACAAAAGAGATGCTATATGATAAGAAGGTAGGGTTGACCCAACTGGATATCTGTTGCAGGGTGACATCCAGCAGATGGCAGCAGAGAGCGGTGCAGCCACTGTCCTGAAAACTGGGGAAGAAAGGAGAGTAGTAAAACATTTGACTTGCCTTTCTTGTCCAAACTGTATTTCAGGGAAACCAAATGGTTTGTGAGGAAAATCTTCTCTGTACAAATTAGTCAAGCTAATAAATGAAGGAGGAGAGATAGAATGAGAATACTACTACTTTTCAAACACCTAGGGAAAGAATGGTCTAGCCAATGAACGTCAATATCCACTAAAATGAACAAGCATGACTACCTGATATCATTTGTCTCCTAATAGATGTACACAATACCACCTAGGAGCTGTTAAACCACATTGTGTCCTTTTGGTTAAAAACAGTACAAGCAGCCTAGGGGTAGCCATCACTCAGGTTCAACAAGTGGTCAATCTTGTTTCATCAACTGAAAACCTCCCCTACTCCCAGTTATTTCCAAGAGTACTCAACATGCCGTAAAACTTCATCATAAAACACTTTGGAACATATAATTCAGAGAAAAGAACTCTCTTTTTTAAAAAATGTAACCATAGTGCTATTACCACACCCAGAAAAAAATCCACACTAATTCCTTACTATAATTTAAGAGTCAATCAGTGACCAAATGACCTTGATTGCTTCACAAGTGTTTTTGTCAAAGTCAGTTTCTTAGAACCAAGATACTAAAAGGTCCACACACTGGATTTGGTTGTTTGCCTCCAAGGCCTCTTGTGTGGATGGTATTATGTACTTTCTCTTCCACCTATAAAATAGTGTACTGAATATATTAGTAAAACTGGCAAGAGTTAATGACAAATAGAAAATATTAAGGGCAGTGACAGGAGAAAATATCCTATAAAGGAACTCCTTTCAGGTTTTCAGCAGATTTCTCAGCAGAAACCTTACAGGCTAGGAGAGAGTGGAATGATATGTTTAAAATGTTGAAAGAAAAAAACTTTAAAAGTCAAGAATACTCTATCCAGGGAAACTATCCTTCAGATATGATGGAGAAATAAATCTTTCCCAGATAAACAAAAGCTGAGGGAGTTCATCACCACAAGATGAAGGAGGAAGTTTGGTGGAAAGGAAAGTAGTCCAGGAAAGAAAGGGAATCCTGAGACAACAGGAAGAGATACTGGAAAAAAGTGAAGGTGACCAACTGTCTCCATGTTTTCTCAGCCACATCTAGCTGAGGGATTGGGCATCAGGTGTAAGAGTTAAAATGGCAATAAAGTATCAGAGTGAAGTGGGTGGAACATATTTGCATGTGAGAAGAAGTTTCTAAAGGAAGCGTAAAGTTGAGTGACTGAGAAGGAGATGGAAAAAACTAGAGCCACCTCTGCAAAAAAGCACACACAACTATGTCACCATTTTCCTTAAATCTCTCTAATGGTGTCCTTGTTCTCTTCACTCATTCATTTGTTCACTCATTCAACCAATATCCAGTAAACATCCATAATGCCCCCGGTATTGATCTAGATACAGGAGATCTGGTAATGAACAAAATTCCCCATCCTTTTGTAGCTCACTTTCTAACTGGGGAGACAGACAATAAGCAAGATATCTAAGTAAATTATGTGATATAGTAGAAAGTGATAAATGATATGGAATAAAAAAAAAAGCCAGAAGGGAATACAAATTGTCAGGCAGGGGTTACATTCTGGGTGCGGGAGTTAGAGAAGGCATCATTGAGTGAAGACAATGTAGGCAATGGGCCCTCTGTATGTTGTATTGGGTAGAAGGTGGGCTGACCACCAAGGAGAGGAAGCACCTGCTTGGCATATTTGGGGACTAGCAAGAGGAGGCCAGTGTGGCTGCAGTGTAGGGAACTAGTGGCGTTGGTCACCTATGAGGTCAGAGGGGTAGCAGGGTCAGATAAAGAACTCAGAGGTCAGAGGAAAATTGGGCTTTCACTTTTTATTTGGAGTTTGTTTGTTTCTTTGTTTCCCTGTGCTTATAAGGAGGATTTTATTGACAATATTGGGAGTAATGCGTCAATATCAGACCTGGGCTTTCCTGGGGAAATGACCTTGCAACTCTCTTCAGGTTTGTGAGATGAAAACACCGTGCATGTACTATTTTCTGTCCCTTTAAGCCAAGTAAAAGTTACACTGGACAAAGGCCTATTGTGTCATGTGACTCTGATTGCCAGTGTAAGCCTGTGACCACTGCTGGTGACTTAGACGTATGTTTATTATGTCAATTCTAAATTCTCATTTTTCGTTTGAACACTTGTAAACATTATCAACTGCACATCCATTTCTTTATCCTTAGTTCCTCACTGGAATCCCATCTGAGTATTTCTAAATCATTTCATTGCACTGCATTTCAAAATCCTCAGCCTCATCCTCAGCTGTATTTGCCTCCAGGTTCCTGAATGTAGTTAACACCCACCATTCACCCAATCACACAAGTGCCTTTCTTAGTTCAGACCTTCATCCCTTTCTGGGGGCCACTGCACAACCACACCCTGGGTTGTTCATCTCTTCTTCCCACTGCACCCCCTTCACTGCCTCCGAGGTCAGTCCCTCTGGGATCATGAGGCTAGCTTGCTGCTGAGTAGAGGATAGAGGAGGCAGTAAGGCAGAAGCAGAACACTCATTAGGAGGTTATTGCAATAAGCCAGGTTAGAGATGAGAGTGGCTGGGCCATGGAGGTGATAAGGGGTTAAGTTCTGAATCAGGTAAGATGGGAGCCAACTAGATTTGTTAACACATTGGATATGGGATATGAGAGCAAGAGGTGAGTCAAGGATGACACTGTCTCCTGGCACAAAACCCCAGATCTACAGTGTGGCTCCTAAAGCCTAATGCACGCTGACACCCACTCTCCTCCTGACTCCCTGAGTCCCAGGCACAATGGCCTTTCATTCCTCAAGTGCCACATGACCCTTCTCCCTGACATTCCTTGGCACAAAGTGACCTTTTGCTCTGAATTTCTTCTACGCTGCCACACTCCTTCATTTGACCTACTCGCCTTCAGAGGAAATTTTAATGTCCTGGCAAAACCACAGTCAAGTAATGCAGGATTATCAAATGTCTAACTCCCCACACTACAAGGTAACTTCAGGAGTGCACAGTAGATCTGTACCATTCTCTGCCATACTGCAATGCCCACACATGTTATGCATCATACTCGCTCAATGAGTGTTTGTGAGTGAATGAAGGAACAGAGATGGAAGAGTCATTGAGGCAGAGGGAAATTGAGGAGGGATCTCCAAGCCCTTCCCTGTCCTGTGTCCCTCTCCCCATAGGCTGGGCTGACTCCCTGTCTATGGTCTTCATGAGTGCTCCCAACTTGGCTAATCCAATCTGAGGAATTTTTTTTCATTGAGAGAAGTTAGGCACCATATTAACTTATCCTATCACTTCCAAACCTAAGTACCATGCTTTGCCTGTGTATTTCTAATACTCAGGACTGCAGTGGGAGTACTTTATGTGACTATAATGGAAAGAACAGGTAGGCTGCAGTAACCATCCCAAAGATATAAGGGGTAAAAAGCACAGATGGAGTCACAGTTTGTAATAAGGGGCAACTAGATAGGCCTTACTTCCCCCACCTACCCTATAGCTAATAATCCTATAGTCTGCCTCCAATTTTACCCAGATCTTGAAGCACAGGGAGCTTCCCCAGCAAAATCTGCTTTTCAAAAGTAACCCACTAACAAAAATAAATCTGAGTAGTCAGGCCCGGGGTCTTCCTGTTGTTGTATGGAATATTGTCAGCTAGAAGGTAATTGGAGGATGGCCTCCATATGCAAATGGAGATATTTACTCCAAATGACAGTATAGAGTACTCTACTCATCATCAGTAAGACAGCAGTCCTGAAGGAGATTGGAGTAGGGTTTAAGGACAACCTTAGTTCGGCCAATTGAAGTGACCCTAAACCCTGTGTAACACGGAATTCCCTCTCTTAGGGCTTTGCAAAGAGGGGCTGATGGTGCTCCAGTTGGAATGGAGTTTCTTTGATGGACAGAATAGGAAATGGAGCCCCAGACAGTGAGGGCCCTGCTGGTCTGCCCCTTTTCTAAAACAAATTATCATCCATCTATTCCTTCCCAACCAGCTCCCCCAAGCCTCATGAGCCATGAGAAATAGGGCATGGAACGTGGCATGGAATGGGTTAGGATGGGCTGGATATCAATCATTGCTTCATTGTGTGCCTTGTTCCAGAATTTAGTCTTCTATTACACAAACTTGATCACATTTCATTTCTGCTATACATATTCCAAGGAGCAAAGAGCAAATCTAGGGAAATTACGCACAGCAGTTACAAGGAAAATGGCATTTTTATTGTAACTTTCATTTTTCACCTAAGATGACATCTTTGAGATCTCTATATGCAAGTGTTAAATGGCTATATACTATTTCATTGTATGGATGTACCATTCTTATTTTATCACTCCTCTATTGACAAAGAAGTTACTACCATTAGTTTGACAACACACATTATAGTTTGACAACACACATAACATCCATGGCCAATCGTCCTCTTTTTTTTTTTTTTTTACTTGAGAAAGATTAGCCCTGAGCTAACATCTGTGCCAGTCTTCCTCTACTTTGTATGTGGGACGTTGCCAAAGCACAGCTGGTGAGTGATGTAGATCCATGCGCCAGATCTGAAACCGTGAACCCAAACTGCTGAAGCAGAGTGTGCAGAGCTTTAACCCCTTGGCCATGGGGCCGGACCCTTAACCATCTTTAAGAAAATGTATAAAGTACTGAGAATTGACATTGTTAAGTTCTAGAGTATATGTATTTAAAATCTTAACCTGTACAAAGTACACTTTAAAAAGAGGATATCTATTTATACTCCCATCAGCAGCATATTAAAATATGTTTCTCCACATCCTTTATAACCTCTAATATTATTAAAAGTTAAATAATTCTTTTCACTCTGTTGAGTGAAAAATAGTCACTTGTTTCTATGCTAGGAATATCCTTGATCACTGTAATTGAGCATTTTTTCATTTATTCATCATTTTTTCCCTTCTGTAAACTTTAATAATTTTGTTGGGTTACAAGTTCATTCCTAACTATGTATACGTGCTCTTTTTCTCTATGGGACATTTCACCTTATCTGTTCTTTTCTTCATTGATTCCCTTCCCTCTTTCTGGAATGCCTACTGTTTATCCTAGGAATTGTCTTCCAATCTATTATCTTTCACCTGTAATTTCCACACCTTTCTCTTTTTGCATTACGCTTTTCACATATATTTTTAGATCACCAATTTCTCCTTCAGTAGTACCCTTCCGTTTTTCACTTTTTTTTGATTTTCAAGTTCAGATATTAGATTTTTATTTTTAAATGTTCCTATTTTTGCAAATAATCTTTCTGTTCCTCACAGTATGCCTTTCTCATGTGATCCAGTTCTCATTTTATTGACCAAAGTGTGTCTTCTGAAATTTCATTAAGAATAAACACAAATTAACTTTAAAAAATTCTCTTCATTTTCTCCATTGAAATAGCACCTATTCCAGTTCAGTTTAGTCTCTCCTACTTTTTTAAAGTGCTGATTGCCCTACACATCTAGTAAGTTTATACTGGCTGCTAACCCCTACTTTCCCAAGCAGACCAGCTAGGGAGGTCTTCTTGTGGGGGAGGTAAGTGAGTGCTGATGGGAAAGGATGAGCGTGTTCCAGGGACAGAACCCACCTGTTGTTATCTTAGAATTTTGTGTCGAATGTCTCTACTCAAAAGAAGTTTCAGGGATATCTTAATAGATGTGTAGCAAGGAAACAGTGGAATTCACATAAACTTTCTATGAAATATTTAGAAGTGGTGATTATTTTTAGTCTCAAGTTAATTATTAGTAAACTGTTTGTAACTCAGTTTACAAAATTTTGAGCCCATCATTCTCTGTACATCTTTCTTTAGCTCTCATGAGCTAAGAATCCTTTCTGCTCATCACATAGAAAAATACACATTTTTTCCTCTTTTTTATATCTATATGACATGATGGATGCTAACTAAACTTATTGTGGCAACCATTACACTATATATGTAAAATGATCCATTATGCTGTACATCTTAAACTTATACAGTGCTGTATGTCCATTTTGTCTCAATAAAACTGCAAAAAAGAGAATCCTTTCTGATGTCAATTATATCTCAATAAAACCAGAAAAAAAAATTAAAGAGGATGCTATGAACCTAAAAAAAAAAAAGTCCTTTCTGATATTGTTTTGTATGGGTATCTGGGTAAAAATCAAGATTCCAGAGCTCAGAGTAATAAAACTATCTATATAGACCTCTTTCTAGAATGCTACCTTTACAGTCTTCTTTCTGAATAAATCTGTTACATACTTAGTTCACACATGGCACACTCACATGAGGCTGACACCCACGGATAGTGAAGGTATGATGAAGCTAACACATACAAAACCAGAAGCATTGCCAATTTTTGTAACCTCTTTGTGAAGCAATTTTTAAATATGTATATAAGACATAAAATACTTGTACTATTGACTCAGTTATTTTGATTCTCAGAAATTACTCTTCAATGAGTATGAAGTTCTAGTTATGTAAGACAGAAATGTTACTGGCACATGGGGTTCTTGTTGTCCCCCAGGATAGAAATCAAGAGAGACAACAAATGGGAGTAGAAAAGCAAAAGTTTATTAGCTTGTGCAAAAGGGAGGCCCAAGGGAGCTGTGGGGAAAGGAAAGGGGCAGATGACCAGTTCATGAAGGAGCAGAATTTTAGGGCTTTTTATTAAGCAAAGCCTGGGGAGGAGCTTTGTCATGATATATAGAGGTGGGTTTTTTCTTGCACTTGCTCTGTCATTCGACATGCCACCACATGCATTACATGTATCACTAGCATGCCAGCTCTCCAGCCTTGGGTGTGATTTTTACAATGGTAATGGGCTAGGGTCACCTTCAGACAACTGCTGGGTGCTAGGGTGCGTGCATAAGCCCAGGAAACTCCTGAGGCTGCAGAGGATTGTGGATCTTGATGGTCTCTATATGATTCTCAAAGCTTGCAGATTGGTTAGGAGCCTTACCTTGTTAGACCAGGGGACTTGCAGAGGACCTTATTTCCTTAGGCTGGTCTCTGTCTCAAACAGGTTCTAGAGATCTGCTGTACAACATTGTGCCTATAGTTAACAATACTGTAATATGCGTTTAAGAACTTTTGAGGGGAAATTTCAAGTTAAGTATTCTTACATTTTTTAAATTAAAAATAAAAAGATAAGAACAAAATTATCCTCAGGAAAATAAAATTATCCTCAGTATATAAAAATTAAAAATAGAATTCAACTGGGGGGATGGCCTGGTGATGTAGTGGTTAAGTTCATGTGCTCCGCTTCCGTGGCCCGGGGTTCGGGGGTTTGGATCTCTGGCGCGGCCTGCCGCACCACTCATCAAGCCCTGCTGTGGTGGCATCCCATATACAAAATAGAGGAAGATGGGCACAGATGTTAGTTCAAAGCTAGTCTTCCTCAGCAAAAAAGACGAAGATTGACAGAGGTTAGCTCAGGGTCAATCTTCCTCACAAAAAATAGAGGAAAATTAAATTAAAAATTAAAAGTAATATTATCCTCAGGAAATAAAAATATTTTCAGAAACTTTTTGAAAAAAGCGAAAAGTTCAAACTGAAGCAATACCTTAGCAAACTGTGGTACATCTACTTAGAGGGATGTTCCACATCCCTTAAGTTAATAAACATAAAAGCAAATAAAAATCATAAAAATGCATAATATAAAAATTTCAAGGTAATTTTCTGTCTTGGAAATTACAGGACAAAATTTTCATATGTTTGATATAAAATTAATGGTGAAAAATATGTCCAAAAGAAAAAAGATTTTAAGTGCCAATATTAAGATTTTTAAAGATTATTTAATCTTTAAAAATACACTGTGAAGTTGTCAAATTACACTTAAATTTTAAATATACATTTAAAAAATTGATATGCCTAAGGATAAGTATATATGTTTATACAAACAGAGACAAACTTCGATCCTAGGCAAAGACATTCTATAGTAGATTTAAGTTGGAACTTCCTGGGCATTAAGATTATAAGACATTAATGCATGTTACCCAGAAAGACTTTGGAACCTACTTTAGGATTCATAAGTAAAGGTAAAAACTGATTTTTTTCTACCACTTTGTGGTAATTTTTGCAGTTCTGCTTGAAGACAAGGGAATGAGTATGATGGCCTCTCGTGGTCAGTTCTGAGCCAGCAACTCTACTACTTATACCTGTGTTGTAGTTTTCACAGAAGCCTGCTTAGTGCAGGACCCTGAGCGATGATGAGGCTTTATGGACACCAGTTGTACCCCTGGTGGGAAGAGATCCTTTAGCCAACAGTTCATTTCAGGTCATTACAGAGCCAGTCATAACACACCTGACTGCCTCACTTTCTGCTCTCCATGCCAACCATCCACACACAGTGTCCTCCCCTCCCAATGCACCCCTAGAAGCCTCCAAGAGCTTTGATCTCTCTGACATCCATTCTCCAGAGCTTCCCTGTCGTCAGGAAGTTTACTTCCTCCTCAATGCCAAGGTCTGCTGGAGCAGGGAGGAGGAAGGGGGCAGGATCAGTCAATCACAACTCCATTTGTCCTCCTATGACTTTAATAATGGCCTCACCCCATCATTTCTTCCTGTCCACACATTTGGTGGTCACTATAGACCTCTAGGATTGGCCTGCTCTGACCCAGCTTACTCTTATCTCTTTGTTCATAGAAAATGACCTCACTGGACCCAAGGAATCTCTTAGAAGTCAGGACAAAAATTAAAATTAGTATGCCCAATCACTGCTTTTGCTCTCCTCCCTCCCCCTTTCGTCTCTGGTAACCACAAATCTAATCTCTGTGTCTATGAGTTTGTTTGTTGTTGTTGTTTTTATCTTCTGCTAATGAGTGAAATCATATGTTATTTGACTTTCTCTGTCTGACTTATTTCACTTAGCACAATATCCTCAAGGTCCATCCATGTTGTCACAAATGGCAAATTCCACTGTGTACATATACCATGTCTTCTTTATCCATTCATTCGTTGATGGGAACATAGGTTGTTTCCAAGTCTGCTCTATTGTGAATAATGCTGCAATGAACATAGAGGAGCAAAAATCTTTATGCATTCATATCTTATTATTCTTTGGATAAATACCCAAATGTGCGATACCTGGATCATATGATGGTTCTATTCCTAATTTTTTGAGGAATCTCCATACTGTTTTCCATAGTGGCTGTGCAAATTTACATTCCCCCCAGAAGCGTACGAGAGTTCACTTTGTTCCATATCCTCTCCAACACTTGTTATTTCACTTGTTAATTTTAGCCATTCTGACAGGTGTGAGGTGATATCTCACTATAGTTTTGATTTCCATTTCCCTACTAGTTAGTGATATCGGACATCTTTTCATGTGCCTATTGGCCACCTGTATGTCTTCTTTGGAAAAATGTCTGTTCAGATCCTTTGCCTATTTATAATTGGGTTGTTTGCTTCTTTGTTGTCGAGTAGTATGAGTTCTTTATATATTGAATATTTACCCCTTATCAGATATATGGTTTGCAAATATCTTCTCCCAATTGATAAACTGTCTTTCATTTTGTTGATGGAATCCTTTTCTGTGCAGAAGCTTTTTAGCTTGATATAGTCCCATTTGTTTATTTTTTCTTTTGTTTCCCTTGTCTGAGTAGACATGGTATTCAAAAAGATTCTGTTAAGACATATGTTGAAGAGCATGCTCTCTATGTTTTCTTCTAGAAGTATGTGTACGGTGATAGACAGTAATTAGTCTTTGTGGGGTAAATATGGTGTAGTCAATACAAAAATCAAAATATAATGACGTAAACCTGAAATTTATATAATGGTATAAACCAATGTTACCTTAATTAAATAAAATTAGTGTGTAAATGAAGGGAAACTGAGTTCATTAACACAGCATCTGCCTCTTTCTTGATAGACCAAAAAAAAAAAAAAAATCCCTGGAGTCAGCTGAGTAACATTAACATTACCTACGAGGACAAAAGAGAGAGGAATTGACCCTGGCTTCAGATAAACAATATTGAGCCCCACTATGAGGCAGAGGGTGCTTCCCTCAGAGGGGTCTGATTAAATGGCTCTGTTAGGTCTAAATGCATCAGAGGGTGCTGGAGAAGCATGTGGCCAGCCCTTTTATGATTTTAGGAGAGCAGGAAAGTGTCAGAGAATCTGTTCTCTCCCTTACATCTGCTTTCTGTGGACTCCATCTCTGCCTTCACTTGACTCATTATTTCTCTTAGACCTCTGAGAACTCCCTTTGAGAACGCATTGCTACTTCCTACTTGTCTATCCAAGGCACCTGTAATGGGCATCTGACCTAGACCATGTGGTCATCAGGTGACCTATCCAGGACCCTAACCCAGCTCACTTCAAGCCAGAAGACTCAAAGTATTGCCTTTTTTATGTGACACACCATTGACCTTTCTGAGAGAATACACATTTGTTTCTCAGAGTATTTCCTGGCTGAAACCTCAGAGAGACAGGCACTGGTTGTGACAAGGATAGCAAGCTCCTCAACAAGCTGTGAAGAAGGATGATCTCCCTAGTCTATGAATCCTACACGACTATGTAATTGAGTGTGTGAGAGGAGGAAAGAGCACTTACTAGGAATGTGGAATATTGGTTTTTAGTCCCAACTCCGACAGTAATTGTGTTGACATTTGTGTAAGTCAGTCATGATGAGCTTAATAGTAGAAATGTCCTTCTAAGCTCTTTTTGACACTATATTAGTTGTATTTGTATGAATGAGGAATTCATCTTGGGAAATAAGTAGCACGACCACAGCTTGCAAAGACAAATTAAACAGAGGTCATCGACAAGTCCTATTTCCATAAATTACCCAAGAACCTCAGTAGAAAAAGGAGATCTGATTGTAGGATCTTGGCATGCTGTTATGTGGTGAATTGTGTTGAGCCTGGAAGAGAAAGAAGACCTGTGAGATAAATGAGATAAGAATTTGGTGTAGGACTGTGGGAGAATGATAAATAATTGCCCCAACTTCTCCCTGGCTTTGCCAAGGGTCTGGTGAATGATTGTTAGCTATACAGGGAGGCATAATATGGAGGATTATAGGAAGAACCTAAGGAATTGAGTGAGGATAGTGGAAAGAAAGCCCCAAAGGAGTCTCCAGTGCTAAGAGGAAAGGAGGCTGGTTTTACTGATTAGTCACTTTTTGTTTTTATTTGAAGCTACAGGATTAAAAGCAAAAGATACACACTGGACAAAGAACCATGTGGATTCTAGGATGAGAGGAAGTCAGTGGGAAGATCAATCTAAGAGTACATTGTGGTAAGAATCCTTAGCCAAAGAATAAAAGCAACTGTCTCCAGCCAGAGTCAGGTGGTGAGGAACCCATTTTATTATTTCACTTGGTCTAAACCCAAGGTCGGTGTTGCTGTAATTCACATGGCTGGGATTCAAGCACTGGATGTAAGCTTCTGAACAATAGAGAATCTGGTCTTATAGACAATCAAGACACTCCTTCATGGTTTTCAGGAGACTGTGAAATAATTCCATTGGAACAGTGAAGGCTGAAAGTTCTGTTTATTTCTCTGGGCATAAAAGAGAGGACAGGAAACTCTGTGTTTGGTGAAATGGACATGTGGTGAGGTAAGAAATACTTCAATAGAGGTGAAGAGCCAGTGTGGATTGAGGAAATGTAAATACAAATAAAAATATGACTTTGAGATGGGAAAGATGAATTTAACCAACCACTATATGCTTTTCACAGGTAGATGTGATTTCTGGAACCAGCAGAATGGCAAAGGCATAGAGTTTTAACACTGAAGGACACAGTCATGCTTTTTGTCCTCAGCGTGATGAGCATCCCTTTTAACAAGAACACATGAAAATGAGTTTCAACATGGCAAATTTAAAGGAAGAAATTAGCATCTGGTATTCCTTTTCTCAAAGAAAAGGCAATGTAGTATAGGAAAATAGTAAGTTTTATGATATTTTTGAGAATAGCAGCTGGATAACATATTTTCCGATTCCTTGAACATTTTACAATGATTTTCTCTTATATCCATAAAAGATAATCAGCCATGGAACCAAATCCTTGCAACACAATGTTCCTCTTAAACTTTCAAAGGCACCATTCCTCATGTAGCATTTAGCGTAGTGTAAGAGATACAGCAGGCAGGTCTGCTTTCGTTCTTTCATAGGACGCCTAATTTTTGTAGGTTTCTCCTTTTTTGTTGTTTAGGCTTGAAACACTTCATTAAGGCATATTTAACTAGAATTTTCATTTTATTTATTTTATCTGAAAATTGCTAAGACTGATTAACTGGCTTATTCTGATAATTTTCTAATTCATAAAACATTTTACAATTGTAGTTTAACATTGTTTATTTCTAACAATTTTTTAATTTTAATGTGATAAGGAGAGATAACATGATATCTATCCTCTTGAAAAATTTTAAGTGTACAATACAGCTTCGTTGACCATGAGTACAATGTTGTACAGAGGATCACTAGAGTTTACTCACCTTACTTAACTGAAACTTTACACCTATTAATTGATATCTCCTTTTTTCCCTCTTTCCAGCATCTGCTAACCGCCATTCAACATTATTTCTTCTTTGAACATTTTCTGTTTTATTTTCAGGAATATCATGGCCTTTAGGTTGACTGTCCTTCCTCTGACGATCATCTCACCTTCTCCAGCAGCTTTCATGCCTGTGTTTTTTTCCTTCTCAGTCTGTAATGCCAATTCAAGTTTGATCCTCAAATGATTAAGCCAACTTCCACAGTATCAGCTTTTCCGTGCTACCATAAACTTTTCTTTACTCTTTCAATTTGCTTTTTCACCATAGCCTGCTATTGTTTTATTTCACCCTGTTTTGTCATTATAGACACTTGTTTCTAATTAGTGATGCTATGTTTTATAAAATACATGAGACAGAAGTGTCTTCTGATTCCTGCAGTGGAATTTTATCACAGGACACCTCTTATGCTGAGTCTTCCCAATAATATCCCCTTCCATTTATATTGTGTCATTTTTCTTTTTTCATTCACTCTGTGTTGAGTTGATTTCTATTTCTGTTGGCAAACATGAGTATTCCTTCAACAGCTATTTATTGAGCGCCTATTATATGACAATCACTATTCTAGGTGCTAAAAACACAGTAAAGAACCAAACATGGAAAAGCCTTGCCTGAATGAAGCTTACATTCTAGTGGGATAAATAAATGAACAATGGCTTCAGAGAGTAAATGGCTTCACTCACCCTTTATTTGAGAGCAGTAGAACCCTATCTCAGTATCACCTGTATGGCAGGTAGGAGGGATTCCCAGCCCAATTCTAACTGTATCCGGTAACTCATTTAGTGAAATAGTCTGAAATTGAAAATAAAAACTCTATGAAACATTGAGCAACAGCAGCACAGCCTTGAGATTCTTTCAGCAGACCCTAACGGAAAGTGGGCAAATATATTCTCCCTCCTTGTGCCACAGAAGGCTGTGTAGTTTTGGCACTTTGAGGCTCCAATGCCTTTGTGTCTGTGTCTGTCATAACAATAAGGGCATCTTGTTTTAGGAGGCTAGAGTGGGGTTCTAGGTCACCACACTGTCTCCAATAGAAGGCTGTCATTTCCTGAAAACACCTTATTGCAAACATGCTGCTTGGAATTTTACTCACCTTATGTATAGTCCCCAAACAGTCCCTTGAGGCAACTCCTATTGTTTCTCTTACCCGGATATAGAAACCAAGGGGAAAATTGATGGCCAAATTAATGCTTGGGTTTTTAATAAATGAGAAGTCTCTTTACAGGCTCTAAAATAATAGAAAGAAAACTGGGTTAAGCTTGCTAAAAATAGGACAGTGGGGAGATTTGCCCATTTGTGTAGTCTTTTATAGTGATTTTGGGTCACATATTTACTGAAATATAGAATGCTGACATCCACCAACTAATGCTATAGCTGCTCTTGCCAAGGCATTCCCAGATGCTTGGCTACCAGTACTAAGGGTCTGTGAGTTAAGTGAAAGCCTACAGTAACAACGGTATGACAATGCATTATTAACACGTGTTATAAAGGAAGAGAAATTTAAAATTGTGACCAAATATGTGGAGACAAAGAATATTGCACCAGGAACCAAAAATTGCCATGCTACATGTCAGAATTGTACAATCCTTGTAACTTTTTATCTCCCTTAAATTTTCTGCTTTCTTAACTATTAAGGAATAATGATAGATGGCCTCTCTAGATTATGGAATTGCTGAAGAAGAGACAAAGCATGTGAAAGTCAGTTTCTAACTATAAAATATGCACAAAAGCAAGATATGATGAAATAATTCTATAAAACAACAAAGATTTTTCTATGTGATCATCATTATCTAATTTCAAAGTTCTGTTGCCTCATATTTATCACAAGGCCAAATAAGAAGCAGAAATATGATGGAAATATATACCATTTTGTAGAGAGTATAGAGTAGAGAGAACCAGAATAATGTCTACTAAAGAGAGCAAGAGAGAGAACGACAAACAGCCATGAGGAAACAGTGAAAAAGACGAGTTTCCATCAGAGTTGATGGCTTGTAAAGACACTGTGTTGTGATGGAAAGTACACCCAACCAGGAATTAGGACACCTGGCTTCTAATTCCTGCTCCACCTCAACTATAGTTTTCCTTTAGAGCTGAAGATTCTTCTCATTTTTCACAAGAAGGCAATGCAAAAATAATATATATGTAATTAATATATATTTATATTCATATTATAAATATGACTTAATATATATGAAACTTATATTCACATATATTTAAAATTTATATAATTTATATTATATAAATATGAATATATATTCATCTATATTCATATCTCATCTACATCTATGTCTATGTCCATATGCATATCCACATCCACATCTACACATACATCCGTATCTATCCATCTGTCTATCTACATTATGTTGTACACCAAAATGTTCTTGCTCTCTGTTATCTTGAAACAAAGGAGGATTTACCTTTTGTGTGATGGGGTGGGGCCAAAAGTCTTGATTGGTTAATGCATTTTGAACAGAAGTGATGTGTCATTTCAGGGCTGGAGCCCGTAATTGCCAGCATGAGACTCCTCAGGGCTCTTTCCTTTGACACAGTGACCAGCAAAGTTTGCTGTGATGGTTACTCCATCTGCTGGGTCTGAGCTGCTGTGGTGAGCAGAGCAGCCCTGATGGGTTTGCATCATTTGAGCAAGAATTAAACCTTTGCTCTTTTAAGATGAGAAGATTAGGATGTGGCTGTCACCACAGTACAACCTGGCACATGCTGACATATGAATAGTGTTGCTGGGTAAAATTCCGGACACTCAGTTAAATTTGAATTTCAGATAAGCAACATATAATCTTTTAGTATAAATATGTTCCAAGGATTATATGCATCATACTCATATAAAAGTATTTACTGTGTATAAATAATTCAATCTAAATTTAATTTCTGGAGTGTTAAATATTTTAAAAAGCATGGTTTTTGGAACCAAACCCACTTGGTTTTGAGACAAAGGCTTCACTATATACAATCTGTGTGACTTTGAACAAGTTACTTCATTTCTTAGCCTCATCTGTAAGATGGGGCTAAAAACACCTACCCACCAATATTATTATGAGGAGTATGTGTGGGATAGTACGTTAAAAGTTTTGTTGTGTTGTTTGGTAATGAGGAAGTGATTGACATTATGTGCTATTGTTAGCATTGTTGTTCACATGGAAATAATTTGTAAACTGTAAAGGCCCCTGTAAATATTATCTATCACCATTACTAGTTATGGGTTTACTACCAACAAGTTAATATCAATCTTGAGTAAATCTTTTTAATTTCTTTAAGCCACTCTTTTCTTATTTGTAAACTGGAGTATCTTGTATGTGCTGTGCTTCTTTCACCTGTGATATTATTCTGTTGTTACATATTTCAGTGCATCATTGGATATGAATCCATCTGGCCCTACTCTAGGCTCCAGGGTCTTCCACTATGTCTTCATCCCAGTTGGATCCACAGTTTACTTGATACCATGTGGATAAGACATAGAAGGAGGAGAAAGAGAAGGAACAGTAGCCTCATGATGGGAAATGAATTCTCAGGATCATAGGAAGAACTGATCGTGTCTTATGGTGGCTCTTTCTTCAGTGTACATCAATGAGGGCTGGGGATCTGGGGAAAAATTTTTTTGAAAAATTCACCCAGAGAGGAAAAAGTTTCTGTTTCTAGTAAAGATTTTCAATGAGGGCCTAGTTGTAATTTGAGAGGGTTTCATCTATGACACATGGTTACAGATCCAAGTTTCTGCCAGTCAAAAAGGAAGAGCTTTATAGTAAGTCAGCGTTTTTGAGTCTATTCTCACTTCTGCTTACTACTCTGAGGAATGGAGCTTTTTTTTTGTTTGAGAAAAAAAATCATTAAAAATCTTAATTTTTCTCCCAAATCGTCCATTTATTCATTCACCACTATCGCATTTCTCTTCATTTCTCAGTTTCCCCTTTGGGAATACACACAGAACCTCCCTTTTTATAACTTAAAAAAGAAGAAGAAATTTTGTAGATAGAAATGAATCCTCTCTTCTTTTTTATCTCTCAATTTTTTTTTTTTTGCTACCTATTTAAAAGAGTGAGATGACTCATGCTAGGCAAGCTCTTGCATAGATCACAGCCAGGTGCATCTTTGGGGGACAGAGAATTTCTTAATACAGGTATTACATCAATTCATTCTTGTGGGAAAGGATTAAATATCACAGAAGTGTATGAGGTCAAACCTTGACATTCCCCTCCACCACTTCGCTCTCTCTTTCTCGGTTTTATTTTATGTTGTTTGTATATCTCTCTTTTTCACCATACTGTGAATTTCTAAAGAATCAGGTCCTGTTTCATTGTCTCACATTCTCAGCACCTCGAATAGTGCCTGGCATGGAGAGGGAACTCAAATATTTATTTAAATGAATGAACACTTATATGGAAGAACCAATACATGTATGAATGAACAAATGGATACGTGGAGGAAATAAATGAGGGAGAGAAGGAAGGAAGAGAAGAGAACAGAGAGACCCAGACTTCCCTACTAATCTAACAATGGTCACCTTACTTTAACAATCAATACCAATGTTGGGGAGTCAAAAGAGAGATTGCTCCTGAGATGCAAGAATCAAAGAAATCATCCAAGTCATGAAGTAAGCTGTGGTCTTTGGTGAATAGAGACAAAAGGAATTTCACTTAATACTTAAAGAGCTTTGGAGCCAGATAGACCTTGGTTCAAATTCTCTGTTGTGTCACTCACTAGCAGAGTGATCTTGAAATAACCTTTTAAAGCTCCTGTTTCTCCTTCTGTACATTTGACGTTGCAGCAGGTACCAGTCTCCGATGCCCTGTCTCAGGAAGAAGGACATAGGAGGAGTCAGTGGATGACCAACACCTCTCTATGCAGAGAGTTGAGTTTTAATCCAGATCACTGTTGAGAGTTTCAACCTACATTATGAGAAGGACTTTCCAGGAAACTTCTATGTCCCAGAAATCACACAAGAGGTTAGTTTCCTTCATCAAGGGCTGGAATGGCTCGGAAAAAAAAATTGAAAATTAAAATTTGAATGAGGCCAAATTGTGCTTTTCTGACCTCATGAAACTAGAGGGTAGTAGGAAAACCTTGGTTATTTTTGGCATGAAAGAAAGGTTGTCTTATAAAAGAACCTAGAACTATAGATATGTACATCCAATTCCCCATTGAATTTCACTTGTTAAATGCAACTACAGCTTAATAACTTTACATAATTTAATTAAATAATATTAAGCTCCTTTAAACTTCACTCCAGTGAGAGGGACTTGGACAAACTTTTGTCGACCACCTATTATGTCTCAGGAATCCTAAAAATGATATCTTTGTTCACACACTTGCCTTGTGAGATAGATATTTCCATTCTTTAAGCAAGTGAATGCAGGTTGTACAACTAGTGGTAGAACCTAGATTTGAACTCTATCTATCCGTTGTCCATACTTTACTTAATTTTCAGTCCTTCTTGCTGAGAAAGGAAAGATAGCTTTTACTGGATGACAAATGTAGCTATAGTGAGATAAGCTTGTGTGCAGGTGTGTCTGTGTGTGTCTGTGCACACATGTGCAGGAGCCAGAGTGAGAGTGAGAGAATGAGTGGGGGGTTGTGTATTAAATGTATTATAAATTACCCTTTCCTATAAGAAGGAAAGGATGTGGCATACATCATGTGACTAAAGGCTGCTGCTCCATGTGCAAGTTGACCAATCCTTCATCATCCAAACGGGGACATTTTTAGAATGTAAGGGACTTATTATTAATAGTTATGCTGGAACAACAGGCATAGACTGGGACTGTCTCAGACAACCTGAGAGATTTTGCCATCCAGTCCCTAAGAACACCTCCTCCTTAACAAGCACAGGTTTCTTTGCTGAAGGTTAGGCACAGCCTTGGAGTTGATGATTCTCTCTCCAATGCTCTCTCCACTGCCACTCTGGGGAAATGTCCCACAGAACATGGACTGAACACAAGAGTCTCCAAGGACATGGTGATTATCAACGGCTCTGGCTTAACTTTCCAAATCATCCTTTGCCCATTTTCTTCTCTCAGCCCAGAGATTATGGCAGGATGAGACTGGGAAAGACAGCTCTACCTTCTTATGTTTGGAAGTCACGTCAACTTAATCAGTATGTGCTTCTAATTTTATGCTAAGGGTAAACATACTCTTTCTCCGAACCATGTACTATTCACAAGGCTATACTAATACAGATAGCATTCTCAGAGATAATTATTAATCTGGGAGGAATCCTGAGGGGGCTTTCCTGCTTCCCATTTTTGGTGGTACAAACTGATTCACCAACTCTTAGGAAACCCTCATAACACTAGGGTAACAGCAAATCATTTTTGGAAGAAGCTTGAGGTATCAATGAATAACTTCTTTGATATTTTGGCCTAGCCATGATCTTCTGGGTTTTGAGGGTCTGGTGAGAACCCATTATCTTCCTTTATCTTAGAGTGTTTCTGTGTGAGCACCTACACTAACATACCCCTCCTCACTTTCAGTCTGTCGTTAATCTAGCCTTCCCCAACCCACCTCTCTTCCATTTTAAAGAATTAAATATGTTTCTGACATTTTCTCTCTGTCCAGACACAACTTAGGAATAAAATGGTTCCATTTTAAATCTTAGGATCAGCATTTGAATGTTTCACTAAGTAGACGTCTATTTAGTTTAGTGATATTGACATAAAAATAGATTAAGCAGTTGCGGGAATCTATTTAAATAAATCACACAATGCTACATAGTAGCTGTGAGTGTTTTACTTCCCTGGCTCAGTAACAGTACCTTTAGTAATAATAATAATAATAATTATAATAAATAAAAATTATAATAATAGAAAAGAAAATATAGGCTGAAAGCTTTGTTCCACATTCCTATCTCCTACAGTTGTACTCTGAAAGAAATCCTCTTTACTGATTCCCTAAATATTATGCATATATTCCCACCCCTTCTTCAACCACAGATGGCTTTCTCCTGAAAACCTTCTAATTTGATTTCTTAAATAGTTAAAGAACAATTCATGCTTTCTGTTTCTTCAGGTCAATTTTAGTATGTTATATGTTCCTATGTCTATTTTGTCTATTGTCAAATTTTTGGTATAAATTAATTCATAATATTCTCATCCTTTAATCTCTGCTGCATCTGGAGTCATATATCTTTAAAACTGATAGCACTATGTGTGGAGGGGATGTGACGTCTTTTTTTTCTCTTTTACTATGATCAATATTTCTAGAGGATTATAACTTTTATTAATATTTTTGAAGAATCTACTTTTGGTTTAGATGATCTTTTTTATTGTATATTGGCTTTCTATTTCAGTAATTTCTGTTCTTAGCCTTATTATTTCTTTCCTATTTTACTCAGATTACTAACTTTTTATCTTTTATTACCTTGAATGAATAGTTTAACAATAATTAGCCTTTCTTCTTATGCAATATACACATTTTAGATCTATAAATTTTCCTTTGAGTATTGCTATAGTTACATCACACAACTTGTCTTACATAATAAATTCATTACCCTTGAATTCTCTAATTTTTATTATTTTTTGATCAATGAGTTATTTAGAAATTTTCCTATATTTCTAAAAATAGGAATTTGATAATCTTTTTTGTTATTTATTTCTCATTTAACTGCATTATGACCATAATGTATAGCCTATATGATATTGAATTTTTGAAAAATTTCAAGACTCCTTTTACGTCCTGGACAAAATCAATCTCTGTAAATGTTTCATGCATACTAGAAAAAAACGTCCACTTCATTTGTTATAAATATTGATGTATTTGCATTCATATTTACCATTTTTACTTTTATTTTCTTGCTTTTCTTATATGATACTTGGTTTTTCCATTTTTGCCTGCTTTTAGATGTAGTATTGGTGGTTGCTGTTACTCTTTTTCTCATTCTCTTTTTTTTCTTCTCTCTCCTAGTCCAGAAGTTATGAATTGTATTTCTATTCTTATAGGTGACACTCCAGTAATTACAATAACAAATATGCTGAACTATCAAAGCCTGAAGTTAGATGATGTGCTTATTCTTCTCCCAAATAACTCAAAGACTTTAGAATGTTTTAATTCAGATCATTGTTTGTCCAGCTTAAATGCTGTGGTTGTCAGTGTTTTAGGGCTATTTTTTTAACCCCGTGGATGAGAAATTATTATTGTTGTTTTATATGGCCATTGACTGTTTAGATCACTTGGTTACCTTTTACTTTGCTCAGCACCTTTCTCAGAATCTCAGACCTTCCTTCTGAGATCATTTCCTTCTTCCTGAAGCACATCCTTCCACGGAAGTTTCTTTAGAGAGGATCTGTGAGTGGTAAACACTCCATATTTTTATGTCTGAAAATATTTTCATTTTCCCAAAACTCCTGAAAGAGAGTTTCTTTTGCATACAATTCTAGGTTGACATTTATATTCTACTGTCTTCTGACTTCCATCGTGACATCTGCCTTTGGTTTAATGATCATTTCTTTGTAGGTAATTTTCCCTTTTTTCTGGCTGCTTTTAGAGTCTGTTTTTCTTTTGTGTTCCTCCATTTCACTACAATATGTGTAGGTTGAATTTCTTAGATTTTATCCAACTGGTATTTGTTGAGATACCTGAATTTGAGGATTGGTGTCATATCGCCATGGAAAATTACCAAACATTATCTTTGAATATTATGTCTTGTTTATTCTCTGCATCATCTTCTTCAACTTCAGTTAGACATTTGTTAAGCTAATGTTTCTCAACAGAAGCACTATTGTAAATTTGGATGGGGAAATTCCTTATCACGTAGGACTCTTCCTCGCATTATGAACATTTTTACATTCCTGGCTCCCAGACACTGTGTCATTGCCTTCATACATTCCCCAAAACCTCTAAGGTAAGCAGTAACACCTCTGCTTGGGAACTACTGTGATAAATCTTTCTTTATCTATGTCTTCTCATCTTTCTTTTTTTTTTTGGCTGACTAAGATTCACCTTGGGCTAACGTCTGTTGACAATCTTCCTCTTTTTTTGCTTGAGGAAAATTAGCCTTGAGCTAACATCTTCTGCCAATCTGCCTTTATTTTGTATGTGTGTTTCTGCCATAGCATGGCTGATGAAGGGTGTAGTTCTGTGCCCAGAATCTGAACCCATGAACCTGGGCTGCAGAAGCAGAGTGCACTGAACTTTAACCACTACACCATGGGGCCAGCCCCACATCTTTCATATTTTTGATCTCTATGCCTCTCTTTGCTGAATTCTGAGTAATTTATTAAGGTGTGTTTTCTGTCACTGGTTTTCTCTTCAACTGTTTCTGATAATCTGCTTAATCTTTCTATTGTTTTTAAATACAATTATTTCATTTTTCATTTCTAGAAGTTCTAGAAATTTGTTTACTTTGCAAATTTGTTTGGTAATTATTGATAACCTTGTGTTCCTTTGTCATATTTGCATTACCTTCTTTTATTTCTTTAAACATATTAACCATTTAAAATTTCTATATTTCATTCGACCTAAATGTCATTGATTATAAGAAACATTACTCATTTATGTATCACTAAAAAAGATAAAAGTCTCTCTCTGTGACATACGAGTGTTCTTATAGTATCTTTCTGTAGAGAAATATTTTTCCTTCTTCATTCAATATATTGGTGGCATAGACAGTCTTATCCATTTTTGGAAACTAATCAAACCTCTAGTACTTTTTCTGGAGATTTCCCTGTAATACGAATTAAGGCTTAAGTTTCAGTACTATAGTGGGAGAAACCAGAGATATGGTGACTCAAGGAAAACTTAGTTGGGATATGATATAACATATTTGAATTACACAAGTTATTTTATAATTTTTTAATTCTATTTTGTTGACCCTTAACACTGTCAACTTGCCCACCCATGGTACAGATTTATAAAACAACAGTGAGATTTAGGTATAATCTGTGGTTATGATAATGGAGTAAAGTTAAATTGCTCACATACGGGTAGAACTTCTTCTCTGGCCTCAGTCAAGACTCAGTGGTCTTTCTTTCATGACACGGCCCCAACTTGGCTCTCTCGGGTGCTGCCAATAGCCTGGAAGATGGGCTGTGTCTCCCATTTGATCCTAGTCCTGGCTGTCTTCCCTGATGTCCTTAATTCCTCGATCAGTTTACTCCTGCCACAGTGACCCCTGGCAACCTCACCAGCCAGTACCACCAGCTCTCCTCTCTGCACCTCCACAGTGCAAGGAGACATTCTGGGTCTCTTCCACTCCATATAGGATCTGGGGATCACTCTCTAAAGTTGAACAGGCCATCCCAGGAAGAGGATAAGATCCCTGTCAACTTATTCTTTCTGTCTCTATCTTTCTTCCTTTCCTTCTCCTCATATTCTACTGAGTCAGAAGGCATTCATATACTCCTTTCTTGTATGTCACATCTTCTGAATTTTTTAAGTCTATGAGGCCTGTTTCATAATATGTAAATGGGATTTTTAAAATTTTAGAAAATTTCCTTCTTAGGTTTAGCTCTTTTATTAAGCTAAATGTTTCCAGTAAGGGTATAAATGGGAAAGAACTCTAAATTCTTTTCTGGATACTGGAATAAATAATAACAAGGAAGAAGCCACTTGTCATGTGTCCTGGGTCACTCCATCACCATCCTCCTCAAGATGGTATGTAAGGGCCTCCCCCAGCAGAAGGTGGCCTCAGACCTCTTTCACCTCCTGAGTTTCTCTCCTCACTTCACTTGAATCCTCTCTACTGACACCGTGGGGTGCTGTGGCTGTGGAAGTTGTGGTGGCTACAGTAGTGGCTGTAGTGGCTGTGGTGGTGGCTGAAGTGGGGGCTGCACCAGTGGCTGTGGCAGCTGCACCACCTGTAGAAGCTACTGGGTTGGCTGCTGCCCCTGCTGCTATGGCTGCTGCAGGGGCTGCTGCAGCATCCCTGTGGTCTGCTGCTGCTGCCACTCCTGTAGCTACAACTCATGTGGCTGCAGCTGTGGGAAGGGCTGTTGCCAGCAGAAGTCCTGCTGCCAGCAGAAGAGCTGCTACAAGAAGCACTGATGCCACTAGACAGGTGGCCTGGCCCCACCTCTAGGGTGAGAAATACTGGGACTTGCTGTCTTCATTAATGAAACTTTCCTCCATCCATCCTGTCTGCTCCTTCTCCCAGACCTTCCCACTTGCTATCACCTGGGTGTCCTGGGAATTTTTCTTTTGGACAATATCTCTGGTTTTGGAACTCTGCACCCATCTCTTAATTAACTTAACAGTCTCAAACCTTTTTATTTGATAAAAATTTCACACAAACAAGAAATGGCCATTACAAAGACCCAGTCCAACACCTGAAGACCAGTCATGTCTCTGAGCCCAGCCAAAGGGATCATGATGCTGAATGTTCTATTTGATGGGCAACCTTCCAAGTTGGTACTTCTCCCTCTCTGTGTCTGTGTGCATAGGGTTTCTATTACTCTTACCTTTTCTATTGCTGCTACTTGTGTTTCTAGAAAGCTGGGGCATAAATTTCCTAATAAAACCATAAGTGATTCTGCTTTTATTGTGCTATGGCAGCAATGTGCATGCAAGAGGTTTCTACCTTCTTGAACAAGTTGAATGACAAGCATGCAATGACAGCAATGTCACCGCCAGGCCTCCGGGGCCACCACTCCCAGCTGCCTGTCATTTTTCCATCTCACAAGATGGGCAATTCCCTCAGGTATTTTAATGCCCACTACCCTGTGTGCCTCTTCCTGAAGACCCTGTGACCCTGTTTCCTTGTCAGAAGTGTATCACCCTCCTCTTCAGTGACAACTTCCTCAAAACAGATCTAAATATTTCAGTTAAGTCAAGGCTTAAATATGGGCAAAGGGCAAGTCCAGATAAGCCAGAACCATAACCTTTTAATAATTTTTTCCAAGAAATGGTTATTCTCTTGCCATTTCTACTCCCTTAGTTCTGTTACTTGTCTATGAATTCTGTTTCTGTTGTTGTTTCCGAGTCATTCTACGTACAAAACAAAACATTTAAGATATTTCTCCATAAGGTGTTCTTACCAGTCAGAAAACTCTACACCTTATAAAGCAAACCTATGTTTTAATTAAAAAAAAATGATCTTTCTCTTTAGTGAGATACTAAATAAAATTTTTTATTTAAAAATATTTTTTTTCTGTGTTTTTTCCTTTTAATTATAAACAGAACCTCCATTTATGGTATGGCATCTCTCTATAATTTACTTACGTGTGTCTATTACAAGAAATGTAAAAACACCAGAATGGTTACATATAAAAAAATAAAAAATCTGCAGTTCTTTATTCTTCATTTGTTAATTTATTTCTCAAGAGGTTAAACATTTTTTTTAAATTAGCATTTTAATTTGGGGTGGGTAATTTACAGGTGCAAACATCAAAAGCCGTGGAAAGATGACCTCTCTCTTCCATTTCCCATTACCACACAGCAGGTAACCACTGTTGTTAGTTTTGTTTGTCCTTCTAGAAAAGTTGTATGTGTATATAAGCCAATACAGGTATTTTTCTCCTTACTTTTACACAAATGATGAGCTATCGCATTCATTATTATTTTGGCACCTAACTTTTCTCCACTTAATAATATATTTTAGAGCTCTTTATGCTATGTAAAGATCTTCCTCATTTTTTATCTAGCTAATACTATTACAAGTGAATATATTGATGTACCATAATACATTTTCCCTATCCTCACTTAATGAAATTTAAATAGTTTCCAATCTTTTGTTCTTAAAAACAATACTGTAACGAAAAACTTTTTATACAAGTCAGTGCCCAGGCACACAAATATATTGTTAGTGTATATTGCCATCAGAGACATCTATAGGTGGAAATACATATATTTGTAATTTTGAGAATGTGGAATTTTCCTTTGTAGCAATGAAACCAATTTATGATCCCACCAACAATCTTTGAGACTGCCTGTTGAGTCATTCCCAGAGAACAAAATATACTGTCACACCTTTGGATTATTTTCTACTCTGACAGGTAAACAGTGCTACCTCATTGTAGTTTTAATATACATTTCTCTCATGAGTTAATTTGAGCATCCTTTACACGTCTGAGACATTTGTATTTATCTTTCTCTGAATTTCCTGTTCACATCCTTTGCCCATTTTTCTATCAGGTTATTGATCTTTTTCTTATAAATTTGCATTGGTTCTTTATAAATTAGGGAAAGTAGCTTTGATGAGTTGCAATATTTTCCCCAGATTATCACTCGTCTTTTGGCTTTGCTTATACTGTTTTTTTTTGTTGTTGTTGTTGTTTTTGCTTGAGGAAGATTCACCCTGAGCTAACATCTGTGCCAATTTTCCTCTATTTTGTATGTGAGCCACAGCATGGCTGCTGATGAGTGGTGTAGATCTGCGTCTGGGAACTGAATCTGGGCTGCTGAAGCAGAGTGTGCCAAACTTAACCACTAGGCCATGGGGCCGGCCCAACTTATAGTGTTTTTTCTTCCATGTATAGTTTAGTGTTACACTGTCAATTCATCTTTTCACAATGTCTAGGTTTTATTTTCCTTTAAAAACTCTTGTGGTCATAAAATAATTCTTACATGTTTTCTTCTGGTGTTTTTGTAGTTTCATATTTTACATTTGTGTATTGATACATATACATTACATATTGATGGAGTTATTCCAGCACTACTGGGTCAAACTTACTTTTTACTTTAAAAAAAAATTGTTCCAATCTTATTAAATATTCCATCTTTTTCTTCATCTAGTATGAATGCCATAGTCTTAAATACCTTATGAATTAGGGACTAATTCAAAAATTTCTACTCTCTCCCATTGGACTATCTTTTCATGCTTCTATGTTATTGAAATTAAGAGTTTAGAGTAGGATTTCACTTTCTGCAAATAATTTAATCTCATTTTTCCACTTTAAAAAGCGTTCATCTTTAAAAGTGTTTTCAGGTGTATTCATATATGTCCTACACATTTATGAAATTATTAAGTCATTAAATGTAATCTTATAAATCATATTATTTTTGTGCTATCAGAAACGGGGTCTTTTAGGCTCAAGTATCTTCTAAACAGTTTATCACGAAAGCTGTTGGTTTTGATATACTTATTTCCTATACTACTATCTTGGTTTTTAGTTGAGTCTCTTGGGTATAGGCTTCTAGCCTCTGGAATAATTATAATTTTGCCTCTTCCTTTCTAAGTTCTGACTTCTAATTTTTTTTGCTTGTCTAATAGTGTTGGCTAGTGCTTTCAGCACAACAAGTTAAGTAAGAAGGATAATACTGGTCATCTTTTCCTTGCTTTTGATGTATGTAGGAATGTTATTAGTTCTCTCCAGTAAATGAGTGTGTTGGCTTTGGGGCTGAATTTTATTTTCAGTCCAGTGATTGAATTTTGGGACTTTGAGAAAAATATATTTTAAATACAAATCTTGAATCAGCATTCTTTATTCCCAGTGGCAGAATACTCAATGCATCCTCTACTGAAGTTTCAAAGGACAGACAAGTGCAGACAATTTTCTGCACAATGCATCAAAAAATTAGAAAGGCTCTTTAATATTTTTGCATGCATTATTTTATATAGCACAATCTCTACCACTGAAAAATTAGAGGTCCCCCCCATCAGTGTTTTCTTAGTACTCTATGAATAATTCTAGAAACCCCCGGACATCTCTATTTCAGTTTTTCTGTTTTAGACAGACATCACCCTGACACAACATTAAAACACCTCCCTGAGCTCACGGTAGAGAGAAAGCTCATTACCTCTCCTAGGGCCACTGGGAATTGACATGAATGTCATTCTGTGGACACACAGGAGTGTCTGAAGCTATTCCTGAGGTAGAGTGTCAACAACAAAGCTCAGATGAGCACAAAATAAAAACTAATCATGAAACAATTAAATGGTGATATTACCAATAACAGTTTGTGAATGGGGCTATGTTATCAAGATTGAAGAAGAGTCCTTCTAAGGAGTCCTTAGAAGAGGACAAAACCTTGTAATTATCTCAGAGAACTGTAAGTTATAAAGAATTATACTTAATGGAAGAAGAAAAATGGCTCATGTGACAAAAACACCACATGTGTTGCCTGTTTTGGTAAGATAAAACAAATATCTAAGCCAAGCAACAGGGTCAGTCCAGTTAGTGTTTCTGCTCACAAATGGGGAACATCAACTCCAGGATGACTGGAGCTTTCTCATGGGTTCTTTCCACGCCTTTGCATGTCTTTGCAAGTGATCAAAACAAGATTTTTTCAGTCATTGCTATTCACTGGGGTTAACAACATGGGTTGTTTCATTGAGATGATGGGCCCGGTTGACTGCATCTAGTTCAGCTGGGCACAGAGATATCTGGTCTAAAGCTGACATTTTGTTGTGGTTTTGAAAAGGTACTTTGGAAACCACCATTGTAAAGCGTATCAATTTATGGCACTTAGTGGCTTTGTGACCAGCATAGTACTTGCTCAGAGGTTGTAATAGTTGACAAAAGATTAGGGCTTTGTTCCCATGATGACATCCCTCGGTTCCTCTGGGTGTGATCCATATGGATTCTGACTTGTAGCAGAGCTCTGCATCTTCTTTTGGCATTTGGCTGCATGGATAATGTATATACTTCTCATTAAGAAAATTCCAGCAATGACTGCAAAATAACTCCCATAAACTAAAAACTGGAGAAAAACAAATAGAATTAGACGCACATAAAATCTGTCCATGTCTGTCATTGGTAATACATAGTGATCCTATTGATTTGCTTAGATTATTGGGTAAACGGGACCCAGGATCTTAATATGTGTCACTTAGATTTGCACAATACTTTCTTCTCTCTCTTAGAAGAACCAGGTATGAAAGTGTAAGCAATGCAGTAACTAAGGGTATGGACTCTGGAGCCAGAGTTGCTTGGGTTCAGATCCTAGCTAATATCACCAATAGTGAAAAAACACTGATTGCCACTGCTCTATGTGTCTATGATTGGAGGATGGTGCAATGCTATATGTAATGTCTCTATGAATGAATTGTAGACATTGAGGTTACTTCCTACCTGCCTTATCTCCCTTTTTTTCCAATTCATATGTAAAACGTGAAATTGGGCTAATCTTAAGTGGAGAAGTGAAAAGGGAACTGAGCTCTGTACCTCTCCCTAGTTGAATCTCAGTAAACCTTGGAACTGGATGGTGGGAGGAAGAGGAGACATATGTGGGACACAATAACCAGTGTTACCTGATGACGTTTTAGGACCCAAAGGTAAATGCTGACCTATTGTGATTATTGTTCAAAAACTACTTGGTGTGATATAATATGATAATTAAGGAATTACTTATTTTAAAATTTGCCTAGCCAAGGAATTCAAGAAATTTGAATGTTGGCAGTGATAAGGTTGAAAAAACCTTTGAAATTATCTTCTATATTCCCACCAACTACATGAGTAGGAAAACGGAAGTGTTGCAACTTACCTGAATGCTGATTGGCAGGTTGAGCCCTCTCTGATCCACTATGATCACAGTTATAAGGGTCTGAATCACCAGGGCAAGGAAGGTGTTGATTCCAAACACCAGGGCATAGCGTTCCACGCTCAGATTAACAGCGATCTGAAATCTACCATTAAACATTGAATAAGTTTTTTTAACAAGAACATATATGGGATTCTTATCTATAAAAGACAGAAACAAAAGAGAAAGCAGTGTCTTGTTAATAGCACCTTTTGTCTAAATCTCCTCCAGGAAGAGCAAAGACAGTTAAAAAATACAGTTAAAGGCTGAATTAAAATACAGTTAAAGAAAACACGGCAAAATCCTTCTTATGCAATTTAATGCTTCCAGAAATTAAACCTAATATTCTAAGTTCTTATACCTTGAGAAGATTGGATGCTATCTGATTTTAGATACTGTTTCTCAGTGAATTTTTGTGATAACACAAGCAATATCCAATCTGAGGTATTTTTTTCAGGTATTCATTTTATGATCAATTATCTGCATTGATAGATTCAAAATTTGGTAGGTGAATTATTCTTTGGAAGATCCAGACTATGGCTGGTTGTACAATTGAGTGAATCTGTAATCAATTTATTTTTAATAATTATATAGGTTTTGAAATCTTATTACACAGCATTTATGAAAGACTGGCAATTGTATGTTATTTAGAGTTCTTCCTTGTAATTCAGGTAAAAGACTTTGGGTTCTGAAAACTGTTAAAATGAAAAGAAATCACATCCTGCCTTAACAAAATCCTCACATTAAAAAAAGAAACTCAAGACACATGAGTTCGATGCACTAAACTGACACATTTCAGTGAAAAAAGGTAAACTTGCCACAAATTTTATCTCTTTCCTTTATTTCATGATCTTTTCCCAGGGTGCTTATACTTTTGTGTTTGTCAACTGCTTATCAAACATTTTTCACATACTAAAAAACAAAAAATGTTTTTTTTTTTTTAATTTTTTGTTTATTGCAGTAACATTGGTTTATAACATTGTAAAAATTTCAGGTGTACATCATTATACTTCTATTTCTGCATA
>JABWHU010000002.1:7559471-7602285 GCA_014189135.1 Dicerorhinus sumatrensis harrissoni | reverse complement strand
GAGTAGTTGTAAATTGGCTGTGTCTGCGGGAGGAGGTGAGTTCCGAGTCTGCTTACACCGCCATCTTGACTCGGTCCTCCCAAAAAATGTTTTAACTGTTTTTAAAAAATGATCTTGGGAACTTACAGTTTTTTGTAACTTTTGTATCTATATTTTCCAGTATCCAACTTGTTATAACTTGTTGAAAATATTTTGTCTCACAAAAAAGCATATGCCCAAAATTACTCAAGCAATCAAGTGAAATCAGGAATGAAATTTAAATTTGATCATTCAAAATTAGATTGTACCACCCCTTGCTATGGCACATTGCTCGAAATAAAAAAATCACAACCTGACAATGTATCATTGCTTTTGGTTTATGAACCTACAGAACTTTCTTTCCTTGATGACTAATCTTAGCAATATTCAGAGGGCAAAGAGTTAAGTGAAAAGATGGCTTAATTTTGTTGAATTTAGTAGGAAGCAGTCAACACTTAATATTGCAATTGATTTAAATCCTTCTGAAGTTCTCAAAGAAACTATAGGGATATAGAAAAGAATATGGTTTAGTTTTGGGAGTGGAAAAACATGGTTGGTAATACCCACACTGCTATGGTTATAAGGAGAACATAGCTGGATTTGAATATTAAATAGCCAGTATAGCATGCCCAGATGTTGGTTGTGTAATGCATGAGAAAGAGAGAGCCTGCACTGACAACTGAGAAGATCGCCAGAGCCAACTCTCCCAGAAGGTCCCAGTTGACTTTCACATAACCCACTGCAAAGGCAGCCACAGCCCCTGAAAAAGAAACATTTAGGAAGATGAAACATACTGACCTTGCACATGGGAAATATCAACAGCTCTCTTAAAAACTCAGGACTTAGGCAATTCTAAATGACAAATATATTGCTTTCACAGTTTGCAAAAATAGTGTGATCCACCTAAATGTGGATTTATCCTTTTCTCAACCAGGTTTTCCTTTGGCTTCTCTCTTTACTTCCTATTCTTTCAATCATTTAGTCCTCACACTTCCAATTAGCATCAACTACATGCCAAGCACTGTAATACGCAGAGAGGCCAGAAATGTACCTAACAACAGCAGAGTGGGGAGAAATGATACATAAACCCAATCGCTTAATACAACATGCTAAGGGCAGAGATAGAAAAGGATGAAACAATTGCTTCAGAAGTACACCTGGCCTGTCCGTATTCATCTTGATTGTTTTTTTCAATGATGGGTAACAAATGCGTTGCACTGGCTAGTTTTAGTCATCATTATTAACCTTTCTTAATTTTAATCTTATTTCTAGTCCATCTTAATGTCTTCAAGATTTGGCCTATTTTACTTGAGGCTTTTGGTGCACAGACCTATATTGATTTATAGAGTTCAAGAGATTGAATAATTGACAGTAATTAGGGTTACTAATACAGTTGTCTTCAACAAAATGAGAAGTATTTATGTTTCAAATTATTGACATTTGATTAATTAACTTTTTCACATGTGATCTAGGAAAGAACCCTTACTACAAAGGAAATAAAACTATTTGCCCCTCTAGATTTGGAATGCAGGAGAAATAATTTCAGTGAACCAATTCCAGCACAGTGTTGGTTTTTATGAGTTAAATTGAAGCCTCCCAAAAGAGAGACAATAATAAAACGGACGCCACATTAGTTTTCTGAAATTTTTGTAAATGAGGGTGTGGAAATTTCCAACTCTCTAGAAAATAACTTCAAAGTCTCAGTTGAATTTAAGTTTCCACTTACCAGGATATAAATATTTATTGTAGAGTAAACTTCAAATGCAGATTTCTCTGATATTAGAATCTTGACTCTCACGTATCTTCCACTCATTTAAATCTCATAAGAAAGTGACTTTTGAAAAATTTTGGTGTATAGCCTAGAATTGCTAAAGGTGGGTGCCAGCTAACTCAAATTGTTTATTAACAAAATCTCTTCCAGTGATAATCTGGAAGCCTTAATAGTTCATTTTCTAAAATAACAAAAACCCTTTACTTATACACAAGATGCGTATTTTCCTTTTGATATTAAAAACAATTCTGGAAGAACAGGGGACATTTAACACTTTTTCTCATAATGAAGTGGAATCATAGGAATTTGGCTAGAATTTGGCTGAGCTCTTGAGTTACCTATTGTAACTATAACACATTAAATAGAATGTGTTACGTTCCTCTTTTTTCATTCTCCAGTGCCTTCCATCCAGGAAAAACATTAATATGCCTTCTGAACACAGCTAAGTTTTCTACCTAGGAGAAATTTAGCAACTGGAAAACTGAACTTAATGGTGGTACCCGATCAAGGAAGATAAATCAATGTTTACTTACCTCCAAAGGTTGCGATAGCCTCTATTGCCCCATTATAGACGGAAGAATTTTGGGATGGTGCCTTGTAATCCCACAGGATTTGAACATAGTTGAAAATCTGCTTAAAACCTGCTGTGGAAAAAGCCCACCACAGGGACCAGTAAAAAAGACGCTTTGAGGAGTAGCCCTCTTTCAAATCTTGGAACCACTGCACAAAAACTCTGAAAGCTACATTTTTTGGCTTTGGGCTACTCAACCAGCAATCATCCAGGTTCCTCGAGATGGTAGGTATTTCTGAAGTGGGTTTCTCCTCCCCATAACTTGCTGCTTCACCCTCATGAGATTCACCTAACACCTCATTCGTGTATGACGGCTTCTCTACTTCTTTTCTGGGTTTTGCATGAAAAAACATGCTTTTCTGGGGCATTGGTAGAAAAAATGAGAGAAGGAAGGCCATGGAGACAGACGCCAAGGATATGACATTGAGGTAAAAGTAGGATAGATTGGCCAGAGATACCAAGAGCTGAGCCAGCACCGAGGCCTCCGTGTAGGCCACCAGCGTGATGCTCCTGCAGTAACCGCTCACTTTCTGATAGTGTTCTGGGCTGACCACGCTGTAAATGTAGGCATAGTAGGCCACCTTGGTGGCGGTAACCATCCCATAGAAGAACTCCACAATCTGCATGGTCTTCACTCCTTGGCCAAACAAGAGTAGCAGCCAGGTAATGACAAAGCTAATCCCTTGTAAGATGATGATCGGCTTGTAGCGGACGTAATCGGTGAAGATAAACACAGGGAGCAGCAGTACCAAGTAAGAGTATGTCCACACAGGAAAAATCTCATTTGTGATCTGCAAAGTTGAAAAATGGATCGTGTGACCACAAAGCACCAGGAAGTGAGAAGGGTTACCTTTCTCCAGTACGTACATTACTAAGGTACATGTGGCTTGCCCAGTATCAAATTTTGCAATCCAATAGGATAGAATATTCTTCATATGATGGAAAAGCACAATAGAAAACTGATTTTCAAGGAAACCACCAGGAAAAGAGAGCCCCCCCCCAAAAAATTTATACACTTACATGCATTCCAGCAGAAGAAAATATTGGCTTAATGTGCAATCTGAACTATATTAAGTTTAGATATTACGTTTGAGTAAATTAGTTAAAAATTGCTCAACAGATATTTCTGGGTTTTTAAGGCTCTTAAAAAATACCATTCCCTTCTTGTTCAAAGATTAACATTAGTTAAATCTGAAAACCTTTATCTTTATCTGATCCATCACTATGTCAAAAATATCAGCTCTTCCAAAGTCTGGATGAACACATACATGAGGATAGTAAAGAGTATATAACCTTGTAGAATTATGGAAAGAGAACAAGTAATGCATTTAATTTCATTCCTGGCCAAATTTGCTGGGCTCTCAACCTTATTCAATATTGCTTATTCAATTCTGACCTCGGTTTAATATGGGTCATCTCATGGATTTATTCAGAAACGCACAGGACCTCAATGTTCATTCATAAAAAGAAAGGACTGAAGCCCCTGCTGATCTCTGGGGCATGATGGGTGTGGGTGCAGCTCAGTTGCACTAGCCTTTGGTCTGTGACCCTCTGATCTCTCCAACAGCCTCAGTGCATCCAAATGTCAATGATGAGGGGAAGGTGAGTGGTTTGAAAGGGTAGTGCGACTGAGCTGCAGCTTTGAGGATGGGGACATTAAGTGGTCCATAGCCATGGCAGACTCAGACCCCAGTAGGTTCATTGGCTGATTCTGGACCTGTATCTGTTGTTTGTCTTAATCATGACATGCTTCCATCTGGGAAACTTTGAAACAGAGTTTCACTAAGTGATTTTACAGCACAGCACAACAAGCTTGCTTTCCTGTCCTTACCACCTCATCACCAAATAAACCACCATCAATTAGCCTTCTAGGTAAAGCCACCCTCAGTAGTGTTTTCATAGCTCTGGCTGGAGATTATAAAACCAGCCCAGTGTAATTTTCCAGCTGGGTCAGTGCATTTTCTTGTTGCACTTGTTATAAAAAAGTGTTAGATCTTTTAAGTAAGAGAATTTGGCCTTCTGGGGAAGATAAAGCTGAGAGATAAAGCTACTAATGTCTCACTTGCTGGTATATAGTTTTTCAAAGCTGAGTAAGTGTCCTAAAGAAATGTTATAATTCTTTATCAGATTCTGCTTGTACCTCAGCAGCCTGAAAGTTTATTAGGATGCAATCCTATGCCTGGACATGATTTTATTTTAGGATTAGTATAATAGAATCAATGGAGACTTGAAATGTTCCCATGTAGTAAGACTAATGGTAGACCTCTGTAAAAGTTAAAATATCTATTTCACATGTAGTGTGTTTTGTTTTTCCATTTTTGCAAGTGTGGAGAGGAAAGAGTAGTTTGAACAGTTCTATTAAATAACAAATACCATGAAAATGGGATTCATCAAGATCAGTGTGTTAATCTTATTTCAAGTTGAATGAAACCCTGACTCAAGGTCCTTGTTCAAGTCCTGCAAAATTAAACCACATTAAGTTATGTATGTATATTAACTTACCTGTGCACTAGTCAGATTTTTATCTGGTCCAGATAAATAAGGGATAAGGAAGGGATCTGAGGGTCTCATCGTGGAGAAAAATCCAAATAAGCAGAGGATCATGGTGGGATAAATCCAGGAATGGCTTGGTGAAGTTCGGAAACAACCCATGGCTAATCAAATGGAAACAGAGCCAAAATTAACTGATTTTGTCCTTGGATGTAATGAAAAACTGATTATTTCTAAATACTTTATGAAAGGATAAATTTTCATCCATCTGCAGCTGAAATGGAGAGGTGAGTGATGAAGAACTGCTCTCAAGTATCTCGTAGGTGACCCAATCAAATCCTCCTTTGTCAAGGAACTTCTTATTCATTAGTGCTGGGAGTAGAGTCACACTTCTCTAGTGTTCTCCATAACAAACATGGTAATGAGTAGTTACGAATAAATGGTAAACAGTTGGCCAATGAATGTTTGAAAATAAGTATAGAACATTGGCTAGGGAATTATTGGTGTACATGTGGTAGGTAAGGTACTTCTAGGAGGTCAAAATCATGAGAACACAGACTAAGTTGATCAATCCTTCTATTATCTGACAACTATATTTGCACTGTGACTCTAAAATCTTTAACACATTGAATGGCATGTGTGTATTTACACATTTATCTCGTCATTAGACTATCCCTGCTTAGTACTGTGCTTAACACATCATGGACATCCAGGATATTTTTGTTAGGTGTCTCTAATCTGAGAATTTATAATTCTTCAGTTAAAAAAATTAAACTGGATAAAGATGTGACTTGCCATATTTTCCATATTTTTCCCCTTTTCCATACTGGTGCTAACTCTATGTTGAGAACAGAAGCCATCCTTTCTTAGACTGTTATTTCAATTTTCTTTGCGACCGGCCCCATTTCTTCCCTAAACCTGCAGTTTCACACCACTCAATGGGGCAGGTAGCTAATTAACAGTTCATACGTTTTCCCTAACTCAGAAATAAAATCGCTTGAAATGCAAACTTCAGACAGAACGCCCAACGGAGGATTTCATTTGTCACTGCACAGAGAAACAAAACAAAGCTAAAAATCTTCCTTATTTTATGGTGGTGATATTTGAAAACATCTTGCTTTTTCATGTGGATTACAAAGTGTATAAAGAAAATTCACTCTCATTCTTTCATATTTTGGGTCAAGCTTTACTTTGCAAAGTGTATATATTTTTGGTGGTCTTGGATGTGGTTAAGTTCTCTGAGATAATTTATAGGAAAGAAACCAACTTGCTGTGAGAATGATGCTTTTCTACATATTATCTCATTCAATCCTCATAATAACTGTAAAATACATACTACTTTCCCAAACTCCCAGGTGAGTATATGGGAGATCCAAGATGTCCAACAACCGGCTTCAGACCACATGGTCACGATTTGAATCCAGGTCTCCCTGACTCCCATCATGGTTCTTGCACCTGCTCCACTCTGCCTCAGTCTGGTGGCCTTTTTCCCTCAGCTGCTGGTATTAACCTAATGTCAACCTCTCCCCTGTGAGGGAAGAAAGTGTTTTCATGAACACATTCTTACTAAATATTATGGCTTAACACATAGAGCTGCCACGGGCAATTATAGTTTGAAAGTGGGCCAGAGAGAGGAAAGATGATGCTCACTCCAGAAAAGCAAGCTGGGTCACACCTCGGTCTACCACCCACAAAGTCGCCCCAGATAGCTGCACAGTTCCTCTCTTAAGTTAAATAAGGTGAACACTGTTTCCATTTATGTCAACAAAACCCTTGATGAAGCAGTGCATAAACAATGGAAATCCGAATTTGGAATTGGATTGCAGCAACTGTGAGCAATGCTGACAATGTGAAAACTTTGCGGAGAGCACATTGTGTTTGTCCTCCACCTCCTCCCTCTGCCAAGAATTCATGGATTTATCTTCTTCCTGAGTACTGCTGGAGTCTTCTGGGGCCTTCTTTCTTTGTGAGTAATGTTCTTGTAGAAAAGGCTAGCCCCGGTAGGCAACTACTGAGGCTTGGCTGTCTTTCAAAGGGTGGTTTTAATGGGGTGGCATCTGCTGACTCTACTTCTAGAACATTCCCTCCATCTATGTTAACCATGGATTGCTCCCCAAGTCCAAGTCATCATCTTCTCCACAAATCTCAGAGACCTAGAACTATGTCCATGATCCCTGGGCTGCTAAGAGTCCCCTGGATTACTGACTTCTTCATCTCCTAACTGTTCTAATACTGCTTCCCCATTAGATTTTGTTGGGAAGGTAGAGCAGAAATAGACAGTATATGCCCAATTAGAGTGTAAGCAAGAGAGCAGTGCATTTTGTCTGTTTGGATCACTGCTTTATCCTTGTGCCTAGAAGAGTGCCCAACAAACAGTAAGTCTTGTAGAAGGAAGGGGATGAATGTCAGACCTCCCCACTGAGAACTAGTAAAGCTCTGTCTAGGTTTTCTGAGTGCACTGTCCAGCTGTATCAGGTAAAGACCAGGGAGGCCCTCAACTCCACAGGTGCCCTGCTGTATAGTTGCTCATCTGTAAAATGGGATAACAATGCCAACTGCATGTATGGGCTTTTTGGGAGCATAAAGGGCCTTGATACTGGAAAGGACTTGGCACCACATTGGGTATGGAATCGTGGCTCAAACACGTTACTTCTCATACTTTTGCTCTCTTCATTGTTGGAGGACTCAACAGTGATTCTGGCTTAATGAGGAGAAAATGAGGGAGGGTGTCTGACCTTAGCTGAAAACAACTGAGAAATATTTGGGGAGCTCATCCCTGCAGCTCAGGATGCTGAGTTTCCTTGCCTTACTCCTTTTTCTAGCCCCGTCCACTGAAAACAAACACACGCTCCAAAGCTAGCTTTTTTGCCAGAGGAAGTGAAAGAAGGCATCTAACCAAACATTAGCAGGAGTCCTTTAACCCAGAGGGACTGGGAGAGCAGCTGAAGTTCCTGGTTTAACAGCAGCAGGAGCTTTCAGAGACCACGTCTCACTTGTTGGCTATTCTTCAGCCTTCAGGGCCACAGCCAATGTCACTGCCTGCTCTCTGCTGGGAGACTTCTGAGACTCTCAGCTGCTAACCTCTGGCTCTTCTTTCACCTCCCCCCAACTCAGGGTCTCATTGTCCAGCACTTGCCCCACTGTGTAACCCTTTCTCACCCTGGCCAGTTAACAAAGACTGTGTGAGCTTGACTCGCATATCGGAATACCTAGGAGCTTGTTAAAAACATAGATTCCTGGACTCCATCTCTAAAGTGTGATTCGGTAGGTATAGTAAGGCCCAGGAATGCGCATCTATACACTGAGTGATTCGGCCGCAGGAGGCCCAAGGACTACTGTCCCTTATCTATCCACTGGGCTCACTGGCTCCATGCCACAGCCTTGGATCTTAACAGGGTGGTGAGCGAAGTGGATGGAAATCATCTAGAGAGCTTTTTCAAAGCTACACACAGACCCATAACTCTGAAATTCTTTTCTGGCCTTCCAGGCCCTGGAGAGTCCAGGATAGGTGGAAAAATCCTCTGGTGATTCTGATGTTTCGGATATGCCTCTCACACCCTGCCCAACCCACTAACCCCTTCACGTGCACACATCGCTCCCTGTGTGTCACCCATTCTGTCCCAACCAGCCTCAATCCTTATCCAGGAGGGGCCCTGGAATGCCTGTGTTTAGCATTGAATGAAGGTTCTGGCTCCTTCAGTTACCACAGCACACAGGCGTCTGACATCCTCCAGCCCAGCATGACCCTTCACCCACCCACTGAAGGCAGTGATTATTTCTCTTACATCTAGTCTGCCACTTACATAGATAAAATGATAACAACCTACCAGCTATTTTTTACTTAGTTCCTGCTTTACACCAAGCATTAGACTAGCCACTTTATATAATTATTTGTCTCTAATCCTTAGAAAAACACTAATTATATATATTATACATATATTTATATTATACAATATAATTATATAAATATAATAAATATATTTATTATATAAATAATAAATATTGTTATATTAAACAAATATAATTACATTATATAATTATATATTTTATAATATATTTTTATTATATATAATATTACAAAATTATATATTATTTATATATATATAAAATATCCCCAGTTTCTCAGACACGGGAACTGAGCCTCCTCAAAGCTCATGGCCAGCCAGCTAAGAAAGGTTACAACTGAGCTCAGGGTCTGGTCTGTTGGCTCCAAGTTCACATCCTCCCTCTGCTCCAATGGGTAGCTTGCTGCCTTCTACCTCCATGGCACCATTCCATCACCTCGATGTTTTCCTCTCCTCATTTTCTTGACAGCTACCCGCAAAGGCACTGTCAACGTGGGCTCTGGGATTCCCACTGAACAAGCTGGGAACTGCCAAAATTGTTCTCTCTCCTGCTGGAGAAGCCTGTGGCTAATGATCTCATAATGCTTGGAATTATTGATCAGCATCTTTTATTTTTATCTTATCATTGAGAAGATGCTGCTCTTTCCTGTCATGGTGACCATGATTATGATAATCAAATCACTTACGCAATCTCTATAACTTTTACATTTAGAAAGTTATTTTATTTTTTCTTTGACAATTTTGTGAGGCAGACAGAGGAGATGCTCTTGTCCTCATTTTATAGACGGAGAAACTGAGGGCCACAGGCAATAAGATCTGTGTGGTTTTCACATTTAACTAATGTCAGAGCCTGGACTTGGACTCAGTTTTTCTAATTCCAAGTTCAGTCATCTTTCCTGTTACACCATGTTGAGAGTGCCTGGTTATATCCTCAAAATTCCAATTCCAGTTTATTTTAGAATAGTGTTTTTCAGATTTTAGGTGTCAAAAACATTTAGTGGGTTGCAAATAGGATTTTTTAGCAAATGTTGCAGAAAAAAATATTAAATGTCAAAGTACACTGCAGAGTAGGGCTGTTTTTTCTGAAACTTTTCTTGGGTTATCAATATATAAATATACAAAAATGATCACACTGTGCATTACAACTTACTGTGGGACACAGTCACTGGGTTAGAAGTTGCAGAGGAAAGAACAGGACTAATATCTACTCATGTCCCTCATGAGTACACCTGTCTAGGAGGACCACAGCCTTTACGGCAAAGCATCGTTCCGGAACAGACTGTTCTCTTGTTATTTTTCAATCTGTCATTCCATTTTGACCTGATAATATTATCCTCCTCCTAAAGAATATTCTAAACTTCCCTTCATTGAATCTAACTTGAGGACATGAGCTGGGTTGGTACTTCTGAAAGCAAGAGATGTATCTTTCCCTCTTTATTTTCTGTGATTTCCAAACAACACAATCCTTTTAAAAAGTTGCTTCCGGGGCAGTAATTCACACATATTACTCACATGCTTCATCAGCATTTTTAAAAAGGTACAGGAACACTGTGTAGACAGTAGGCTAAAAGGGAAAAAACCTAAAAAGGACATTCTCCAAACAAAAGCCAGCTATCATGACTTGAAATCTACAGTGAAGATGCTGGAAGCAACAAGAGAAGCTCTTCTTCCAGCAGAGACTTGGAGCAGCTAAATCTACCACCGAGCTTACCTTGTTGTGCTGGGTCCTGTAGGGGAGGTCTTTGGAGGGGGCGCTCTAGCCAGCAAAAGTAGGCGTAGGGAGGGAGTGCTGAGCATTAGCTTCTGCTATGATGGTCCGTGGCAGGTTGAAGTCTCCCTACTCCATCCCTCTAGCCAATGAGAGAACACCTGCTTCTGATCCAGTTGCAATATCTGCACACACGTGCAGCACATCACGTGGGCCCTGGGAGTACACGTTCACAAGCACTCTTGGGGTTACCAGCCAACCCATGTGACCTTGAATGAGTCCCAAAGACCACCCACACCTTTGCATGGAAAGTGACCCACCTAAATGACTTTGGAAATGGTGTGTTCCTTTCTCTTTTTGCTGGTAGAAGAATAACAATCATTTTTCACTCAAGTTCACAGCAGTCCCACCAGGCGCCCTTCAGTATTCTACTGTTAAGTCTCTAGCTTCTCTCAACCTCTAATTTGGGTCCCTTTCTACAAAGCCACATATTTTTATGGCTGCTTCCCTTTCTTCAGGGTACATTGGGTGCTGTAGCCTCCTTCAAAATAATAAACCCCTTGCTAGCATATCTAATCCAACTTCATTTTAAGGTATGCATAGATTTTTCTTCATCTCCTAAAACAATTTACTTGTGTTTCCACTATGATCAAGTTGGGCTGGGTATTTAGAATATTTCTAAATATATATTTCCATTTGTGTAGAATAGGTAATTTTAAAAAGAACTGTAGAAACTGGCATACACCAGTGGGCTTTCTGGCTCTTGATCCCTAGGTAGACTTCTTAGCTAAGGAGGACCTTAACTGATCAGATTCCTCCACTCACTCCCAGAAGATGGAATTCTTTGGAAATGAAGAACCAATGAAATGAACCAATGTAGACATGAAAGCCAAAGCTTTCAGAGCTGTGGAGCTCCCTGAGTTAAGGGACAAGATGACCTGGTCAAAGCAAAGATCTTCCCCAAACCTGGTTTTGCAAAGGTTCCCCACAACAGAAAGCCCAGAGTGTAAGGGACTGGGTCAATGGAAAGGAAGCGTTTTATCAAATCTTCTTCCATGCTTGTTTAGAAGATACTTCCAGAATTAACCAAGATGCCAAAAATTTTGAAGGAAACTATCTAGAATCCCCAGTCTCCATCCAATTCCTGTCCACCCCTCCCAACTAAACATTCTAATCATCTCAGAAGGGTGCCTGACAAGACAACCAATGTCTGAGATGTGGGCTGGCCTCATGTTCACATTATTCCCCAGAATATTTACTGCAGTCAAAACACCTATCTCAAATACCAGAGCACTAGATCGATAATTTAAAATAATTATGAATCTCACAGCTTCTAAAATTCCAAAGGACTTGGACAGCTGGGCAAGAGAGATGACATTTGCAAATAGTTTCACTCCCCAAGGCCCAATGCCTTTTCAAAAATAGAGTTAGGGTCAGTATTTATTACATTTTCCCAAAAAAATCCACCTTTCAGGTTTTCAACACTGCCACAGACAAGCCCTTCATTGGACAGAAGCAAACCAAAAGTTGGATTGCTGAAAGCTAAAATATTTACTTTCAGCTGATATCAGAGTATAATAACTAATTAAGCCTTTTAGTCTACTTACTACTAAAATAGAAGAGAATATAACTTGGAGTAAAACATCCAGATAAAGCAAACAGCTGCAGTCCGCTTATGGCAAGGCAGGCTGGTGCCAGAGGAAGGCACGAGGAATTCCGGAGAATGGCTTCATTACTACACATCTGTTGCAAAATCAGGATTGGAAGGTGGTTTCACCAATTTCTAGTGAGCTATTGTATTTTGGCTGTGACTTCATCAGGTTTAAAATGCATTTTACTGATATCTACTTTACTCCATACACAAAAACCAATTTGACATAACAAACTCTAGACCCTTAGAGTACCATCTAGAAGAACACAGAATTTTGTGACCTAGGAATTAGCAAATATTTTATCAAAATGACAGACTAAACTTACAAGGAAAAAACAGATGAATTGGATTTTATCAAAAAAAAGTATCTGTTCATCCCATTAAGAAATTGAAAAACCACAGAGTACATTTCACAACCATTATAATGCCTAAGTATCAAAGACTAGCATACCTATTATTGGCAAAGATTTAGAGCAAGTGAATTCCTATACATTGCTTGTGGGAATGTAAAATGGCACCAAATTCTTTGGAAAACCATTTGGCAATCTATACAAGAAAGTTCATGTATCCATAGTAGTGAAAAAACGGGAAGCAACTGAAATGTCCATTAAATGGTGAATGAATAAAAAATATTGTATATTTAAGCAACTAATACTGATTCAATCAGCAATAAAAAGGAATGAACTATTGCAAAAACTTGGGTGAATATCAAAAACATTATGCTGTGACAAAGAATCCAGACACAAAACTGTATGATTCCATAACACATATAAAGTCCTAAAATGAGTAAAACTTATCTATAGTGATAGAAATTGGATCAGTGGTTGCCTGAGATGGGAGACAGGGGAGGGACTGAGTGCAGTAAAGCACCGGAGAACTTTCTAGGGTGACAAAATGCTCTATATCTTGATTGTGGCAGTGGTTACAAACTTACATACATTTGTCAAAACTCAAAGACTATACACTTATAATGTACATTTATTACATGTAAACTATATCTCAATAAAGGTGTCTTAGAAAAAAGAAATGAGTCACTGATACTGTCAGGGACTAGTGCCCTGAGGAACTCAAAGGTGGGTCTGGAAGCATTTAACTTTTGTTATGTTAAGGAGACAACCAGTAGCCACCCTGAAGCTGACCAAGCCTCCCTATAAGAGCTGTGCCCACAACCTTACCTTATTTTTAATGTGAAGATCTCTTCAAGAGGAGATTAAGCCTCATTACCATAATCTGCAGTGTAGTAGCCTCTCCCTTTTGAATACTCATTCCCTAACCAAATGAAAGTTCCTCCTTCCACTTGCTTGGGGTTGCCATGACTTTGGAAAAGATTCCTCATGGCCTCCTATTTGCTGCAAATACACTTTACTTTGTGAGACAACTTCCACTGGTGTAGAGTCTTATTTAACTCACCAGGAGGCAAGCCCACTTGGTTCGGTAATAATACATGGAACAAAACAAATGAATCTCAAACACTACGCTTTGTAAAAAGAATCCAGACACAAAAGCCATCCTATATGATTCCACTGCTGATAGAAATCAGAACAGTGGTTGTCTCTGAGGTCGGGGTGGGAAGATTTGGGGGTGATGAAATAGTCTATATCTTGATGGGATATAGTTACCTGGGTAGATACAATTATAAACACTTAAACTTAAAATCTATATTTTATACTGGATTAAATTATATTTCAATTAAAAAAATACATCCTTCTCTCCTTCTCCTACTTCAAAGCATTTTGCTGTGTAGGAGTCCCCACAGCACTGGACTTTTTCTATTGGCACAATGACTATGATTTTTCCAAATTCCACACGGGGCAAGGCCTCTATTTAATCTGAAAGCAGCCCAGTATCTTTGAAATTCGGTCTGTCCTAGAAAATTGAGAATGGAAACAATGTCTATAAATCAAAGCAAGGACAGACCAAGAAATTCTGGAAATCTGGCCACATATAACATTCTTCAAAATAATACAGAGATAATCAGTTACGTGTTCCTTCTATGCCCTGAGTTCATTTCCTTCTAGAACCAAGTCCAGTTTCCTGCCTTCAGATCCAACTTCTGCTCGTTCCTGCTGCCAGCTGCTGAAAGTCTCAGTCACAATTGCCCCTTCTTCTCATTGGAGTCTTGAGTCCTACTCCTTCAGAACTGAGCCATCAAGAGCAATGGCTTTATACACCAAAGCCCAACCCCCTCTGATGGATTTATACACTAGAACCCACTCTCTTCTGCAGCCACCCCCTTTTCGAAACCCATTAAAAAAAATAGAGAACCAGATTCAGATCTTTCTGAAACACAGATGATTAGGGAGATAAATATCAAAAACACTTTTCCCCGAATGTTAGTACTAAAATAATGTAATTTAGTTTCTCTAGAATTTTGTATTAAGAGACTTAGAATTGCAGAAAACCATGAAGTAGTCCTATCACCTATCACTCAGTCATAATCCTTTTTGTAGCCACCTCGCAAAAAAACCCCAAAACGCTAGAATCTTTGCTGAAATGAAGTACTTCACAGAACTTCACAAGGTATGAATAAGGCCCAGATATTAAATATGTAGGCCAGAATAGTTCTGCTTTTGGTTAAAACCATTCCAAGAGTAGATACAAGTGATCTTTAAAATACATGCTTCAGATTCCATTTTGTCGTTATGTGGCACCATTTCTTTTTGCTTGCATGACCCATTTGCTAATGAATTAACCATCTCCTTCCAGATTGTTTACTCTCTGAATGTCTATGGTTAGATCAATCTACTCTCAGGTGCAGCTGGAGAAATATGCCTATCAAAACCATAAAACTGGTGGACAGCTTACATAGAAAGTCAACTGATCATGTCTAGCCACTGAAATGCACGTGGGTAACTGGTCAAGGGTTGGCGTGGGGGTGGGGAAAAATGTGTGCTTCAAGGAAAAACCATGCATTGTTTGAGTTATTTTATACCTCTGTAAATTGTAGTAACTGATAGCAATGTGCAATAATTCTTGTCTATAGACGTGCAAATAAGTTCTGTCCAATAAAGGGAACTCTTCCCCTGTCCCCATGGAAAACCAGTTTTACCTCTATTTCAATATTCCTGATCTATAAACGTACCCATTCTTTGGATTCTCCTTTGATCTGGTTGTAACCGCCTTACCAGTTTCCTCATTAATTAGTTACTAAAATCTTTAACGCATGTTCATTTTTATACCTGATTGATAGTCATGACTTTATCCTTTTCCAACTGTGCCTCTAGCCTATCCAAATAACTGCCAATTTATTCCTTTGAATCTAAATGATTTGGTAACAGTTGTTAAATTACCTAATCAACTTTAATATCCTGACATCTCACTGCAGACCTTCCCAGTCTTCGTTTTTTATTTTTCTCTGCAGGTTTGGGTTTGTGGTGGGCTAGTGTGGTCCGGTGGAAAGACCATAACTTAGAAATCTGAAGCTCATGTTCCTCTTAGCCCCTCCTCTGTTTGTGGCACATACTTAATCTCTCCAAGCCTATCGTTAAAATGTGGATAATCACAGCCACCTCACAAAGTTGTCCCGGGAACTGCTCAATCTGGTTTTCAGCACATATTAGGCACTCAATATAGCTTCCTTCCCATCGACCTCACACAAGCTCACATTGAAAATTCAACCAAATGAACACAGTGAGGCACTCACAGATCAGAGCAATTTCAGAAAGGTACACAGTGAGTAATTTCACCTAAACTGCTAAGGGCCGGCAGGCCAAATAAATTCATCTTTGAATATTTATGCTTGAATTGCATTTCCCGTTACCCAACCTTAGAAACCATGGTTGGTCCATAACCAATTATGACCAAAAGAAATTAGTGTTTTTGTCCATGTCAGCTCTTGCTAAGACAATTTGAAGAAAAAGCTATTTGGAAGTTAGTTATGTCTTGGTCTATTTAAAATATGTACCTTAATGAAAACACACCTTTTGCTTTAGGAGACACGGATGTGTTCCAATAGCTGTCAAGCAAAATGCTTATGTGTGAGTATTTTTAGAAAACATTATTTCCTTCACCCTTTTCAAACTTGAAGCACTCTGTAAGCTCAATGCTTCTGCACATTTACAGTAGCAACACTGATTTGACAAATAATTGTTAGACATATTATTTGATGTATTAGGTATCCTTTCCAGCAATATTATTATAAGGTATGGTTATGTTTTCTTTTAGTATGAATTAAAGTAGTCTCAATCGAGGCCTGCGTCTCTTAACTTCAATGTCCCCCTTCTTTTCCTCACTAGGACTTTTCGCCATTCTTGGATTGGGATTTGGAATTCTGTGATAAGGTTTCTTTTCAGTTAAAATCTGTGAAAACGGGTGTAACCATGGGGGATGCTGGCCCTTTATTGCGGCCTTATTTAATCTGCTTTTTCAGATGGCTGAAAGAATTCTAGCCAAATCTACTTGGGCGAGCCTCAGCACTGCAGCCTGCAGCACGAGGGACGGCCCGCCCCTTGCCTCGGGCTCCAGGATGCAATCCGGACCGGTCCCAAGAAGCCCGCTGCAGCACAGGTACCCGTCCGGCCCGCGCTCCGGAAACTGGGGCATGGGGAGGGGTGCAGCCAAGGGATGATGGCGTTTCTTCGATTAATTCACCTACCGGAGCTCCTCTTACCTGTAGGAGCCGCTTTCTGCTCCCCAGATCGCTCACACGCCCGGATAACAAGCTCCTGGGACCAGCAGCCTTTCTGTCGCAAGAAGCCTAACTCCAGAGGTAGTGGCGGGGGCGGGAGGGAGCCCGGAGGCCCTCCCCAATGTTTTGCATATGCTAATTTAGGGTTCCATAACCTTTAAACTGGAAGCCAGAATCCGTGGTCTGTGAGCAAACACCATCAGCTTTGTACCTGGGAGGAACAGCTTAAAGTAATGTACTGATACCCCAAAATCAACGTAACAAAGTAGGATGAACTGAGTGCAATGTCCATCATCTGCTCTACTTATAAAAATATCCTTTCCTATAAGTCCACTCATTTCTCCCAAAAACTTATGAGAGAGGTACAGCTATGATGCCCATTCTGCATATGAAGAAAGCGAAGCAGAAGTAAGACTAGCAAATAGAGAAGCCTGGATTTTTTTCTGGGCGTCCTGGCTCCAGAGCCAATGTTTATAATCATTATGTATTTTTTTTAAGGTGGAGGGGTGGGGTAGTTTCCTAGCATTTTGAGAATTTTCTAATGCAAATAGTTCATATATTAAATATTGTTTATTAAGTGGAGTTTTGTTTTTTTAAAGCAGTATAAAGTTCTCATTGGTTAAAATGGAATATTTTAAAAAAATTTTGATGTTTATTTGTTGGTGGAAATGGAAACCCTCCCCCAAAATAAACACTGCTTGGTTTCTAAGGGCTACTAGCTGTTAATCAAATTGATTAAAATTCCCCTAGGTGTCTTGGGTCATTGTCCTATTGATTTGGATTTTCTATTCTCACCCTCCTATGACTTGTGGAAAGTCCGCCTATAAATTATCAAGATGCATCTCTGGAGTTGGAGTGCCCTGTTCATTGTGCAACAGGGTGCCCTTGTAAATTGCCAGGCCCTCCCTGAGAACATGGTGGAATTTTCTTAATGGTTGAGGGTGTCATCATTTCTTCCACACCTCTCAACAAGAGGTGACCTCAATTTGGACCTTAAAAAGTTTACCTGACATCTCACAGGCATAGTCTAAATCGGAGAGATATGATAAGGAATTTATTCATTCACAGAAAAGCAAACTTATTTGCTGATGAGGTGACCTGGTGTCTGGATTTCCTTCTGAAAGACCCAGTGGTAGGAGGGGTGTGGGTGATGTCACAGACGATGAGAGATCGGCCACGTGTTGATAATTGTTGACCTGGATGTTGGTTCTTGGGAATTTATTGTACTATTCCCCACTTTTGTGTATGTTTGGGATTTTCCATAATAAAATCCTAACCCCCAAATGTGATGGTATAAAGAGATGGGGCCTTTGGAAGGTGATTTGGTCATGACGGTGTAGCCCTCAGGAATGGGATTAATGCCCTTAGAAAAGAGACCCCAGGGAGCTCTCTCGTTTTCTTTCTGCCATGTGAGGATGCAACTAGACGTGGCCATCTGCAACTTGGAGGAGGGCTCTCACCATAACCTGATCATGCTAGTGCCCTCATCTTGGACTCCATCCTCCAGAACTGAGGGAAATAAATTTCTATTGTTTGTCAGCTACCCAGTCTGTGGTATTTTGTTATAGCAGGCTGAAATGAGACAGTTGTGATCAGGTAAAATAACTTGACCAAAGAAGACTCTCAGGGCAAGCTTCAAAGAGAGACTGAGAAGGCTGTGATAGGCTGTGAAAAGGTGGAGTCTTCCTATCCAGCCTGGAAGAGACAGGAATTGAGGAGGAGGAGGCATAGGATGACCACCAGGCCAGTTACAAGAGGGCAAAGTTTGCTGGTGGCATTCTCCCAGCTCTGTTTTTATGCCTCTTTCCTACTTCCTGGAGCATCGCTTTTCTATTCCCTACAAACTAGGTCTCTTGGAAGCCTTTTTGAGCTCCCTGGGATACCCAATATTGTAGAAAGTTTATCTCCCTGGGTTTCTTTCCTAGGCCTCCAGTCTTCACATCAGTGACTTTGGGCAGCTAGGAATCTGAAAGCAACCTTCTGGTCTAGCTATGGCACCCACGCTTCCCCTCACCATCATCACTTGCATTTCTTTATATTCCTTTCTCCCTTCCTGAAGGGGTGAAAGATAGAATGCTGGTTTATGTTGAGTAGCAAAACAGCACGGACTTCACATGGTTGTTTTATGCTTTGCTCTTTCTACTCCACTTCTTAAAAAGGGGGCAGCGTTTTGTTTTGTTGGCATTGCTAGAATTTCCTGTGGTGTTCTCACTATCAATTGCCTGCCTTCCTGTGGTATTTGACACAAGAGAAACTAAATGAGAGCACAGATAAATTTACTCCAACAAACGTTTTCCGAGGACTTGCTTCCTCTCAGTATGGCGGCACGGGTAAGTAAGAATGGGAGAGCCCCCCCTGTCCTCTTTCACCAGCCACCCCAGGTCCTTAGCCCCTTCGGGATCATATGTCCCAGAGATTCTCTCCAAAAATTTAAAAGGAAAGAAGAATTTCATACAAAATTCTTTTGCAGACTTTAAAGGACCATCCCAACACTTGCCTCCTTTTCCAGAGTGCTGTGATGAGGGATACCTTACCTTTCCTGTCTGTAGAGCCCTGGGTCTCAATGGGGGGCAATTTTGCCTCCCAAGGGATATTTAGCCATGCCATGAGACATTTTTGATTGTCATAAATGGGAGAGACACTGTCATAACTGTGGGTAGAGGCCAGGGATGCTGCTCAACATCCTACAAGGCACAGGACATCCCCCACAGCAAGGAGCTGTCAGTAGTGCCACAGTCAAGAAACTGCTCTAGTGCTTAACATTTCCAAGGCATTTTCCCACCTATTATATCAAAACAACATAGTTGCTTGAGACTCACCTGAAAGAAAATTATCCCTCACTTGGTTGATAAAGATGCATGGACTCCCTGACATGTATGAAGTTCTGTGCTGGAATGTTCTGTAATGGGACATTTTGTGCCGTTGTTTGGTCTGTGATTTAGAGCAGGAACTAAGGCCGGGGGTAGGGCCACCTATATCAGACCACGTGAAATGTGCAATATGGGTCATGTCAGTTGATTTCAAACATGTCTTGAATATTAATTTAAAAAATATGTACACAGTTAAATAATTCCATGATACCCTCTCCCATCCCACCTCACCCTCTAGGCCACTCTGCAGAGGCAGCTCTGCCATCTTGAGATCTGTTTCTGCTGGGAGCTGCCCCCATATTTCTTATTAATTCTTTGATATGGCTATTTCTTTATTGCCAGTGTTAATTTTTGTTTAAATGGGTATTTAACTTTCTTATACTGATCCCAATAAGTTTATATCACTATTTTCAGTAAAATCTGTAGCTGATTGTAACTTAATCCTTACAATATAAAATATTATTCATTATAGAGTCAAAATAGTCTATTGTGATTATATTTCCTTAATGTACATTTTTTTATTTTTCTAGAGCATCTGTATTTTTTTTGCTTTTGTTTTATTTCTCTTCATCTATATACCATTGTGAGCCATATTATTTTGCATGTAGATTTCCCTCTTAGATAAAAATTGATAAAACATTTTTCAAGCACCCAAATTAATTTTTCATTCTAATTAGGAAATGCTTTCTTATTTTAGATGCAATAGGAATTGTACCAGAAGGAGTTGAGCCATTGCAAAGATTTACGTGTGCTTTCTGAGTAATCACACAATGTGAAATATACTGAATAAGGGGACATGATGACATGCTTTAAAACTATGTAGTAGGAAATGAGATCTTCTGTTCCCCAGTAAACAAGCTCTGGCGAGGGTGTCGGGGCTGCTTCTGTACTTGGCAATGACATTTGAGCCTGAGACTCTTTTCATTCCTCCAGTCTCCATTACTCAGAGATTCTAGCCTTTAAGCATAAAGATTTATAAGGTGACATTGTGCACTTCTGTCCTTGGACAAAATCAAATTTCTTGCTTTTATGAAAAAAGAAAAGTCACCTCAGAGAGGCATCCTCTGTTATGCAGCAGTTTTAGCATGAAGAGCAGCGAGGAGATATGATTTACAAGCTCTCTGGATCCTTCAGATTGGCTGAGAAAATGTTGGGAACAGTGCAGTAAGATTCTAAATGTCGTTCCACGTTGAAGGACATAGTGCTTGGTTCTCATAAGCAGTTCATACAAGCTATTTGGTCTAAGAATGTGTGTAAAAGAGAGAAGACAGAGAAGGGAGAGAGATGGAGAGGGAGAGACAAGGGAAGAAAGAGAGAGACTCCATCCTATTTTTCCATTTGCTCAGGCCTCTGTCCCCCTGGCCCACCTCACCTGGAACAGGCAACAGGAAAACAAAGAGCACTGCAAGGAGGAGACACAGGATCCTCATGCTGACGGCTGGTGAGCTTAGCAGCAAGCTGAGACTGGAGAGGAAACTGAGTTTTGCACTTTATAAATGTCCCAGGTTATTGGCAGAATTTAGTATTGGCTGCAACTTTGGAAATTACAGGGATTAAATTGAATATTTTACCTGGTGTGTTATGGGTATGGCCTTGAGAGCACAAGTACATCCAGTCACCCTTATGCAATTTAGGACATGGAAAATCCCAGATAAACCTCTCCTGGCTCTGTGGCTGGAAACGTCTTCTTTTCTTGCTGGGTTCAGGTGGGGCGTTGTTGTGGTGAGGGGCCAAGCCTGTCTCCATATGGGAACAGACTCCTAGTGCTCATTTGCCTGCCCCACGGAACTTTCAATCTGCCAACTTTGTTTTTTCTGAGTCAAGGGACAGTCTCAGGCCAAACTAGGAACTAGTTCCTCTAATTCCGTCACCCCTGGGCATATTCAGCTCCCAGGGATGAAGAAGGGCTTGCTCAAACCCAGCATCCTGAGAGATCATCATGGTTTTTCACAGCACAAGGAGGGCTTTGGGCACTAAGGAAAGATGGACAAGTTGCGCCTGACCCTCCGTAGATTATTAGGAGATGGTAACATTTCATGTGAAAAGTCTTATAAAATTTACCATCATCCCAATGTGACATATGATGAGGCAGAAAGGGGCTCCATTTCTCTTCCTCAGAGAAGGGATGGGAGGATGAACTCATGACTAGACACATCTCCTCAGAGTGTATGTAGCACAAAGCAAGAACAACACTTATAGTCTCAGTTTACTTAGTAACTCGGGCAACATTCAGGGCTACATAACTTCTGTGCTTTGAGAGCCAGGGGTTTATTTGCTTTTCAGAGATGTCAAAGCCAAGAATTTACCTTGCCATTTGGATCTCGTAGTGAAGGACTGAGTGGACCTACAAGTCCTCCACATTCCTTCCTTATTGTCGGTGGGTCCCAGTTCTGAAGGAGCCCACAGATATTCAGGCTGGTGTGAGGTCTCCGAGTGTCACTCAGATCCTCACCATTCCTCTGAGACCCAGCAAAGCACACAGTGGTGACCAGGAATAGACAGAGCCCTCTGACCAGTGCTTGGGGCAGTGTGGTTCCTGAGGGAAAATAAATTGCATTAATCTTGGTTCCTCCCTCTTTAGCTCTAAATGAGCTTTGAGAGAGAGACAAACAACTATTTATATATATTATAATTATCTATAAGTAATATATTTGGTTGTTTACAGACTCTGTAGGAAAAAATTTTATAATCCAGGGTCAGTTTTGATAAGTGCTGTAATATGACAGTGGAGAAAGGAGTAGAATTTAGTCATGTTCTACTTTATCTCTTCATTCAAATTGTCATATTTTCAAGATCCATGGTTTGCAGCAGGGCACAGATGTTTTCAAAAGGCAGCTGTTGATGCTATTGTCTATGGAAGACCGGTGATGACTTTCCACATGAGGAAGTTTCTGATGGGGTGTGAAGAGGAGGGCTGGGCCAGGATGCTCTAGGAAGTTCTGAAGGAGTACCCAGCTAAGGCTCTAGGTGTAGTCAACAATGAGTCCCATCCCTTGGCATGACTTTGTTTCCCTGTGTGGTAAGCAGGCTTGCATTGAGGAGCCTGTCCATCAATCCTGACCCTAAAACTGTTTTTTCCAGGGGAAGTAAGCATAAGGAAAAACTGAATGTGAAAGATCGTCTAAACAGCTATCCCTTAGTATCCACAGGGGATTGGTTCCAGAACCCTACAAAGATACCAAAATCCATGGGTGCTTGAGTCCCTTAGTGGGCCCTCTGTATCCATGGTTCCACATCCATGGTTACACAAGTCTGACAGTATATGCTCTGCCTAAATTAAACTCTTTAAAAATGTCTATATACACATATATATATATGTTTGCTATATTTCTTTCATCTTTTAAAGGAAGAGGAAAACATTATGGCACTTCACCCTAATTATTTCAGCATGCATCTCTTAAAAAGAAAGAAAAATTCCCACATAACTTACAATAGCATTTTCATACATTAAAAATGACAATAATTCCTTAACATCATTTAATATCTAGTCAATATTCGCTTTTCCACAATTGTTTTACGAAAGTGCTTTACAACTGTTGATTTTATTCCTAGTTCATTTTCGGTCTAGATTCACACATAGAGTTAGGTTGTTATGTCTCATTTTTTAGAGTAAGCATTCTTAAAGAAATACTACACTTTGGTAAAGCACTTCGAAGAAGTTGAAGTAAATTAGTTTCCATCCTTTTCTATGTATGATATCAATCTCAACTCTTACTGGTGATAATTATTGTAATAAAAGTAATACATTGTCATTTAAATGTTCATCCATAGAATAGGGTGAATTTTCCTGCAATCATTTTCCAACTACAGAGAACCACCAATAGCATTTTTTATTGATGTAATTGATACACAAAGTTCTATTATTTTCAGTTGTACAACATAGTGATTCAATGTTTGTATATGTTGTGCAATGATCACCACAATAAGTCTAGTTAACATCCATCACCACACTGTTGCAAGCATTTTTTTGGGGGGGGGATTAGAACTTTTTTTTTAACATCCTGTGACAATCTTCCTCTCATTGTATGTGAGCTGCCACCACAGCATGGCCACTGACAGATGAGTGGTGTCGTTCCTCACCCAGGAACTGAACCCAGGCTGTTAAAGTGGAGCGTGCTGAACCTCACCACTAGGCCACCGGGGCTCGCGCTATGATGAGAATTTTTAACACTTACTCTCATAGCAACTTTCAGACCTACAATTCGGTATTATTAACTAGAGTCACTGTGCTGCAGTACATGTACAATACATCCTTTTGACTTACTTACTTTAAAATTGGAAGTTTGTACCTTTTGACTCTCTTCAACTATTTCTCCCATCCCCCACTTCTGGCAATCATCAATAAGTTCTCTGTATCTGAGTTCAGTTTCTAATTTTTTTTTTTGTTCAGATTCCACATATAAGTGAGATAATGTAATATTTACATTTCTCTGTCTTCCTTATTACACTTAGAATAATAACCTCAAGGTCTCTCCATGTTGTCACAAATGGCAAGATTTCCTTCTTTTTCATGGCTGAGTGGTATTCTATTTTGTATATATACCACATCTTCTTTATCCATTCATCTGTTGATGGGCACTTAGGTTGTTTCCATATCTTGGCTACTGTGAATAATGCTGCAATAAACATGGGGGTGCAGATATCTTTTTTGGGGGGAGCATGAGGAAGATTGGCTTTGAGCTAACATCTGTTGCCAATCCTCCTATTTTTGCTGAGGAAGATTAGCTCTGAGCCAACATCTGTTCCCATCTTCCTCTACTTTGTACGTGGGATGATGCCACACACGGCTTGATGAGCAGTGCATTGGTCTGCACAGGGGATTCGAATCTGTGAACCCCAGGCCACCGAAGGGGAGTGTGAGAACTTAAACACTACGCCACTCGGCCCGCCCAAGATATCTTTTTTTGTTAGTGTTTTCATTTCTTTTGGGTAATAACATTTTTTTCTGTATACTTTTCCACTGTCCAGATCCCAGTGCGTTTGTGAAGGCCACATTAGATGAGAATGAAAAATTGGCCAGAAAGCTGAAAATCACTGTGGAATATATCACCCATGGATCACTGGTGATGACTGCTTGAAGGAGTAGGTAGCATCAGCGTCATGGCCTAAGGACATGGGGCTGAGTGGTCCCATCAAGAATTCCTATGATTGCAGCTGATTCTGTTCCATTGGCATGGTCTAAGGGTGATTTCTTTGTGGCTATGTTTATCTTGGAGACAAAGCCTAGGGGCACCTTTATCCATCAAAGGTAGAGTTTTTATCTTACTTCAGCAAGGAGAGCACACTCCAGTCAAATTATGGAAGTCTCACTGAAAACCAGAGATGTAGTTATTACAGGATTCAGGGAAGGGTTGAGTTTAGGTAAAATCTGAATGAATTAGTAGTTTCCCAGGCTCAAAGCAAAACAATGCTGTGTATAAAATGGTTACCATCAATCCTGGGCTGAAAGGGAGACTCATGGTCTTGTTCCTTAAAGGAAGATCAATGCTGTGTCACCAAACCCCTTTTACCTGTAACTGAGTAGGAAATTCAGGCAATGTCTCTGTGGCAAAGTGGCTCAGCTCCCCAGAAAAGGGTGGGGTGACCCATTCCTATAAATTCACTTTTTAACAGTGAATTCTTTCTCATCTACAACTGTATGAAACAAGGTTTCTCAAAACAGAGTCCTCGATGGTAACAAACAAAAGCAGTTTTTACTAGTTCCCATCTCTTGTGGTCAGGGCCGGCTTCTTGGGTTGTGATGGTCACACAGGGACCTGCTCTCAGACAGTCCCCCTGCTTGGTTTAATGCTCTGCTGCCACCACTGCCATTTGTAATAGTTTTTTCTTTAAACTTTTGTTTTGTGAGTAAAGTCCAGTGGAACAAGTGAACCTGCATCTGGGCAGAGCAGATATGCTCAGAGTGCACAGTGGGCTCAGGCCCAGAGACACCAAAGTAGGATCTTTGGGTACAGTTAGCCCAGCTTCCCAGAGCGCACATATCTCTACAGCAGCTGGGGCACCCTGTGGCTGAAGAAGTTCAGTGTGACCTGGGTTGGCGGTGATAATGGCAGCCAGAGCAGCAGCTGCCTGGGCACTAGAAGAAAGGATGGTCTCTTCATGGAGGCAACCCCAAGTCCTCTGTGCCCATCGATCATCAAAGCCATTCCTGGCACATCTGCACGGATAGTAATTCCAGGCCTTGTGCACCGGCACAGGAATCGTGGAAACTCAGGCAGTAAACTGTCATCAGTAAATTATTGCAAAATAAGAATGTGTGCATGGACATTGCAAGAAAGCATACCAAGGGCTTTTTAGACATCTTTCAAGAGTTTTGAATTCTTGAAGGAGTTGTCAGGCTTAGAAATAGAAATTAAACCCATGAAGATAGTCAGACTCAACAGAGAAGAGCGCTATTTTCATATGAGGCTTCAGATGATTCAGTGATCAACAATGAAGACAATTTTTCAATTAATTATTCCTTGTTATTGAAGACACAGCAATAGAATGCATAAACAGGTCTTATTTAAACACAAATCATGCAGCCACTTTCAGTTTCTTGTAGGCCTCCCCAAGTTACAGGAAATGTCAAAATCCTATGGTATAAATGTGCATTTAAAATTAAATACAAACTTACTGAAAACTGATTTCTGTGACGAGTTATGTCTTTTTATAAAAATTCTCTCACAAGAATCACCAGCTCTACAGATGTCAATAAAACGTTTAAAAATAAAAAAGAATCACTAGCTCTGAATGTAACAAAATTTATATTTTAAAATAATTTCTCCCAATGTTGTCGTAGTTCACAAAATAGTCTTAACAGCTCCAGTGACAGCTACATCAGCAGATTCTTCTCAGAAGAAAAAATGAAGTTGCTTAAAGGATAAATTTTGATGATCTAAAATGAATTTGAAGAAAAGTGGGCCAGATAAAAATTTATAATCTATCAAGTTATCCATTTGTCAAGTATTATTGCTTATTCTATTAAAATTATGACATTGAAAATATTTTTTTGATTTGTAAGTGGATGTTATTCCTGTATAACTATTATTCCCATTACATTTAATATGTAATAAAATAATTTTAAAAAAGGAGTATATCTCAGCGTCTTTTAACAACCCTTTTCTTTTCCTGCCCTTTGAACAAGGTGTCCCACATTTTTATTTTGCAGTGAGCCATGTTCAGTAGCTGGCACTGCTTGTGGCCACTTTTATAGAAGTTATCTCATTTAATTCTCATAAACATCTGGGCCAGGCAGGCATTATCCAATTTTTACAGAAGATGATCCTGGGGTCTAGATAACTTAAAAGTCATGTCCAAAGTCACAAGCCACCAAGGGGCAGAGATATATTTCAGAACAAAATCAGCCTCTCTTCAAAGTCCATATTCCAAATTATCCCCACACAGTCCCAGTGTGTTCAGAGAACGTCCCCAGACCTTCTCCTACAGCCCCAAGGACAGACTAATGCTCTGTCAATGACAGCCTCTTGTGCTGCTACTGTCATCCTCTCAGCCTCGGGAGATACTTGGAGCATTAAAGGAACAAGATCTTTTCAGTTTGTTCAGTGTTTTCTTTGCTGTGCAGAAACGTTTCAGTCTGAGGTAGTCCTACTTGTTTATCTTTGATTTTATTGCTTGTTCTTTTGGCATCAAATCCAAAATATCATTGCCAAGAACAATGTCTAAGAGCTTTTCTCCTGTGTTTTTTTCTAGGAGTTTTATTGTTTGGGGTCTTATGTTTAAGTCTTTAATCCTTTTTGAGTTGATATTTGTGTGTGGTGTAAGATAGGGTTCCAATTTCATTCTTCAGCATGTGGAGATACAGTTTTTCCAACACCATTTGTTGAAGCGGCGATCTATTCCTGTAACGTATTCTTAGCATCTTGTCAAAGATTAGTTGACCATATATGTGTGGGTTTATTTCTGGGCTCTTGCTTATGTTCTGTTGGTCTGTATGTCTGTTTTTATGTCAGTACAACACTGTTTTGATTATAGCTCTGTAATATAATTTGAAATCAGGAAGTGTGCTGTCTCCAGTTTTGTTCTTCTTGCTCAAGAATGCTTTAGTTATTCAGGGTCTTTCAAGGTTCCATTTACATTTTAACATTGTTTTTTCTATATTTGTGAAAAATGCCATTGGATTTTTAAACTATCATTATAAGTTTAATTCATGCTTTTCATAGGAAAAGAAATAATAACTTGGTTGGAGACAACTACATTCCTCACTAACATTCAGATGATAAAGCTGGAAATAAAGTTGAATATTAATTTGATCATAAAAGCACCTCTTAATGCTTCACAATGTATTTTAAGTAAGCTTGGAAATCTTCATTTATTAACACCATTCCTTAGTTCTCGAACATATTTATTTTATCCAATTTTTAATAAAAATTACATATATTTAAAGTGTACAAAATGATGTTTTGATATCCTTATACATGGTGAAATGGTTACTACTCTGTATCTAATCAGCATATCTTCTCCTTACATAATTGCCATCTTTTGTCTGTGTGGTGACAGCACCTAAAACCTACTCTCTTAGCAAATTTCCAGTATTCAGAACAGTGTTATTAACTACGGTCACCGTGCTACACATTAGATCTCTAGACTTATCCATTCTTTGTAACTACCACTTGTACCCTTTCTATTCTGCTGTTATTGGGTGGAACTTTCTATACATTTCAATTAGGTCACTTTGGGCGATACTGTTGTTCAAATCTTCTATGTCTTTACTGATATTTTGTCTACTTTTTCTTTAGATTACAAACATAGAAGTGTTCAAATGTCCCATTGATTTATCTCTTCCTTGTCTCATTTCTATCTGTTTTTTCTTAAGAATTTTAAAATACTCTTATTAGGTGCATTCTGATTTAGTGTTAATACATGTCCTTGGTGAATTAACCAGGTTATCATTAGGACAAATGCCCTTCTTTGTCTCTGGTAACACTCCTTGTCCTAAAATCTGCTTTATTTATAGCCAATTAGCCAATATAGTTAATTCTGCTTTCTAATGATTAATGTTTCCATAGCTTAACTCTTTCTATCTTTTTATTTTTAATCTACCTTGGTCTTTATATTTGATATCTCAAGTGGGTTTTTCCAGATACCATGTATTTGGATCTTACTCTTTACTGAACTGACAACATCTCCCTTTAAGATAGAGTGCTCAGTGGGACCAGCCCCGTGGCTTAGTGGTTAAGTGCTCACACTCCCCTACTGGTGGCCCAGGTTTGGATCCCGGTCACGCACCGGCGCACCACTTGTCCGGCCGTGCTGAGGCGGCATCCCACATACAGCAACTGGAAGGATGTGCAACTATAACATACAACTATCTACTGGGGCTTTGGGGAGAAAAAGGGAAAAAAGTCAGTAGGATTGGCAATAGATGTTCGCTCCGGGCTGGTCTTCCTCAGCAAAAAGAGGAGGATTGGCATGGATGTTAGCTCAGGGCTGATCATCCTCACAAAAAAAAAAAAAAAGATAGACTGTTCATCTTAGCAGAACATTCATTCCATCATATGGAGCCAAATATTCATAGGTATCATTTTCCTTCTGCCTAAAGAAATTCTTTTTCTTTCTTTTTCTTTTATAGTGCAGGTTTCCTAAAGAGGAATTTTCTTAGCTTTTTTGTTTGTTTGTTTAAAAAGTTTTCACCTTTTTTTTCTTAAAAACAGAGTATTTTTAAGAGTAGATTCAGGTTCACAGTAAAATGGAATGAAAGATATGGAGATGTCCATTTACACTCTGACCCCACACATACACAGCCGCCCCGTTATCAACATCCCCAGTAGATGGTACATTTGTTACAATTGATGAACTTGCGTTGATGTGTCATTATCACCCAGAGTCCATTTTACCCTCATTTTTGAAGTATATTTTTGCTGGTAGGGAATTCTAGGTTGGCATTGTTTTTCTTTTGATATTTATAGGTATTGGTCTATTTTTTTCTGGCCTCTATAGATTCTGGTGAAAACTTTGGTATAATTCCTCTTTTTATTCCTTTGTATTTAATGTATATTTTCTCTCAGGTTGCTTTTAGGATTTTCTATCTAGCACTGGTTAAAATAATTTGAGTATCATGTGCACAGTGTGGTTTTCTGTGTATTCTGCTTAGATTGCTTTGAGTACTAAATCTGTTGGTTTATAGTCTTATCAAATTTGGAAAATAACAGGCCGTTATTTCCTTAACTATATAGCAAAGGGATTATTCCAGGAAGGACAAGCAGTCCAATTTTACTGGGAGTAAAACTTACAACAGAGGAATAAAATCTGATAACCCTTGAACAATCAGTTCAGTTCCCTTGTGGATTCCTCTAAAAATTGTACAATATTTGAAGTAAAAGTGAGTCTTTAACACTTTCTAAGTTGCCAATTTGATAACACCTAGCACCATAACCAGAATTAAAAAAAAAAAACAATCAAGCTTCCAATCTTTTTGAAAAAAATATTTAATTTGATTTTGCTTCTATAGACTTCAATGAGACATTTTCACAATTTCCAACATTCTCAACATGTTTCTGGATTTTTTATTTATTTTTTTGGCTGCATTTTTTGACCTCTCAGAGGACAGGGCCCTATCTGTTCCTCCTTTGGAAGGCAGCACAGCACACCGGCCATTTCTTATTTTGTAATAATACTTTTAATGCATTTGTGAATCCTCCATGTCCTGCAATAAAGAAAAAGAACACACTGGGAAGTATTTGGAACCACTAAGCTAATAAAAAGGAATTCTGTGCTTCTGTTCTCAGATTATATCAGTCTTTCCTGCTGGCATTAAGGTTTTTACATCACTTTCTTTATATGTCCCTAACAAGTATAACAGTCTTCTCATGAAGAGGTGGCTTTTGTGGACTGTTTAGTCTCTTTAGAGTGGATCAGAAAAGATTGGGAAACCTGTTTTAAGGTTCTTAATGATCCTTGTCAGAAAAAAAGAAGTTATCTACATCCTATATGACAAAGATAAAGTTGGTGAAGAGTGGAGAGGGACTGACACTGAATTGCAATTTCTCAACTCTTTCAACCTTCTCATTTCCTCACACAGCTTACCTGGAACAGGTATCAAGAAGAAGAAGAGCAATGCAAAGAGAAGGTAATGGATCCTCACAATTGACAGTCTTCACAGCACCACGTGACTGAATGGAGAGATGTGCTTGTTCACTTATAAATTTTCCAGCCACAGGTAGAAGTAAGCAGTGGCTGAAATTCCGGTAATATTATAGCGATGGCAATCTGACATATTTCCTGATGCTTCATGCTAATGTCTCTTACCACACAGACCATGCCCACTCACCCAGGAGTGGGTGAAAAACTTAATGGGTGAAGCAAAGTTTTCTATGAGCGTATGGTTGTCCTGATGCCCGCTAGGCTCCAGGAGCTTGTCCAGGTCTGTATCAGATCTGATTGTAGACATAGGTAGGAAAGATCTACCTCATTTGAGAAGCAGTCCTAGAGCATGTAGCTTGGAGCTGACTTGTCCCCACTGTGGTACTTCTAAGCTTTCTGCCTTCTTTCTAAATTCTTGGAAAAACCTGGGGACCACCTGATAACCACATCAGTCCAGTCTTGGACATATTCAGAACCTAGTGGTGAACTTGGGGTGGGTCACACCCTGAGCCTGTGTACCTATGCTTGAAATTGAGATAAAACACGATCGTCTTTTAGGTGGTACAAAAATGGAGGAAAAATGGGGTACATTGCAGAGTCCTTGACTCCATGCCCCTTGACCAGAGTGGATAGCTATAACTTGGGTGAAACATGGCTTACACTTCATCATCATCTGAAAACTACTAAATTTATGCATCAAGAAGTCATCTCCTATTTCACTGTCAGAGAAATAGAATGATGAGATGATCTATTTGAATGACAGGCATCTCTTCCTTGTGGATAACACTCCCTATACAAATGAAGGTCTTCGGAAGATAGATACATTTAAGACCTCTGGTTACTCATGCCTTGTGAGCATTCAAGAAAGTCCAGGGATTAGGTGAATTCCACTGGATATCGATTCAATGTGTTGAGTGTCACCTACTTGTTTTTTTATAAATTATTAGACTTAAATGTGCTTAACATTTTTATATATTTGTCAATAGACTATCTATTTGGGATCTGAAGTCACCATGTCATTGCCTGGCTGCTGCATTGTGTGTATGCAATTATAACAGATCTACTGAGGTTCTAGGATATGTTAGCTCTAGGAGTGTGTGTTCAGGATCCTGGTGCACCTATAGGATTCTGTAAGCAAACTCTGAATGTTTACTATAGAAAGAGAAAAGTACCACATGCTTGGGTGTAGGTGGGGGGATGCAAGGGGGTGAGCTGCAAAAAGGGACCAATACTGGTCCTTTCTCTCAAGGAGCTTCCTTGTAATTAAAGGCAGATGGCTACACAGTCAAATAAACCATAGGGAGTAGATTTTGATATGTGTCATAATAAGAGTTCAAGCAAGGGGCTGCGGAAATGCAGAAGAATGGTAATTCATGCTCAGGGTGAGTTTAGATAGCAGATTTAAAAAGATCTTTTAGTTGTGGACACTTCATATATTTGAAATCTAACTTTCCTCTAGAGTTCAGGAGTTGAAACAAAGCATATATTTTTAAATGGGAAGGAATTGAGTGTGAGGTGGGATGGATGTTGACTATGCAGAGGGTCTTACTCTATAATACACAGGATATGAGAGAGAGTCTGGGGTAGAGGTTGTAGAGAATTATCACCAGCTCCCAGCCCAGGTGCAGGGCTGGAGTCATCAGTCCATCAGGTCACTGGCGAGGATTCACTTTTCCACGTGGGGAAAGACCCCCACAGTGAAGACCTCCACTCCTTCAAAGACTGGGAGGCATTTCTGAGGCAACACCACTATTTTGTAAGAGGTTCTTTGGGAATAAAAGCCACTTTTTCTTGTCAGATAGTTTAGAAGTTGGGGACTGAAGATTAGGCTAAGGCAGTGGTACCCTCTCCACTCAAAAAATCAGTTTTGAGGAGGATTTCTGTATTTTAAAAATACAAAATTTATGCATGTATGTGGTAAACAATCAAACAATAGATGAGTGAGACTGCATTCTTCACTTTTCTCCTTGGGGAACCACTAGTAAGTATGGTTTTCCTTCTTTTTTGCTTATTACACCTTTTTTAATGTCAAAAATACTTTTAGCCTCTCAAGTAATAGCAGTTGCACATTTACTGTCTGATGATATATATGTGCCTATGGAATCTGAGGACACTAATGAGAGCTGCTGTCACTCCCCGGCCCAGGGCTTTAAGTCACCAGGACTTGAAATGCAGACCCAGCAAACCATTGTCCTAGACACACTAGGTTTCCTCTCAGCTCTAAGGGTCAGTGTTTTTTTCATTGTTGATTAGGTCAACAAAGGAGAGACTAAAGTTACTTAACAGTTTTGTTCATGTCAGCATATCCTCTAATTTCTATTTGTTTTTTAACTTCTTTTTTTAAAATATAGAGCAGAGATTTGGTTGATCCAAGTGTTTGGTTGAGAGGCAGCTCTACTTGGAGGGCAGAACACTAGGTTTGGAGTGAGAGGTTACCAATTTAACTCTTAGCCCTATCATTGGTTATTTGGGCTTACTTGATAAAATCTTTACGCTCTTTGAGCATCTGTATCCCAGCAAGAAGACACAAAGAGTAATACACGTCTTGTTCATCCCACAATGAAAGCTTGTGAGTTAATGATGTGAAATTGACTTTTAAACTGCAAATGACCATGTGACACACTTATCACCCATGTGGCCATCGGGAAGAATAACCAGTGAGGGGTGGTGAGCAATATAAAGGCAGGATAAAAATTATGGTGTGGATTCCCAGTGAGGGAGTCCAGAATTTCAGCTCTTTTCTGTATCTTAACATATAGTCTAAGGGTGGCTCAGCCGTTCTACTTTGCCACTATTACACTCTTGTTCTGAACCATGTTATATAAGTTCTACAGGCAAAGATAGACATTGTCTTAGTTTGACAGTTGAGGAAACTGAGGCTTAGAGAGGCTGAGTGACTTGCCCTAGGCCACCCAGTTAGCAGATGGCAGTGCTCTGAGTTGCAAGTGACTATATACATTTCCCAGGCACCATTGCCCTCTAAGTACCGTATAGATTGGCCAAAGGGATGCATTGGCAGAAGATGGGAGGGCAGGAATTGGTGAGAAGCCAGGATATTTCTCTTCCTGTACTCTAGGAGGCATCTCCTCTGTACCTCAATTTCCTACCAAAAAGCCACTTCATCCATGTTCCCAGCTTCCTCCAGGCAGGTCTGCGAAGACACCAGCTTCTGTTGGATGGTCCATATCCTAGGCTTTGGGAACATTACCTCCTTCCTCCCTTTGTCCCTGTAGACCTAGAGATAGTAGTGTCTTTCTATTGTTGCATATTCTGAGGTGACTAACCGTATGTTTTGGCTTCTCAGATCTCCTATAACTTATATAGCCAATTGCCTATATTGAATTCCCCCATTTAACATGCTTAAATTTATTTCAGTTTCCCTTGTCTTCAAAATCTGTTCTTTAAACCTTCAGGTTATTAAAGTTCTGTTCATTCTTCCCCTTGTGGTAACATTACCATATTGTCACCAGCTAGAGTAATAGTTTGCTATACTGTGCTCTCCTGTGTACGTTACCAAGAACATAAGATTTAGAAGAGAGAGGAGTCTTTGAGATGATGGTATGGAGTTGCCAGAACCTACCATCTGTTTTGGCCTATTGTTCACGCGTTCTCACAATTGTGTACGCTTCAACTGCAGGTGTGTATGTGAGGCAGTTTCTAGAATTCCAATTTTTTTTTTAATTTTTTGTTTATTTCAGTAACATTGGTTTATAACATTGTAAAAATTTCAGGTGTACATCATTATACTTCTATTTCTGCATAGATTACATCATGTTCACCACAAAAATACTAATTACAACCCATCACCACACACATGTACCGAATTATCCCTTTCACCCTCCTCCCTCCCCCCTTCCCCTCTGGTAACCACCAATCCAATCTCTGTCCCTATGTGTTTGTTTACTGTTGTTATTATCTACTACTTAATGAAGGAAATCATATGGTATTTGACCTTCTCCCTCTGACTTATTTCACTTTGCATTATACCCTCAATGTCCATCCATGTTGTCACAAATGGCTAGATTTCATCGTTTCTTATGGCTGAGTAGTATTCCATTGTGTATATATACCACATCTTCGTCATCCATTCGTCCCTTGATGGGCACTTAGGTTGCTTCCAAGTCTTGGCTATTGTGAATAACGCTGCAATGAACACAGGGGTGCATGTACCTTTTTTCACTGTTATTTTAGCTTCCTTGCTTCTCTCCAAAAGAATGTAAACAAAGAAACAGGAGAAACAACCTTTCCCAAACTATAACCACTGAGGACCTTTTCTTCTGGAAGATTGGCAAACTGTAGACTTTTAGCCTGGGACCATGTATGGAAGTATTTTGTTTTGTCAGTGTATTAAGCCTCCATTGAGGTTTAAAAATTTGCTTAGCACTTTGTTTCATTTGCCTGCTTTGTGCATTTATAGGCCTGCATGTCTCCTGATGGCCTCTGAGCTGTGATTCCTGCTTCAGAGATATTGTCTTCCCTGCAAACCCAAGTCAGAGAGCCTTCTCAACATAGGGAAGAGAAGCAGAGGAAACAGGGTAAGTTTCCTCCAAACTAGCTGGGTGTGGACAAATAATCAACATCATCTTCAGCCAGCAAGTTTTCTTGGAGTTTTTGCATCTTTCAGGCATGAACAATCATTGTTGGTCCTTTACATTCCTGCCAATACCCTTTACTTGTAAACACGTTAGTTGATATTTTGTTCCATCCAGTATATGAAAACAAGAGAAGAAATATGAAAAGAAGGGACAAGAATTGGGCCTGAGGGATTCCTGTCTCAGCACAAGTCAAAGGACTCATGAGCTGGTTGATCTGGTGGAGGATCCACAGTCAGAAACGCAAACATTCTCATCAGGAACCAGAGGGCAAAGGTGTGCAAGCACTGAGCAAATTTAGAAAGAGTGCATAGAGTAGTATGGCCAAATTCTAGTGGGCAAGAATGGGGGCAAGATTGAATTCAACTTGATAGACAAATGAGGACCATGTCATGAATTTATGAAAAACTAGATCTAAATTTAAATTATCTAACATGCTGACTCAACTGACAACTCCTTAAATAAAGACTGAGAAGAAAGGATAAGAAAGTTGTACATACGATTGGACCAATGAGCCTAGTGGTCAGTCTTTCATAAATCTTTGTGATAAAGACCATTTACATAATCTACCAGCAAGTGATGTCAATTGACAGCTCTGAGAGCTTGACTACTGTGAGATAGGCTGTTGATGCCAGGGACATTCACTGGATCACAGACACTCTGTCCTACTCTTCTACATCTCAGCAGCAGTGTGGTGCTCAGAGCAACTAGACAGTCCAGATGGAAGAAGCTCTCAGTAGAGGCATTTTCTCTGCCCAGGGACTGGGCGAGAATTATAATTCAAACACTGTAGGGGAGGATGATGGGCATATCTTTTCATGGGTCTCACAATGAGACTCGCTGAGCTCCGTATCACGCAAATACTAAAATCATCCCACATCACTATTTCTAGTCCTCATATCTTTACGTGAAAAATAAATTAATTTGAATAGATGATGCTTAACATCCTCTTTGGCTAAATAAGTAAGGATGCTTTTCAAGATTCTCCACACTCACCATGCCCTACCTTCATACAGTCATTCTCCAGTCTTCTAAAAGTGGACCACATTAATCCAGCCAGACTCATTGACTCCCCACCATTGCCAGTGATGATGGACAATCCCTCAGAATTTTACTCATGGGTCTAGCAGGTAAAGAGATACTTAGCTTTGTGAAAGGAAGTATAAATTGGCAAAGTGATTATATGTCCATATTCTGCACCAGCTCTACACAAAGAACTCTTCTCCGTCCCTACTCAGGTCACAAGTTCAAATCTTCCCAAATATACCTCTTTTAACCATATACTGTTACTTATCCTCTTCCTCTCTTTCTCTTTCTCCACTGGCGCCTTCATTATGGTCTACAATCACACGCAATTCTTTAAAAATAACCTGTCCTTGACCCTTCTTTTCCCCTCAAACCATTCCTCATTCTCTTCTTTCATTCATTACCAAATTTCTCCTATTCTCTCAATCCATTGCTCCTCAATTTATTGCTTCCTGGCATCTGTCTCAAGAAAGTCATCTCTCTCCAAGTTCAACAATGACTTCTACATCTCCAATATAATGGCTTCTTTGTCCGTAATCTTTTGACATGAACTCTGTGCCACATGTGACTTGAGGGGTCACCTTCAGCCTTACAACCTGTCTCTCTACTTGAATTCAACATCCAGAAAACTTTGGGGCTGTCTGCTCCATAGTAGGATCTTAGGACCTGATGCTGTAAAGAGGTACAAAGGTGAACACTGCTTAGACTCTGGGTACTTTGCCCTTCATTATTCCCAGTCTAATGGTGGAAAAGACAAAAAGACACAGACATTGACGTGGTAACACATAATGTCAAAGACATACACATTTCAATTTGGCCTCCTATGCTTCTGATTGTTCCCTTTGATTCATCCTGGAATTTTTTGTCCTTATCCTTTCCCCTTAGACCCTAAAAGGGGACATCTTTAAGAATCTAAGATTATTATAACAGTGGTAATAATGATGGTGATCATCATGACAGCTGACATTTGTTGAGCACCTACCATGTGCCAGACACTGAAAGCAATTTAAAATTGTTTATATACAAATTGTACAAGCAATTTATATGAATTTAGTTCATTTGAATTATGCATAATTCAATAAGGTTGATACAATTACCTTCACTTCACAGAGGAGGAAACCAAGACTTAGAGAAGCTAGATAACATATCTTATGGTCTTGATTATACACTAAATTCTGACTCCTGGTCCACTTACTGTTGCACATAGTCCTTGAGATGTGGGTTATCTATGCCTCTATGCAGATGACTTCCATCTTTATCACTAAACTGGGCTAGGTTTCCAATTTCCCTGACTGATCTTTACATCTGTTTGAAGATCATTACCATCTTGATAATATCTAGCACCTTACCCTCACTTCACCTTGTAATCAATGTTCCATTTTTTTGTAATTATCATCTTCTCTTTCTAATTTCTTGGTAATAGAGGGTGGAAAATAAATCGTTTCTGATTCCTCTCTTTTTTTTTAATTGGACAAATGCAATCACACACAACATCCAGCCAACTCTTTCTAAACCATGGTTTCTACAATCTACAGAGCCCAGCCCAAATACAAACTCCTCATGATTCTGATCAAGCTGTTGAAAATGATTGCCCCTGACTTTGCTTTTGTGCGGGGCATATTTTGTACCACACTTGGAGCTATTGCCGGAATCCATAATGAATGTCATATATCATCACTGCTTGTAAACATCTCTTATCAACTTTAATAGATTGTGTCTTTTCATTTATGTCCTTGTGTTAATGGGAAAGTAGATACTCAAGTTCTATATTGCTTTCATCCTTTGAATAATTGGAGATATTTTCAAACTAGGAAAGTTAGGAACAAATATCATAAAGGAAAAATAATCCCAGAAGACTTAGGAAATAGAGAGAGGACATAGAAGGTAATGCAGTCAAAAAAGGATTTAGAACAGGAGAACAATCTAAACAAATTTGTGTTTTAGCAGAAAATTCCTGGTGAATATAAGATGGAGAGTGGATTAGAGGATTATGAGGTTCAAGGCCAGGAGATTAAGAGCTGAACTAAGACATTAAGCCCTTTTACATTCTCAATGACAGTGGGATAAAGATCCAGACAAATTTGAGAGCTAGAGCCACCTGGAAGATAGAATCAAAAGTAGATATGATTGAGCAAAAGAGAAGAAATCAAGAGTGTGAGAAAGTAGGCTAGGAAGACTGCTAGTGTTCTGTTCAGGCAGGGGACAGGGTAAATGGTGGTGCCATTAATGAGGACAGAGATTTAAGGTGATGACACCCAACAGGATCTGAAGGGAGACATGCTGTGGAGAGAGAGCCAGGCTGAACATATGACACCTTTTAACAGGCTCCACTATGGAAACTTTTAACAGGCAATGTGAAACCATCAAATGTTTTACACATGATGACTGGAATCTACTGAGCTGTATTGATGCTTTAATGCATTTTTCTGACAAAAAAGTATGGGGTCAGTATTATAATCTGGATTTTAAGGATAAAGAAATTGAAACTGGGATAAATGAAATAACCTGATAAAATTCAAGTTTGGAATCCAGGTCCATCAGGCTCACAGATTATGCTAAATATCCACTTTGCTACTTGAGGTCATTATAACTGTGTTATATATCCATTTTTGTCAAAGGTTTTGGGAGTGAGTTTCCAATGGCAAGAAGAATGACCATATGTGGTGGTGAATGAACAGCAGAGGACTAAGGGAATTGAAGCCATACCTCACCCACTCGACCCAGACCACAAAGCTGCTACTGTTTTGAGAATTCTCAGATAACTGCTTTATGGAAGCACCACAATGATATTTATGATGCCAGAGCACCAAGAGAAATTGAATCAAATGGTGAATTTTGTGTTTCTATCTCAATCTCCTCTTTCACAGTTTTAAAAATATTTTATGACTCCATGCATCAGAAACCAGAATGCCTTTTCTGTATTGGGCTAGACAATAAACATTTTTAGGCTTTACTGGTCATACAGTTTCTGTTGCAACTACTCAGCTCTGCAGGTGTCATGCAAAAGTAATCATAAACTAGTTGTCCACAATAGGCATGGCTTTGTTCCAATAAAAATTTATTAACAAAAACAGGGAGCAGTTGGATTTAGCCACTGGACCACGGCTGCTGACCCCTGGCATACAGTCATAGGACAGTGAGTGTGTAGGTGCCTCTAAGATGGCCTCTGATGATGCCTACCTACTAGTATTCATGCTCTTGTGTAACCCTCTCCTTTTGCTTGTGGACTGGTCTCATTGATTCATTTTCAACAAACAGAATGTGGTAGGAGTGATGGATCCTACTTTTGAGATTATGTTATAAAAAGACAGTATGTTCAATTTTGGGTGCCCACCCGCTCTCTCACTTGCTGACTCTGAGGGAAGACAGTTGCCACATTTTGAGTTGCCCTATGGAGAGGTCAGGTTGCAAAGAACTGAGGGAGACTTTTGGGCAACAGCCAGTTATATCCCAGACCCCTAATCTAGCAGCCTGCAAGGAACCGACTTCTGTAAACAACTTCATGAGTGAGCTCAGAAAAAATGGATCCTTCCCTGTTGAGCTTTCAGAGGAAACCACAATCCTGGTTGACAGGTTGACTGCAATTACATGAGTGCCTTGATGCAGAAGCACCCAGCGAAGACAAGCGTGGTTTCCACAATCCATGGAATCTGTGAGATAAACAATGTTTGTTGTTTTCAGCCACTAAGTTTTGGGATCATTTGTCATGCACCAATGGATAACTACTGTAGTGAGGTATATTACAAACAATACTTTACAATAGATTGGGATACCTGTGTTCCGGTCCCAGTGTTTTGACAAATTTACTGTGTCAATTTAACTTAGCTTCTGACGCATTCTTGGCCCTCCATTTCCTCTCTGCCTGCCAAAGGGACAAGAGGGTATTATGCAAAGTGAAATAAGTCAGAGGGAGAAGGTCAAATACCATATGATTTCCTTCATTAAGTAGTAGATAATAACAACAATAAGCAAACACATAGATACAGAGATTGGATTGGTGGTTACCAGAGGGGAAGTGGGGAGGGAGGAGGGCGAAAGGAATAATTCGGCACATGTGTGTGGTGATGGGTTGTAATTAGTATTTGGGTGGTGAACATGATGTAATCTATGCAAAAATAGAAGTATAATGACGTACACCTGAAATTTATACAATGTTATAAACCAATGTTACTGCAATAAACAAAACATTAAAAAGAAAAAGAATCATGAATTTCCAAATTATTACAGGTCTAAATCTTCACAGTTTTTGAATTGAGTCAAACTGACTCCTGCGTCGAACCCAGAATCATGAATTGGAAACCCATGGATAAAATATAGCCCACTAACTTGTTTTTGTATTAATTGTGAACATTTAAAGGACCAAAGATTCTGCATAAAAATCCAGATTTCTGGCTACTTCAGAAAAATTCGATGATTTAACCACTAGGATCCACATTCTACACGGTGCCATCAAAGTGTATCCAAAGTCTCTCACCCCTTGCACAAAACGTGAGCTCCCTAATGCACTACAGCACCCTCACTCATTCTCTTTCCCCGGCCTGTCTCAATTCTTCGTAAGACCTGGCTCTGAGGGGCTTTAATGGACAACTTGAATGATGCTTGATCTTGCTTTGAGATCGTCCCTAAAACAGAAGAAAGGTGTTCTCTTACCCTCTGGTTATGACTTGAGTCCAGGACATTAACCAGGTTTGAGCTCAATCTGCCCTGTGAGATGCCAGTGGTGTCATAAGATCTGCACCCATGAGCTCTGCCCCACGGACCTCAGGGAGCCTCTGGCTGAGAGCCTGGGCTGGATGTACATTGGGCTTGCCACAGCTCCTATGCTCTTCCCTCTCCTGCCACACATCTAGAAGACTTCTCATCCCACCCGCCATCTTTACAGGAAAAGACACAGTTCTGCTCTCACACGCGTACACACACACACACATACGCACACATACTCAGAATTACAGAATTCACACTAGCTCAGATAGAACCTACATTTGTCTTATATTCCCTCTGCTCCTGGTGTATATGAGCCTTGGAAAACTCTCTCTTTTCCCTCCTCCTGCAGATCATCACTGCCCCTCTCAGCTGGTGCCATTACCCTCTACCCCAATCCCCATGAATCCTTTTCTCTTTCTCATTCTTTCTCCTTCCACTTCCTTCTTCTTCACCTTCTTTACACTCATACTGGACACATTTTTTTCCATGTATTTATGTCATTTGTTTTTGTGCTTTAGTTCTTCTGACTGCTGAGAATTATCAGCTCATTAAAAAAGATGGTCTATATAATAAGTGCATGTACTGGTGATATGTGTATATATCGATGTGTGTACTCAAATTACCGTAACTTAATGTTTATTTTTTGTAGAGGGGATATTTGTGTTTTTTGGTAAATACTCACAGGACATGCATGTTTTAGGAAATACTCTGGCCTGGTGCCAGATCTCTGCTTTAGCACGCTAGTTATGTGCACGTACACAGAGTTTGCAACACCTGCTCAGAGCTGCACACCCAGCTATGGAATTAGTCTACCTGATGACCTCTTATAAAAACTGGTGGAAAAATCAACAAAATATCTAAATGTTTTCAAACACAGTACATATTTTAGAAAAATAATTTTGATAACAACCTGGATTTTAATTCTCCTAGAGGTTGATATTTTGGGACCACCTGGTTGTCGTGTCCATGCTGCTATGAAGATCACAGCTCACTGAACAGGAGAGACCCTGTGATGGCTAGGATGGGGCACACTCCTTTCCAATGGGATAAGTCTGGCCTCTGTCCATGTGGTTCTCTGTAGCCTCTCCAGAACTGGATTTTCTTCAAGACAATGGTGCTTAGTGTCACAGGATGCCAGAATTTTCCATTACAAGTCTCACGTCCTTGGCTCTTTTGATATGTGCCTCTTCCCTGGGAGATGTGGCAGCTCCAGGTATCAACCTGCAGACCCACTGCAAAACCACACCCATTTGCTCAGCAAAGAAAAATCATAATGTGTCAATAAATAGTTTTCCTCATTTCAGTCTCTCTTGAGTGGTCTGTCTCTTTTTATTGTCACCTTCTCACATCTGTATCTTTTCCAATCTCTCTCCCCTGATGGATGTAACTCCCTCTTTCTCTCTGTCTTGCTTTTGCTTTCTCTCTGCCTCTATTTCTGTCTCTGTGTTTTTGTTTTTGTCATTAGAGTAAACTGAGGCTGTTAAGGAGCATAGTCAGGATTACAAATCCAAACCACCAGATTCCAGAACTTTCCTTCTTGCTGACTAAAGGAGGAGTCCTACTCTTGGTCATCAATGTACACCCTTGCCTATCCTCCCTTAATCTCCATTTTCCTTGGGAACTTTCCAGAATCAGAAGAAATGACGAGCTGTAGACTGACTCCCACTGAGATGTGTGCGTTTTACTCATTAGAGCATGGAGACATCCACATTTTTTTTTCCACAGAGTTTATTTTTTTATTATTTTTTAATTGATGTTTTAATGGTTTCTAACATTGTGAAATTTTGGGTTGTACATTTTTGTTTGTCCATCACCATATATATGACACCCTTCACCCCTTGTGCCCACCCCCCACCCCC
>JABWHU010000002.1:7494973-7558495 GCA_014189135.1 Dicerorhinus sumatrensis harrissoni | reverse complement strand
ATGGTGATAGCACATGGTCCACTTTCATTTTTTTGCATGTGGCGAGACATCCACATTTTTAACATGTCTCAATGATCAAGATGCTATTTGGTCTGGAGAAATGTATAAATGTGGGTGTTTCCTGTTCTTTCTCATGGATACTGTGTTGACCTCTCAAGACCTGGGAAGTCATGAAGACATTCTTCTTTCTCTTTACGGTTCTCTGCTTCCTGGCCCCAGGTAAAATGAGCTCCTTTGCAGGGAATGTTATTGGAATTGGAGGCCCAGAGAGGGGGATCTGCCTCAGTGAGCACCTGGATGCAATCAACTCTAGAAGGGAAAGGCCCCTTTGGCCGGTGGCCCTGCAGGGGAACATTTGCTGCAGGAGTCAACTTTCCTCTAATCCTTCTGTAAATACTTTGCATTCTTCATTGTTATCTAGGATGGGGTGTCACAGATTTGAGGAAATAAACACATGGCAGGAAAGATGCCTTTTGGTCCCAGGTCTCATGTTCACTAAAAAAAAAAAAAAAGGAAAAAATTATTAAAAGCAAGGATAGCTGATCTTTTAAAACATAGATATGATAGAAATTAAGATAAATAAAGAAGAGAGACAGAGAAAGGAAGAAATGAACAAGAAAAGGAGTGGAGCTTAGAGACACTGTGTATTCATGCCAGTCATGGCATTATGTAAAATAGCAAAACTTAAGCTGCCATTTCTCAATCCCATACTATAAAACTGGATGCTATTACCAAAAGTCCACGTAATAAAATGCATTTAGTTCTCCAATGCCAGTGCCTTGAAGGCACTGACTCATAACTCTTTTTACATATATTTTACAGATGCAGAAATTGAGCCTTAGATGGGCTAAGCATCTTCTCAAGGTAATATAGAGAAGCAGGAGTGAACCAGAATTGAGCACAACTCTATCTTGCCACAGTGAGAGGAGCTGTCCTTCCCATGTCAGAACTCTGGTCAGTCTCTCCTCCTCCAGGGGACCTCCAAAGGTTCAAGTTGGATCCTCCACAAAATTAAAGTCCAAGACTAGACTCATCTCAGGTTCCCGAGAGATGAAGACAGGGTTTTCCAGAGCCCACGAGGAGCCCAAATTTCTGCCAGATGTTAGTGGTATCCTCTGTGATGCTCAGAATTTTCACACCAGCTCTGCATGTCTCTGGTCTGTTTTGTAATAAGCCTGTGTGATTAGATTCTGTGCCAAGTATAAGAGGACCTAGGATGTACAGGGAGCCATTCATTCCACTGGCTTTCATGTACACATTGGAAACTGACCAAGGTATCCTTTTCAGATCACTCATACTTGTTATATAATTAGAACACAATATAAGGTTATATAATATAAATTTACTTAATGTCACCAAATGAAATGTGCCTATTAATGTTAACCTATTAATGTGCCATATGTACGCACACACACACACACACATACTCACACCAGGTTACATTAACCTCTAGGTGGGTTTCTGTGATCATCCATTAGAAGCCTTGTAGGCATGGATGCTCTTTTTCTTTCCAGAGGCTTTCTCTTTCTGGGCCATCACTGTGAACTGGATCCAATACAAGGAATCTTGTCAGAGTGAGGTCTAGTACCTACACCCTGAGATAGTCTTACAATATTAGGAGCGCTGAGAGAGTACAGACCTCTGTGGTGGGAGCTACAGCTCTTTGAGCTCTGAAATAGTGGAGTATATATACTTATGAACTTATATGGTGATGCTAGATATAATTAGTGCACTTGCTAGCACTAATCTGTCTGGTTTTGGTTTTAATATATGTTAATTAGGCACCATTATATGTTGACATTAATTGCAATTTGTGTCCATCTGACACTTTCATGACTGACACCCAAATTAGTCAACTCTACAATGTTGATTCTGATATGTTGTCTGTCCTTAACTTGGAACTGCCTACTGTTATTATTACTACTGATAGAGTACTAAGACCAGAACCTGTATTTCATGCAGAATGACACTAGAGAAGTGTTGGAGAGTGACTCCCAACACCCTCCCCTTTCCTGCTCTTGAACACATTTGATCGAACATGGAGGAGAAATCAGATTGAGCCTTTCTAAGCACTCTCTTTACTACCCACTACAGTAAGATTTTTTTCTTTCTATGTACTTATTCTTTTTTACTCCAGTCTCGGGACATCTCCCCAATCTCAGGTCTGGTTCTTCTCTCACCAAGAAGCACATTGAGAGTGCATTGAGAAGTTACTGACTCTGGAGGTGTTTATAGGAACAAGTTGATTATTACCACAACAGATTTTTATAAGAGGACAATGGCTTCTGTTTTCCCAAATCTCCCCCACCAAGCCTAATCCAAAATGCTGGAAGACAAGTCTATTCTGCCTGGTCTTTCATCCTCTATGATGAAAAGGCAGAAAACTCAGAAAGAAAATATTTCCCCTGCTATCTCATCTACTGGCAGGATAAGCCACTAGGACAGCTCATAAACAGATCTTCACTAACTAGTTCCATGACTGTAGCTGGTAATTATACATATCTGAGAAGATAATTAATCCAGATGGCTCCTTCCCTTGCATAACCAGGAGTGCATTCCTTGATGAGAAATGCTACCATCCTAAAGGGAGATGCAAGAAATCTTGTCAGAAAAATGAAGAACTTGTTTCTCTCTGTGGGAAGTCTCTGAAATGCTGTTTGATACTACAGCCATGTGGACAGAGGAAAGAAAAATGGTTAAGACTTAGGACTCAGACTTCCCAGAGTGACATGAATGCTCCAGCTTCGTGTTCTTTTTATTCTCTTCTTTTCATTATGAAGACACTTCAATAAAAATAAGTGCCTGTCTTTTATCCGTGTGTCAAGAGCTTCACTTAGAAGGGGAGCATAAGTAGCTAATCTTGATGGTCCCTGACTCCTGGTTTATTTTTTTGCAAATTTTTGGTGAGGGATGTCACAAAGCCATCTGACATTTATTTTAAAATGGGACTAGAAGAAACTATAAACAAATACCTCTAGCTTGCTTTCAGGCAGAGAGCTTCAAAGAGCCTGTTGAGATAGATAGATAGATAGATAGATAGATAGATAGATAGATAGATAGATAGATAGATAGATGATAAATAGATAGACATATTGTCAGATTAGGTATATATATAGATAGTTAGATGATGGATAGGTAAAAAAATGAACATGTATCTAGATGGATAGTTATAATAATGTAAAATGAATAGGTAGATAATCTATTGATCAAGGACTTTCGTGTGTCACACATCTGTCTAAATTAATTGTCTTTGCTCCATGCCTTTAATTGAAGACAGTCAAATAATTCCTATGAATTTGTCCCCATCCATAAGTCTGGAATTTAGTTTTCTGATGGTCATAAGGATTATAAATGTCTCTATAGTTCTCAGTAGTTCCACTGATCTGAATCCCTCTCCCGAGTTGACTTTCTACTATTTTCCTAGGAACTGGCTAACTGCCAAATTACCTTCTTACTCTAAGGTCTCAGGTTACCCAGTTCAAATAAGGATTCCTTTCATATTCCATCAGCTTAAAATCCAGTGGAGATTCCCTGCTGGATCATAAATCTTGCCTTACCATTCTTAATTCCTCAAGGTCAATCCACTTAATCCTATTAGAATCAATGACCTTTTTTATGACATTTTTTTTCTGTTTTGAAAAAAGTGCATAGTCACATAAAATTGTAAAAATAATACAGAGATATCTCCTCTACTTTTCACCTAATTTCTCCAATAGGAACATCTTGCAAAACTATAGTGCAATATCAACACTGATACAGAATATTTCCATCACCACACAGTCCCCATATGTTGCCTTTTTAGAGCCACTCTCTCCTCCTTCCAGCCCCCATCTCCTCATTAACTTCTGGTACTACTAATTTGTTCTCCATTTTTACAATTTTGTCCTTTCAGGAATGTCGCACAATTGGAATAATATAGTTTGTAACTATTGGGTATTGGCTTTTTACTCAGCATAACTCCCTGGAGATTCTGCGAGATTGTTGCATAAATCAGTGATTCTTTCCTTTTTATTACTGAGTATTATTCCATACTATAGGTATACCACAGTTTTTTTTTAACCATGCACCCAAGGAAAGACATCTGGGTTATTTCGTTTGATGCTATTGCAAATAAAGCTATTACAAACATTTCTATTTATAGAATATTGACAAAATATAGGTTTTCATTACTCTGAGATAAATGTCCTCAAGTGCAATTGCTGGATCATATGCTAGTTGCAAGATCAGTTTTTATAAGAGAGTGCCAAATTGTTTTCCAGAGTCGCTGTAACACTTCACATTCTGATCCACAATGGAAGACTGATCTAGCTCATCCACATTCTAGTCAGCATTAGCTAAAAATAGTTGTCACTATTTTTTACATTTGCCTGTCTGTTAAGTGTATCTTGACAGCTCACTGTGATTTTAATTTGCAATTCTTTAGAAGCTAATGATGATTAAGATCTTTTCATGTACTCATTTGTCATTTTTACATCTCCTTCAGTGATATGTTTGCCTCATGCCCCTTCTAATTGGATTGTTTTTACTGTTGAGTTTTGAGAATCTTTAACACATTCTTGAAGTTATCATTTGTTGGATATGTGGTTTCCAAATGTTTTTTTTTTCCCATTCTACAGCTTGTCTTTTCAAACTCTTAACAGGATCTTTTGGAGAGCAATTTTTTACTCGTGCGAGGTCCAATGTATTTTCTTTTTATGAATCATGAATTTTGAGTCAGGTCTAAGGATTTTTAACATAGCCAGAGATGCTAAAGATTTTCCTCAATACTCTTTTCTCAAAATTTTATAGTTTCACATTAATATTTACATCCATGAACCATCTTGAGTCAGTTTTTCAAAAACCTGTGAGATGGTCAAGGTTTTTTTTGCTTTTGTTTTGTCTATGTCCCATTTCTCCAGCAGCATTTGTTCAGAATGCTGTCCTTTCTCTATTAAACAACTTTTGTGCCTTTCTCAAATATGACATCATAAGTTTTACTGAACTGATTTGAAAGCTGATCTCCACACAAACTCCTACCTGAAATGTTTATAGCAGCTTTATTCACAATCACCCCAAACTGGAAGTAACCGAGATGTCCATTAAAGGGTGAGCTGATAAGAAATTTTGGTTCATCCATGTAGTAAATTATAATCAGAGATAAAAAGAAATGGGCTATTAATTGACAAAAAGACACGTATGAATCTTGAATTCATATGGATTCATGAAAGAAGTCAGTCTGAAAAGGTTACACACTGTGTGATTCCAGATCCATGGCATTCTGGAAAGGGAAAAAATATCAAGACATTAAAAAGATCAGTGGTTGCCAGGCTTTGGTGAGTGAGTGAAAGAATAGAAAATGTGTTAGGGCTGTGAAACCATTCTGTATGAGATGAAACATCTGTTAAAACACTTAGAACTTTGCAGCACAAACAGTGAACTAAGGTTCACTCTGAAAATTAAGAGAAACAATTTAGAAAGTCAGGGCTACCCCAGGATGGAATGCAAATGTGACAAAACATTCTAACTGTATTATAAATGTACCAAGAAACTTCATTGAAGGCAATGAGGGAAAAGGGCTGACCTAAGTAACTTTGGGAATGGGAGCCTTCTCTAACTCTAAAGATAAAGCACTGTGCAAAAGCGTTGCACTGAGGTTAATAATGTTGTTTATTCTGTAATACGAATCTAAAAATTCAGACACTGCCATAGATCTACACTGGAATTGAACTACTGTGTAATGGGTGGTAGATGGTGGGAGCCAGGATTCTGACTATTGGAGTGGAGGAAGGAAAATTTGGAATGATTCGTGTGGGGATGGATTAGAGTTGGAGACATCAAAATGACCTAATGTTTAGCTTGGGATAGAAACAAATGGTTACGTACAAAAATATTTATAGATATGTGTGTGTGTATGGGTTGTTAAACAAATAGATATTTCTTTACACTCTTGGCTGAGACTGCCTAGAAGCAACCATACTCCAGCAACTATAAGCACACCTGGCATCAGCTATTGGTTTTTTATATCATTCTCCAATAAAAGGAGCCAAAGATCCTTGGAGAAATGCCTCATTCTGGAACTAGAGCAGGAAATATACACGATAAACCCAGAACAGCTTGTACTGCCAGAACATAGAGAAATACTCAAAACAAGCAGACAAAAAGTGACAGGTAGGTCAAAGAGACACAAGAATCAACTGAAAGAGCTCCCGATGACCAAAGCTGGGTTAATTTAAGCAAAAAAATAATAATTAGGTATATTGAATTATAATCCAAAGTGTAAAATAAATGTCCCTGACTATGATTCCGTACTGACATACATAAGTGATTGAAAATATAAATAAATGGAGAAGAAGAAACAGCTCTTCCATGTAGAATAATTCTAAATAATTTATGTACATACTATTCCCTCAAAGAAGTGGGGCATAATTCTCCACTCCTTAAGTCTGAAAAGATTACCTAGTGCATAGTGACTTCCTTCCAAAGAATACAGTATGTAAATTGTGAAAAATAGTGACTTTACAAGGGATAAAGTTGACAAACATGACCTCAGTCAGGTGATCAAGGTCAACATCAGTAGTAGTAAGTTAGGTTGAGAGTATGTGCCCTTAATATATGACAAGAATGGCATTTTACCTTAGCAGTCTTCCTTCCCCAAATGTATAATCCTGATACAATCATGAGAGAAACATCAGACAAATCCCAGGTGAGGTAAATTCATCCTGACCAGTACTCTTCAAAAGTGTCAAGTTCATGAAAAGAGAGGAAAGTCTTGAGAAACTGTCACAGTCCAGAGGAGCCTAAGGAAAAATCTCAACTAAATGTAATATAGTATCCTGGATGTGATTCTGGAACAGACATAGGACATTAGGTAAAACTAAGGAAGTTAAGTAAATTATGGACTTTAATTAGCAACAATGTATTAGTTCATCAGTTGTCACAAACTTACCATATGTTAATAACAGGGGAAACCTGGTGCCAGACATATGCAAACTCACATAAACAACGTCTTCACAATTTTTCTGATGGCTGTTTTAACATCTTTGTCAGATAATTCTCTCTTCTCTGTTATTCTGATGTTGACGTCTATTGACTATTTTTTCATTCAGTTTGAGATTTTTGTAGCTCTTCGTAGATGAATTATTTTCAGTTGATTTGGACATTTTGCTTACCATGTTATAAGACTCTAGACCTTATTTAAGCCTCCTGTTTCCCGTGGTTCCTGCAGGTGAAGAGGGAGTGCCACTTTGTTACTGCCAGGTGGGATGGAAGTTCAGATTTGGGTTCCCCATTTGACCTCTATTGACACTCCATGGGTTGGAGTGGGTGGGATGCATTTCTTGTTACTGCTGTGTGGGGGGGGTGGGAGTGGGGGGAGTTCCAGCTCCCTACTAGGCCTCATCCCAACTTTTTCACTTTTCAATGTGCCCAAAACACAGAACAACTTTTTTATATCCATAACTGATGGTGTAACTTGGCCTGAATCCCAAGAGGCTGACCTTCAATGGATAGTAAAAATAGAGAGAGATATGTCACAGAATGAGACTTTCTAGATCACTTGGTGGCTGGGTAGTTGGTAGGATATTTATTATTCTGATTGAAAATAAAAACATCTAAACATTTTAGGTATCTTTCATAAGTTGTAAGGCCTGGGTTGTAGCATATTACACTAATATTCATAGCTGTATTATTGTTGAAACTGATTCCATTCTGAGATACTTCCAGAAGTTCTTGTCAGTTTGTTCATTTTACATTTAATCTATGATCAATATTGAGTTAATTTTTGTGAAAGGCATAATGTATGTCACTAGATTCTTTTTTTTTTGTATGTGGACATTGTTGATGCAAATAATCCATAATCAATCTATACATCAAAATTGAGGTGAGTTTATTATGAGACAGATCTGACGAGTAGCCTGGGACCCTCCTTCTCCATGGAAGGAAGGGCAACAAAGAAGATGGGTGTGCAGAGTGCTGATATATAATCTTGGAACGAAAAGCATACTTCATATGTAATAGGAATGTCCCATTTACAATGGTCACAAAACTCTTAGCTGGCACAGCAGAACAGTGGGAAGCAGGTCAGTGGTCACAAGACAAGCACAGCAGATGTACTTAAACCTTGGTTCCCAAGAAGAGGTGTTTATCCTTAAAGAAATACACATATGCATGGAAGTTACATCCCTATCCTTAGGGGCATCATTCTTGTCTTTGGGACATAGTAAATATTTAAAGCAATTGTACAATGCTTGCTCCACAGGGCATGTAAAGCAGTTTTGGAAAAACAATGTCAGGCTAATTAATTTTAAACCAAATGGATTCCACACATACTCCAATATGTCCCACTGCTTTTCATTTGTTCATCAAATTCCCCCTTTTGATATATTATTTTCTACAGAAAGCATTGATGATAAAAAATATTGTTCCTCAGCATCAGCGTGATTACTGAGTCCACTATGTCAATTGGTGCTAGGCTTTTACCTCATTTATTTGCCCAGTTATCCACAACGGCGGGAAGCAGACAACACAGAGGTATATATTAACAGAGGAAACATTTCATAGGTTATAAAATTTTAGGTTCTTTCACAAACATTGTACATGTGCTTTCACATGACTCCCCATGCTTACACTGTTTACAATTATAAAAGATTCATTTAAGACATTCACCTGCTTTTTCATATGCTTTAGTAGATGCAGTTCAAAAATCTAAGGCTGTTCTTTTATGAAGGAGAGCCTTTTTCATTAAGGACATTTTGGTATTTAATAAGGCTATTCCTGCTTGATTATAATTAAGAGGTTGTTGAATAAATTTAGTTAGAGCTTCTATTTATGATATTAAATCCTCTAGCTCCAAGGAAGGAATAAATATAGCCACCAGGTGGCCATACAAGTGGAACAGTTAATGAACCCATCTGGTCTTAAAGAATAGAAGATTGACAACAGATGTTAACTCAGTGTGACTACTTCCCTGCATCCAAGGGAGGCTCAGGGTGCAGTGTTTGGGCCATTCAGGCAGTAGCCAGGGCCAGAAATTTGTTCCACATAACCACTGAGTTAGATTAAGAGCCACCTGATACATGCCTGGCCTTCGAGAGCAGTCTGTTCCAAATCAATCACTTACTTTAAGTATGATAGTATTCTGAAAACCTTAAATTGAATAATTATAAAATAGGTATGTAGTTTAAGCTTTACTAAGCTTTAAATGAGGAGATCTAAGTTTGGGAATACAGGCCTGGTGGGGACTCTTGGGAGAGCTGTCTACAACAGATGCCATCTTCTTCTCATCCTGATTTGAAGATACTTGCATTGGTCAGTTGAAGTCAGTTATCAGGAATAGGAACTGAAACCCACTCAGGTGGAGAAGACTTTTTTTATTTAAAATGAGAAATGTGAATCCATGAGTCTATGCCTTCTGATTGTGTAATGTATTAATTGGTTAAAAGTACTTGGTATGGTCCTTTCAAATAGGACTGCAAAGAATCTTCCAGCTGGTGTCTTTTCCAATAAACAAAACCTCAAAGTTGTAGTTCATGATCCTAAAGGTCATCATCTCCCAAGAGCTCACTGTGAAAAAATCAGCTACCAACATCTCATTTCTTGTAAGTGTCTCAATGAGACATTGACAATAATTAAGATATCTCGTTTAAGCAAAGTTGGTTCATACATTCCTTCATCTAATTGCGTAGGCTGTCTGATTATTATCTGGAAAGGAGGCAGCTGATGTTTACCAAAGGGAATAGAGCTAAGACTGAAGAGTACCAGTGTAAAGGCTTTTGGCCATGAGACATTAAATACTTCTGAAAGCTTTGACAATTGAGTTTTAACCATCCCATTAGTTATAAGGTTGTATTATTGGCCAAATGTCACAAATAGATTTAATTATTTGTCTGGTGAAATGAGCTTCCCTTTCACTGTGTAACTCTCTTGGAATTCCTCAAATGGGAATTATCCTTTCAAATAATAATTTACCTGAAACCATTGCTCTTCTTTAAGGAAAAGCCTCAATCCACTGTAAGAACATACAGATCATTACAAGGATATATTTATATACTTGAGATGGTAGCATAACAACTAAGTCCAATTGCATATCTCTAAAGGTCACTTAGGAAGAGGAAAGTGACCTTGTGATTCATGAAATAGTTTCTGTAGATTATATTTTGGGCATCTAGTACAATCAGTATAGGTTTTATGAGCCACTGTGGGAGAAAGTTTCCAAAAATATTGTTTACCCCCTTTTGCTGACACTTTTACTTCTTTTATTCCATGACAATTTCTCTGGGTTAGCAGAGTTAATAGGAAGCAGCAGACATTCTCAAGGCTGTACAGCCTACCCAGCTTGATAATGTGTTTGCTTACCATTTAATTAAGACCTATCTGTAAACCAAGTTAAATAATAGAATGCAGTTGTGTCATGGTGTTTTCCTGTTGGAGTGCTGGAAGCAAGGTGGCAGTGTTAAGATAGTGAATAATATTTACTTATGGAGTATAACCTATGAAGGTTTGTCATCATTTACTTGACAATGCTTCCCATGAAATCTAGCATACAAAACAAGCCTAATTAGTATCTTCCTCTCTATATGAAGAGAGAACAAATTTATTTGAGAAGTCTCAGGGGCCCTCTGAAAATTTGCAAAAACAAAGTCAAGAGAAAGACTTTATTTAGGATATAAATTTTAAATAATTCTCTTTTTGTGTGTGTGTGTGAGGAAGATCAGCCCTGAACTAACATCTGCCAATCCTCTTCTTTTTGCTGAGGAAGACTGGCCCTGGGTTAACCCATCTTCCTCTACTTTATATGGGATTCTGCCACAGCATGGCTTGCCAAGCGGTGCATTAGTGTGTGTCCGGGATCTGAACCCCGGGCCGCTGCAGTGGAACGTGTGCACTTAACCACTGCGCCACCAGGCCAGTCCTAGGATATGAATTTTGGGGAGCTTGTCAAACATATCAAAATATCTTAAAACACTTGGTCAAACAAGATCAAGGGTTTGGTGATCTTGTTGCAGTGAAACAAGAGTCACTGTGAAACAATGCTTAGTTGTCCATTTAACCGAAGTAAAGTTCATTCAAAATTAAAGAAAATCTTTTCTAATCTTTTTATCAAGAGTAGAATAAAAGTCAAGAGAAATTATCCTTTTAAGAAAGAGAAAACCAAATTCTAGTTTTTGTACCAGCTTACTTCTGATATTAAAACTTACTCACTTAATTAAATTTACTTTAACTTTAGCAAACTTGACCATGTATAAAATTCTTTCCTCAGGGACAAACCTTTGAGAAACCTCCTATAGCTTTTTTTTTATGTTCAGACTTTGTCCCATGCCTTTCTTTTTTTTTTCTTTCCTAGTTTTGGAACAAATTAAACTTTCTGAACAAAAGAAACAAAAATATTTCCATTATTTGTACCTTCTTTACTGAAAACATTCATCTTTCCTTGAATACAAAGGTGTTTTCTTTATTAATTTTAATAGCTTTAATCACATATAGTAATTAGAATTTTTAACTCTGATAGACCTTAACATTTAGTAAAAACTAAGAAGCAAGTAATTATAAACTGTCTTTACATTAGCAGTCTGTGTCTTGGCAAATTTATAAATACTTTTTATGATTTCTAGAAAAATGCAACTTCATAGTACAATTTTAATAAAATTCAATACTTGATTTTAATAGACCTAAACTTTTAGTTTCTCTATAATAAGAAGCCAAAAGTAGATAAATTTATAGCTGTTTAGTGATAATGTTTCAGTATTTTAGCTTATATGAAAAAGATCTAGATATCGAGTGAAGATTTATCATTTATTTTCACCTAGAAAACCTCAACGTTTCAAGTTACCAGAGACATATTGGAAGTTATTTTAAATATACATGCCATGACACACAGTTATGTTAAAAGGTTCACCCAACAGTTTTACTTTTTTCACATCTATTTAGTTTAATCATTCCCAATAGTTAGTTATATTGCCTACAAAACTTCATGAGATATTAGGCAAAATTGGCCATGATTTTGTTATTATTTCTTTGTTAACCAGTTTTGTAATGGAGATATCAATAGCTTATTTGAACAATATATATAGAATACAGGCTGCATGCCTGTGTCATATCCATTGCTGATAACTCTGAAAACATGTTCATTTTAATCAAACCAACAAACTTAAATAAGATTTTATTTACCAAAGTTCATTTTGTATTACAGTACCTTGAAAGATATTTGGGTTAATTTCTATTACATTTAGAAATAATTTTCATAAGCACTTACTTTAAGCCAATTAAATAGGACTTTTAGAAACTATACAAAACTTGGAAGCAACCTAAGTGCCCATCAAGGGACGAATGGATAACGAAGATGTGGTATATATACACAATGGAATACTACTCAGCCATAAGAAATAATGAAATCCAGCCATTTGTGACAACATGGATGGACATTGAGGGTATAATGCAAAGTGAAATAAGTCAGAGGGAGAAGGTCAAATACCATATGATTTCCTTCATTAAGTAGTAGATAATAACAACAATAAACAAACACATAGGGACAGAGATTGGATTGGTGGTTACCAGAGGGGAAGGGGGGAGGGAGGAGGGTGAAAGGGATAATTTGGTACATGTGTGTGGTGATGGGTTGTAATTAGTATTTTTGTGGTGAACATGACGTAATCTATGCAGAAATAGAACTATAATGATGTACACCTGAAATTTTTACAAGGTTATAAACCAATGTTACTGCAGTAAACAAAAAATTTAAACAAAAAAGAAACTATACAATTCAGAGGCAAAATTTTCACACATACATTATATACATGTATACACACATACACAGAGATTTCACAGCTATTGTTTTAAAACTACTGCCATGAATCAGGTACAGTAATACTAAGCTCCTTAATTATGAATCCCAATTTTATTTTAAGCGTCTTCCACTAATATTTGTGGAGAAGACACTCAGGATGCTAGATTTGGGGCAAGAGTGTTCTTAAGGCCATTTTTCATTTTTTTTTTCCCTTTAGTCTTAGGAATTGGTGATGGGCTAGATAACAGTTCCCAGGGAGGTGAGGCCATAAACCTTTCTGAAGTAGAGGAACCGGGGTGGAATCTGAACTTCCTCTAAAGCTGCTTTTTAGTCTTGCAAGGGTTTGTAAGTTGAGGACAATTGTTCTACCTGTCCAACCACATCATCCTAATTTGCTATATTCACTATGTGTGCTTAGTTTTATTTTAACTTAGGGAAGAAGGCCCAGAAAGAAATTTCCTATCAGACTCTGAGTATCAGTTTCGAGTTTGGCAAATTTCTGATTAAAGTTGCTAAATTCTTTCAAATACTTTGTCAGGTTTCAGCCAGGACAAATACTAACTACTTTGGAGTATTGAACAGTCCCAGCAATCTTTAACATAGCATTTTTCAAGAAAATCTCTCAGTTTCATTCATTCTGGTAGTAGATTATGGGGATGTCTATAAAGTCATGGCCTAAGATATTTTCCTCTATGTACCTTTTATAACAATATTTTTATTAGCTTTTTGCAACAAAACTTTTGATGAGGTTATTTTGGAATTTTGAAGTCTTTGCTTTTTAAGTGAACTTTTTAAATGATCTTACTAATCAGAATGTTCTTACTAATCAGAATGTTCTTTCTAATGGCCAGTGTAATTCCACTAAGGCTGCAGCACTTTTGTAGGACCCTCAGCCATGAGTGGAGTGCAAGCCCCATTTCTGTCTGACCATCTCTGATGGCAAAATGGTGTGCAACTGCATTACATCTGACTGTATTTTGGAACCTCAACCTGATGATTATGAAGCCAAGCCCTCAGGATTTGAAACAAGCTTGGTAAGACTTTTTTTTTTTTTTTTTTGCTGTTCTTTGTAAATATCTATAGTTTCCAGAAGCTTTAGTTTGAGAAATTGTACCAGAACTTGGTGAGCTCGACACCTTAAATATTTGTCCATTATCTGGCTCTTTAAAAGGAGCTGAACGATGGCCACTGCAATTTTAAATTTTCCCATGTTATCTCGTCAGCCATTTATGGCTATCCTTATATCCTTAAGCACTTGCAAGCTTCAGCAGGATACAGCCAGAATTCCAAGAGGAGGCTACCCATTCAGGAACTGGTCAGCTTTTAGAAGATTAAATTCCCATTTTTCTTTTGTTTCATTTTACTGTAAAATCTGTACAATCTCTAGGGACAGTGTAAGGAGCTTATATCCCTTCTTTTCAGAGCCAAAGATGTTCAGAGTCTCATTTCTGAAGAAGTTGAATTAGTCACGCTCTACTTTATATTTTCATTTAAAATGCCATGTTTTCAAGATCCATGGTTTGCAGCAGAGCAGAAATGTTTTCAAAAGACAGCTGTTGATGCTATCGTGTAGGCAAGACCAGTGATGACTTTCCACGTGAGGAAGTTTCTGATGGGGCGTGAGGAGGAGGGCTGGGCCAGGATGCTGTAGGAAGTTCTAAAGGAGTTCCCAGCCAAGGCTCTAGGTGTAATCACCAGTGGGTCACATCCCTTGTCATGACTTTGTTTCCCTGTGTGGCAAGCAGGCTTGCAATGAGGGGCATGTTCATCTATCCTGACCCTAAAACTGTTTCCTCCAGGGGAAGTAAGCATAGGGAAAAACTGAATGTGAAAGATCTCCTAAACGGTTGTCCTTCTGTATCAATGGGGGACTGGTTTCAGAACCCTCCACAGATGCCAAAATCCATGGGTGCTTGAGTCCCTTAGTTGGCTCTTCTTCTACAAGGTTCCACATTCGAAGATACACAGGGATGACTATATATGCCCTGAGTACATTAAACTCTTTGTAAAAATACATGAATATATATTTTCTATATTTCTTTGATCTTTCAAAGGAAAAGGAAAACATCATGGCACTTCACCCTAATTATCTCATTATGCATCTCTTAAGAAGAAGGAAAGATTCACATATAAATCACAATAACATTTCCATACATTAACAAATGACAATAATTCCTTAAGGTCAATTAGAATATGGTCAATGTTCACATTTCCCCAACTGTTCCACTAACATGCTTTATAGTTGCTTATTTTATTCTTAGTTCATTTTTGATATAGATTCACACATCGAGTTAGGTTGTAATGTCTCTTTAGAGTAAGCATTCTTAAAGAAATACCACACTTTGGTGAGGACTGGAAATCAGTTGAAGTAAGTTAGTGGTTTCCATCCTTTTCTAAGTTTGATATCAACCCCGACTCTTACTGGTTAAAATTACTGTTATAAAAGTAATACATTGTCATTTAAAGTTCACCTATAGAAGAGGATAAATTTTCCTGCAATCTTTTTCCACCTCCAGAGAACCACCGATAGCATTTTTATTGGTATAATTGACAAATAATGTTCTATCAGTTTCAGGTGTACAACATAAGGATTTGATATTAGTATATGTTGTGAAGTGATCGCCACAATAATTCTAGTTAACACCCATCATCACACAGTTACGTTTTTTTCTTGAGATGAGAACTTTTAAGACCTACCCTCTTAGCAACTTTCTCATATACAATTCAGTATTATTAACTACAGTCACCATGCTCTACATTATATGCCCGTGACTCATTTATTTCATAAATGGAAGTTTGTACTTTTTGACCCCCTTCAACCATTTCTCCCACCCCACACTTCTGGAAACAATCCATCTGTTCTCTGTATCTATATGTTCAGTTTATGATTTTTGTTTCTGTTTTAGATTCCTCATATAAGTGAGATCATATGGTATTTATGATTCTTTGTCTGACTTATATTACTTAGAATAGTGCCCTCAAGGTCCAGCCATGTTGTCACAAATGACAAGATTTCCTTCTTTTTTATGGCTGGGTAGTATTCCATTGGTATATATACCACATCTTCTTTGTCCAGTCATCCATCTATGGACACTTAGGTTATTTCAATATATTGGCTACTAGAATAATTCTTCAATGAAAAAGTAGGTGCAGGTATATTTTTGAGTTAGAGTTTTCATATCCTTTGGATAATAGAATTTTTTTCTGTATACATTTTCCCCTACCTAGATCCTAGGGCATTTCTGAAAGCCTTGTTAGATGAGAGTGCAAAATTGGCCAGAAATCTGAAAATGACTGTCAAATGTATGAACCATGTGTCACTGGGGACAACTACTGGAAGGAGTAGGTAGCATCAACATGGTTGCCTAAGGACATGGAAATGAGTGTTCCCATCAGGAATTCCTGTGATTGCAGCTGCTTCTTTTACATTGGCATCGTCTGAGAGTGACTCCTTTGTGGCTGTGTTCATCCTGGAGACAAAGTCGAGGGTTACCTTTATCCATCAATGGTAGGATTATTATCTTGCTTCAGCAAGACGACCACCCATGAAACCATGGGAAATCTCACTGAAAACCAGAGATGTGGTTATAATGGGATTCAGGGAAGCGTTGAGTTTAGGTAAAATCTAAATGACGTAGTAGTTTTCAGAGGCTCAAAGCAAAACAAGGCTGTGCATAAAATGTTTCCCATCAAGCCTTGGCTGAGAGGGAGACTGATGGTCCCGTTCCTTAAAGGAAGATAAATGCTGTGTCCCCAAACATTGTTTTTTACCTGTACCTGTGTAGGAAATGGAGGCAGTGTCTCTGCGGCACAGTGGCTCAGCTCCCCATAAAAGATTGGGGTGTCCCATTCCTATAGATTCACTTTTGAACAGTGAAGACTTTCTCATCTACAACTTTACGAAACAAGGTTTCTCCACACACAGTCCTCAAGATAACTAACAAAAGCAGTGTTTGCTGGTCTTCTCTCTTATGGGCAGGGCCGGCTTCAGGGGTTGTGACAGTCACACAGGGACCAGCTCTCAGAAGGGCCCTGTGCTTGATTTAATGCTCTGCTGCCACCACTGATATTCCTAATCATTTTTTCTTTGAACTCATGTTTGGTGAGTGAAGTCTAGGGGAACAAGGGAGCCTGCACCTGGGTAGAGCAGATATACTAAGGGTGCATAGTGTGCTCAGGCACGTGGACACCGAGGGCATTGTGTTTGGTGACATTTGGCTTGGCTGCCCAGAGCACCCACATCCCGTGGATCAGCCTGGGAACCTTGGGGCTGAAAGGGTGTGCCGGGGCAGGACCAGGATTGGCAGTGTAAATGACAGCCACAGCAGCAGTGGCCTGGGCACTGGGAGAGTGGATGATCTCCTTGTGGAAGCAACACTGAGACATCTGTGCCGCTCCATCCTCAGAGTCATTCCTGACACATCTGCACAGATATTCCCTCCCTTCCTGGGTCACCAAGACAGGAACTGTATGCACTCAGGCAATAAACTATTGTCAATTAATTATTGCAAAATAAGAATGTTCACATGCACATTGCAAAAAATCATACCACGGACTTTATAGACATCTTATAAGAGTTTCAAATTCTTTAAGGGGTTATTAGGCTCAGTAATAGAAATTAAACCTTTGAAGATTGTCACATTCAACAGAGAAGAGCACTATTATCATATGAAGCTTCAGATGAATCAATGATCAACAAGGAAGACAATTTTTGAATTAATTCTTCTTTGTTATTGAAGAAACAGCAGTCAAATGCATAAACAAGAGTTTTTAATTAAATGAAAATCATGAATCCACTTTCAGTTTTTGTGGGCCTCGACCACTTACAGGAAATGTCAGAAGAAACATTAAAATTCTATTGTATAAGTTTACATTTAAAACTAAATACAAACTTATCCCAAACTGATTTCTCCAAAGAGTCAAATCTTTTTATGTAAATTGTCTCACAAGAACAACCAGCTCTACAGACTTCAGTAAAAACTTTAAGAATAGGTAAAAGAATGACTACCTCTGGATGTACCAAAATTTACGTTTCAAAATAATTTATTGCTATGTTATCATTGTTTACCAATACTGAACTCCAGTAACAGTTGCATCGGCAGATTCTTCTCAAAATAAAAAATGAAGTTGAATAAAGTATAAATTTTGGTGATCTAAAATGAATTTGTAGAAAAGTCGGCAAGAAAAATTTTATAATCAATCAAGGTATCCCATTTGTCAAGTATTATTATTTATTTTACTAAAAATGGAACATCGAAAATATTTTTTGTGATTTGTAAGCATATGTTATTCCTGTATAATTATTATTTCTGTTACATTTTGTATGTAATAAACTACTTTTAAAGAAAAAAGCTTTATATCTCTGTGCCTTATAACAGCTCTTTTCGTTCCTTGTCCTTTGAACGAGGTGTCCCACATTTTTATTTTGCAGTGATCCATGTCCAGTAGCAGGCCTTGCTTCTGGCCACTTTCATGCAAGTTATCTCATTTAATTCTCAAACAAACCAGGCAGGCAGACATTATCCAATTTTACAGAAGATGATCCTGGGGCCTATACAGGTTAAGGGTCATTTCCACAGCCAGAAGCTAACAAGGCGCCGAGATGTAACTTGGAACAAATTCAGCCTCTCTTCAAAGCCCTCACTCCTAACTACCCCCACACAGTCACCAGGGTGTTCTGAGAACATCACCAGTCTTCTCTTACAACGCCAATTCTAGACTAATGGTCTGTCAATGACAGCCTCTTGTGCTGCTACTGTCATCCTCTCAGCCTCAGGAGATGATTGGAGCATTAAAGGAGCAGGACCTTTTCAGTTCCTTCATGGTGTCCTTTGCTGTGCAGAAACGTTTCAGTCTGAGGGAGTCCACTTGTTTATCTTTGATTTTGTTTCTTGTGCTTTTGGAGTCAAAACCAAAAACATTGTTGGAAAGACCAACGTCAAGGCGCTTTTCTCCAGTGTTTTCTTCTAGAAGCTTCATGATTTTAGTCTTATGATAAATTCTTTAATGCTTTGTGAGTTCATTTTTGTGTGTGGTGTAAGATAGGGGTCCGATATCATTCCTCAGCACGTGGAGATCCAGTTTTCCCAACACCATGTGTTGAATTGGCGACCTTTCCCATAGTGTATTTTTGACACTCTTCTTGAAGATCAGTAGACCATAAATGGTTGGGTTTATTTCTGGGCTCTTGATTCTGTTCCGTTGGTCTATGAACATGTTTTTATTCCACATCCATACTGTTTTGATTACAGGTGTGTAATATAATTTGAAATAAGGAAGTGTGATGTCTCCAGTTTTGTTATTCTTGCTCAAGATTGCTTTGATGATTGAGGCTCTTTCAAGGTTCCATACACATTTTAGGACTTTTTTACCATATCTGTGAAAAATGCCAATAGATTGTTTTAAACTATCATTTTATGGTTATTATTTTTTTTCATAGGAAAAGGAATAATTACGTTGAGCCCACTAAATTCCTCACTACGATTCACCTGATAAAGCTGGAAATAAAACAGAATATGAATTTGATCATAAAAGTACCCTTTAACTGCTTCAAATGCATTTTTCAGTAAGATGGAGATCTGCATTTCTTAACACTGTTTCATAGTTCTCAAATCTCTTTATTTTATTATATTTTTAATATAAACTATATATATTCATAGTGTATAAAATGATGATTTGATATCCCTATACATAGTGAAATGCTTGCTGAAGTCAAGCTAATTAAATATCTTATCCTTACATAGTTACCATCACTTGTTTGTGTTGTGAGAGCAGTTGAAATCTTCTAACTTAGGAAACTTACAGTATTGAATACACTATTATTAACTATAGTTATCATGCTATATATTAGATCTCTAGAGTTTTCCATCCTACATAACTACAACTTTATACACTTTAACCATCATTTCCCATTTCCCCCACCTCCCCACCACATTCCCATCCCTGGTGCCCACTCTTCTACTCTCTGTTTCTGTGTGTTCACCTCTTTTATGTTCCACACATAAGTGAACAACATGCAGTTATTTTCCGTTTTGTGTGTGTCTCATTTCACTTAATATAATGTCCTCTAGCTACATCCATGTTGTCAAAAATGGAAGAAACTCCTTTTTAAGGCTGAATAATATTCCATTGTATAGATATACATTTTCTTTACACATTCATCCATCAATTCACACTTCAGTTGTTCCCATATCTTCGCTACAGTGCATAATAATGCAATGAACATGGGATTGCAGATATCTCTTTGAAATCTGGGTTTCATTTCGTTTGGTTATATACTCAGAAGAGGGATTGCTGGATCACATCATGTTTCTATTTTTAGTGTTTGAGGAACCTGCATAATATTTTCCATAATGACTGTATCAATTTACATTCTCATTAACAGTGTACAAGTATTACCTTTTCTCCACATCATTCCAAATATCTGTTGTATTTTATTATTTCATAATTACCATCCTAGCAGGTAAGAAGTGATATATCATTGTGATTTTGACTTGCATTTTCCTGATGATTAGTGATTTTGAGCATCCTTCATATACCTGGTGACTATGTACAGAAAAGAAACAAAATGATGTGTCATGAGATTAGGGATATACTTCATTTCACATGCTCCTCATAAAAGCTTCCTAAAGTGACTTCCTCTTTTTCAAGAGGGCAAAACTTACAAGTATGTAGCACAAAGTAGACAATAAGTATTGGACGGAACATTCTTTCCTTAATACTATGTCTCCTATATCATGTGTAATAAGAGTTGTTTCACAAATTGTGATATTTTAAATGCCACAGCCATGGCGTGAAGTAAACACCAATCTTCTCATGCTCCTCAGTTAAGCTGGAAGGGAAATAGTAAAAGATTAAGAAGGTTGACTATCACAATTCAGAAAGCAACATGAGAGTATAGAGAAGCTGAATAACGTCTAACGTCACGAGAGGAACAGAGAGAACAAAAACCAGGCATGGGAAAACAATGAATAAGAAGTTTCCAACAAAGTTGATGGCTTGTCAGGGCAGTGTGTTCTGAAGGAAAGCACATTTAACCAGTAGTTAGGGGACTTGGCTTCTAATTTCTGCTCCACCACAACTATACTTTTCCTTTGGGAGCCGCAGAGTCTCCTATTTTTCATAAGTAGGCAAGGCAAAAATAATCATGCATGGAATTCATATATATTTACATTTATATTTTCTATTCCATACCTACATCTATATCTATGTCCACCCATATCAACATCTACATGTATATGTATCTGTCTGTCTATCATCATTAGACTGTTAATCAAATAGGTCTGGATCTCTGTTTTCTTGAAACAAAGGAGAATTTACCCATTGTGTGAAGCAAGGCCATAAGGCTTGCTTGGTTAATGAATTTCGAGCAGAAGTGGTGTCTCATTTCAGGGCTGGAGCCCTTAATTGCCAACGTGAGACTCCTCAGAGCTCTTTCCTTTGATACAGTGACCAGCAATGTTCACTGTGGTGGCTGCTCCATCTGCGGGGTCTGAGCAGCTGTGGTGAGCAGAGCAGCCCTATGGCCATGATGGGCTAGTGCCATTTGAGCAAGATTTAAACCTTGGCTCTTCTAAGATGCCAAGATTTGGATGTTATTGTCACCACAGTACAACCTGGCACATGCTGACATATGCATAGCATTGCCAAATAAAATGCAGGACATTCAGTTAAACTTGAATTTAAGATAAACAACATATCATCTTTTAACATACATATATTCCAATTATTGCATGGATCATATTCATGAAAATATTCAATGATTATATATACTTCAGTGAGTAAATTTATTTTCTGGGATTGTTATATATTTAATAAAAGAGCGGTCTTTGGATCCAAAACTACTTGTGCTTGAGTCAAAGGCTTCACTATATACAATCTGTGTGCCTTTGAACAAATTACTTTATTTCTTAAGCTCATTTGTAAGACGGATCTAAACATATCTACTCCATAATTATTGTTATGAGGAGTATGCGTGGGATAATATGCTAAAAGTTTTTATATGGTGTTTGGTAAAGAGGAAGTGTTCGATATTATTTGCTTTTATTATTAGTGTTGTTTTTGTCCACATGGAAATGATTTGTAAACTGTAAAGCCCCCTGTAAATGTTACGTGTCACCATTATGAATTATGTGTTTACTACCAACTAGTTAAGTCAATCTGGTGAAAGTCTTTTTAATTTCTTTATGCTTCTCTTTTCTTCTTTGTAAAATGGAGTATGTTGCACATGCTATGCCCCTTTCTCCTATGATATTTTTCAGTTGTTACATATTTCAGTGCATCATTGGATATAAATCCATTCAGCCATACTCTAGGCTCTAAGGTGGTCTATCATGTCATTATCCCAGTTGGATCCACAGCTTACCTGATGTCATCTGGATAAGACATAAAAGGAGGAGAAAGAGGAGCAACAGTAGCCTCATGATGGGAAATGAATTCTCAGGATTATAGGAAGAAATGGCCCTGTTTTCTGGTGGCTCTCTCTTCAGTGCATGTCAACGGGGGCAGGTGATCTGGGAAAGATTTGAAAAGTTAAGCCACAGAGAAAAAGCTTATGTTCCTAATAAAGGTGTTCAACTGGGGCACGAGTGTCATTTGAGAGTGTTTCACCCATCACACATAGTTACAATTCCAAGTTTCTGGGGTCAAAAAGGAAGAGAAATTCCAGATTTTCTAGTTGATTCTCACTTCTACTCATGACTCTAAGGTTTGGTGCTTTTCTTTCCTTTTTTTTTTTGAGATAAAAATATTAAAATACAGAATTTTTCTAGCAAATCATCCATTAATTCATTCACCTCTATTTCTTATTTCTGACTCTATTGTCTGTCTGCTTCCTCTTAGGAATAAAAAGAAAATCCTTCTTTTAAGAAGATAAAAAGGGAGAAGAACTTTGGTAAATGGAAATGATCTCCTCTCTTTTTTACTCTCCTTAATTCTTTTTTTTTTAATTTCCTAATTAATTAAAAGAAAGATTCAACCCATTCTAGGCAAGCTCTTACCATGCTGAGTTATTGCATAGATCACAACAAGGTGAAACTTTGGGGCCCAAACATTTTTGAATACAGCTATTACATCAATGCATTCTTGTGGTAAAGGACTTAAATAGCACAGAAGTATATGAAGTAAAACACCGACATTTCTCTCTGTCTTTTCACTCTCTCCTTCTCAATTTTGCTTTATATTGTTTATGTGTATCTCTTTTACACTATTTCTTGAATTTCTAAAGAATCAGGTCCGATTTTATTATCTCACATTCTCAGTATCTTGAACAGTGCCTTCCATAGAGAAGGAACTCAAATATTTATTTAAATGAGTAAGTACGTGTATAGAAGAGTAAATATAATTATGAATGAATAAATGGATGGGTGGAGGAAATAAATAAAGAAGAGAAGGCAAGAAGGAAGAGAAGAGGACACAGGGAACCAGACTTCCCTACAAATGTAACAATGGTCACCCTACGTTAATAACCAATACTAATATTGGAGAGTCAAAAGAGAGATTGCTCCTGAGATACAGGCATAAAGTAAATCATCTAAGCCCTGAAATAAGCTCTGATCTTTGGGGGAATAGAGACAAAGGGAATTTCACTTAATAATTCAGGAGCTTTGGAGTCAGATAGACCTTGGTTCACAATCTTTGCTCTGTTACTCATTATCAAAGTGATCTTGAAATAATCTTTCAAAGCTCCAGTTTCCCCTTCTGTACATTTGATGATGGAGAGAGTACCAATCTCCTATGCCCTGTCTCAGGAAAAGGGACTTAGGAGGAATTTTTGGATGACCAATACCCCCGTATGCAGAGAGTTTGGTTTTAACCAGGATCACTGTTGGGGATTGCAATCTCAGCTGTGGAAAGAACTTTCTATGCAACTTCTGGGCCCCAGAAATCATAGAAGAGGTTAGTTTCTTCCATCAAGGCTGAATGGCTCAGAAAAACACTGAAATTTAAAACTCAAGTGAAGTCAAATTGTGCTCTTTTGAGCCCAGGGAACTAGAGGCTGAAAGAGAAACTTTGGATATTGTTTGGAATGAAAGAAAGATTGTCTTTAAACAAGACCTAGAGTTGTAGGTATGTACCCTCAATTGCCTATTTAATTTCACTTATTAAATTAAATGATGGCTTAATAAATTTACAAAATTTAATTAAATAATTCTGAGCCTCCTTTAAACTTCACTTCAGTAAGAGGGATTGGAACAAATTTTTCTTGACCTCCTATTATGTCCTAGGATCGTAAAAGTGATGTCTTAGTTCACCGTGTTTTTGTGTGTGTGTGTGTGTGTGTGTGTGTGTGTGTGTGCATGTTTGAGAGCCAGAGTGAGAGAATGAGTGGGGAGTTGTGTATTAAAGGTATTATGAATTACCCTTTCCTATCAAACAGGGAAAGCATGTCTCATAAATTACTCGAGTGAATGCTGGTGCTCCATGAGCAAGTTATCATTGATCATCCATACTGGGACACTTTTTAGAGTGAAAAGGGTCATATTATTAATTGTTATGTTGTAACGACAGGCATAAACTGCTACTGTCTCAGACAATCGGAGAGTTATTGCCATCCTGTCCCTAAGAAAACCTCTTCATTAACAAGAACAAGTTTCATTGCTGAGCATTAAGCAAAGCCTTGTATTTGACGATTCTCCTTGCAACATTCTCTCTCTGACAATCTGGAAATGTCCAACAGCACATAAATTGAACATATTGGTCCCCTGAGACACGATGATGATCAATGGCACTGGCTTACCTTTCAGCTGGTTCTTTGTTCATTTTCGTCTCTCGGCCCAGAGACTATGGCAGGATGAGACTGTGAAAGATAGCACTACCTTCTTACATCTGGAACTCCTGTTAACTCAATTTGTACACACAGCTGACTTTATGCTAAGGGTAAACACAGTCTTACTTCTAAACATGTACCAATCACAAGGCTATACTTATATAGATAGCACTATCACAGATTTATGAATCTGAGAGGAAATCTGAGAGGGCTTTCCTGCTTCCCATTCTTGGTGGTGCAAACTGATCTACCAATGCTTAGAAAACCCTCATTACACTAAGATGACATCAAATCATTTTTGGAACAGAGTTGTGGTGTCAATGAATGATTTTTTAATTTTGGCCCAGCCATGATAGTCTGGGTTTTGAGAGTCTGGTGAGAATCTATTAACTTGCTTAACCTAGAGTGCTTCGGTGTGAGAACCTAAACCCTCTCACCCCTCTCCACTCTCAGTCTGTCATTTATGTCACCTTCCACGACACACTTCTCCTCCCTCATAAATGAACTAGATATGTTTCTGATATTTTCTGTCTGTCAGACACAACTTAGCAAAAAAATGGATCTGCTTTTGAATCTTAGGATCATCTTTTGAATTTTCACTAAGTAGATATCTATTTTAGTTTAGAGATATTAATGCAAAAATAGAGTAAACACTTGTAGTTATCTGTTTAAATAAACCACACTTAATTCTACATAGTATCTGAAAAAACCTCACTTTCCTGGCCCAACAATATTACCTTTAATAATAATAATATATAATAATAATAATAGAAAAAAGAGTATAGACTGAAAGCTTTGGTCACATCCTATCACCTGTACTTGTACAGTGAAAGCAATCCTCTTTTCTGACTCCCTAAACCTTAAGCATATATTCCCACCCCTTCTTCAATCACAGATAGCACTCTGTTGAAAACCTACCTTGCAGTTAGTTTCTCTACCTTAACAGTCTGTCTGCTGCCTCTATGTTCATGCAGGGGTGCCTGAGTCCCGCTGCCCAATGCCACATAATTAGGCTTCAGATCAACAATGGTCTGAGGGAGGGATGAGTGGGGAGATGCAGGATGGATTACGAGCTCATATTGACAGGAATCATTTTGAGGAGACAAGGGGGACGAGCTAGATCTGAATGGTATCAGCCCTTAAGAGAAGGACGAGAGGACGTGGGGACATGGAGACTCTCTTTCCAAAGTGTTTTGCTGAAAAACTAAATAAAGACAAGAACAATTAGCTGGTGAATGATATAACGTCAGAGAAGAACTGTTTGTTTTTAGTTTTTATAGATTCAATGGAGGGGGGTAAGAGGTAGTGCAGGTGACAGTCTCACCATGAGTAAACTAGAAAAAGGAGACCCAGGACCCAAGTGGAAAGGCTGGCATTAGAGCAGAGCATGAGCCCAGTAGTTCAGGAGTCACTTAGAAACGCCACCTCCCTTTTGCTAGTGAAATCAGAAAGGTGTTCCTCCCATGGGATGGTCATAATAAGAAACTTAGGAATGTTTTTACAATAAAACATTAACAGACTTTATACATTAATACTCAAACTTTCAGAAAAAAATAAAAATATAAATCTGAACAAAGAACATAAACGTCTAGGTAACAGTAGAACTATACCACAATTAAAAAGTTCAAGTGACGATAAAATAAACTAAAAATAAAGAATAAAGGTCATGGAAGAGATAAGGGCTATTAGTTTAAGATAAAGAATACAACAAATGAGATGAAAATGAGAAAAAGTTTGTTGTTCTTAGTGAACAGAAATTCAGAACTAGGAGGAAAAATGAAAATTTGCAACTAGAAGAAGTAGAATAAGGATTTTGGAACTAAAGGAAAAGCTTGAAGTTGGCAAACAGATCAAAGTTTTGGTTTAATTCTTGGCCTAAGGAAAACTATTGAAAGGTTTTATGAAAATTAACATTTAGAAATATGAATTGTAAGATCTCTTTCAAGCTATCAGAAAATAATATTTCATGTGGCTAAGGAAGAGATTGGTAAATTTAAGATGAGTCCCTCAGACAATACAGCCCTGGACGACAGGAATAAAATTCCAGTAGTGAGATTTTACTTCCTCTCATATGTGTTGGGAGGTGAATTATTGGGCAGGTATCTTCCTGGGACCCCTGAAAATATGGAACAAAGATGGCATGCCCTGTACCTCAGCCTAAGGGCAGATCTCTGGGGAATAAACCCCAAAGTGCCATCTTGAAATGAGAGCCTTTCACATGACATCGAGCCCAGGGACCCTCAGAGAGAAGAGAAGTTGGCAGATGCACCATGAACTTTTGTGTGAATAAGTATAAAAATTGTACAAGCTTCAACAATGTTGGCAATTTTTCATTATTTTCTCTGTGGATCATTAAAAAAAATCCAGATCTTGATACATGGTGCCATACCCTTCATTCACACACCATGTGAATTTTAAGGAGTAAAATAAGACTGCAGACTTTAAGAAATAAATAGCTTCAAATAACAAGAGCAACAAAAAACAGAAGGCCATAAGGAAACATCAGAGTGATTTAGCTTTGAGAATCAAAACCATTTATTCTAGGAAATTCTTCTCCATACAGGAAAAGTAAAATACTGCTTATGTATAAATATTTAAGGCCAGAATGCTGACCTTTCTCTAAAACAGCACTGAGTTTCCATTTTCTTAGGGATATGTAATTCTGCTTCACTATTTTGTCTCATTGGGGGAGTATTACAATGAGACCAGTTGGACCAATGATGTCCATAGGACTTTGTGCAATGATGGAAATGTTCTACATCTGTGATGTCCAATATGGCAGCCATTGGCCACATGTGGCTATTGAGCATTTGAAATGTGGCTGGTGTGACTGAGGATCTGAATTTTAAATTCTGTTGACTTTTCAGTATTTTTTTTTCTTTTGACCCATTATAGACCCATTTATTCTATATTACAGATGAGGAAATAAATTTGAGTCATATCTTTACCTAAGTTCGCTGAGTACACAAGTGACTTCTAGGGCAAATCTCTCTGATGATAAAAAATAATTATCTCATTTTCTATGCTGTATTTTCTCTCCGCTGACCAATCAAAGATGTTTGCTACCTGGGCTCCGGGAGAGCAACAATTTGATTACATATGTCTACCCAGACAAGGCATTTCTAGACTAATTGTGTCAGAATATATTTTATTACATTCTATTCTATTCTATTCTATGTATAATATATATATTAAGGATCTGTGTAAAAATATATAACCAAATATATAAAATTGCATAGATGTGGATCTTGTTGCTCTTCACTCCTTAAATTGGGAGAAACCGAGGGCCATTCTCTTATCTCTTACCTCTTGATCTCTGTTCCCCTCTTCCTGAGTCCCATGGGATATTTTTATTTAATTGTGTCTTCATTACAATGTTTCCTCTCAATATTTATTTGAGTTATACTGCATCTATATTCTGAAAAAAATTAAACAATTATACTGTGATGTGTCCAATTAAACGTTATGTAATTCTACAGAAATTCCTTGAAATAAAAAAGATCCTTGTCTACAAAGACCTTGCAGCTAAAATTAATATCTAAAGTAAACACAGGAGCACAATGAAAATTGAGTGAGAACCCTCCATTAAAAGGAGCAGAACCATGTGCTGTTCAGGTGGCAGAAGAAATTTATTCATTGGTTGCTTTGGAATGATTTCATGAAGGGCACAGGATCTGAGCTAGGTCTTGAAGGATGGGTCAAATTTGTAGTGATCTAGTTGGCTCTAGGAGGTGGCAGGCCAAGCAGCTGGAACAGCAACAGCAATGAATAGATGAGAGTTAAGGAGGGCATGTATGGGAAGACAGGTGTCCAATCTGTCTGGAGGTTAAATGTAACTCTGCAAAGTAAGTTCTGGTGCACTGTGGAGCTGCTGAATGCTAGTGTCAAGAGTATTTAATTTGGAGGTAAATGATGAATGAATAGGGATCTCTTTGACTGCCCTGAGGGAAACACCACACAATAACCAGAATTACAAGAGGTGAGGTTCTCCGATCTGTTATGATATGACTTAATTGGGTTTATATTTACAAATATATATTAGGGGAACAGTTTCTTCCACTCTAGCGGTATTCATAGCTGGCTTTCTTTGTTCCTATTTCCCTCTTCTGCAACATTTTTGTTGGGTTGGAGACACCTGCTGATCTCTTCTCATGTAGGAAGGCATCTGAAGGGAAAACAAAAGCCCATTCTCCCAATGAAAGATAAAGGAAATAAGACTCTTCAGGAGAAGCCTGGAGCGAAAGGAGAGCACAAGAGAAGTTCCAACACCATTTCAAGAAGACTCAAAACATGAGTCATTATCTTTCTTTGTAAATACTTTGGGTACCATTTCTTTTTCCATGGATGGGGCTACATGATCTCGATACTTTGACATGGGATTATGATTTATTATAGATAATTTTCAGACAAAGATATCATATATTTGTTCTTGAAGAAACAGATTGTTGTTTTGATTTGTGTCTGCCTGTCTTGGGCCACTAGGCGAGTTCAGGTAGAAGCTTGTGGAGGGTTTCCTGAAAATCTCTCCGTGCCACAGGAAAGTCAACTAGAGGCTGCTGAAAGTCAGCAGTTACCAAACACAGCTCAGCAGGTCTCAAGTGAGAAAAGGCAAACAGAACTCCATTTGCTTGTATTTCTTTTTTCCAAAACATCTCGTTAATTTTGAGTTTAGGTGGGAAGAAATCCTGACTGTTTTATCAAGATTTAATCATGTGAGTGCTAACGTGTGAACTCAATACTACAATTACAGGAACAAAAGTTTTACTACAATATTTCTTATTAATGCAGTTTTCTCAAGCTCCTTCTCTCTCTTCTTCCGTCTCACCCCTTACTTCCTTCCTTCTTTCCTTTTACTTTATTTCTGTTTCAGTTCCCTCTCATTTTCCTTTTTTTTTTTACTTCAATTCCTGTAAATGTCAGGAGAAATTAAATGAAGGGAACCAAATAAATGAAGCTAAAGTTCACCTGCAAACGCAAGAGAGAACCATATACTTCAGATGATTTCCAATATGAATAGACTAGATGAAGACACATATACCAAAAGTCTCCAAAATATAGAATTGGAGCTCTAGTCATATTATGAGTTTATCTTGGTGCCCAAAGACTTCACCATTTTATTATGCAAGAATATACTTTTGAAATGATAGACTGAAATTCTATTCTTGGCATAAAACTAATTCACCTATTTGTATTAGAATGGCACATACCTTGTGCTTAAAGCACAGATATAGCACTTTCTTGCCATGAAAAATTAGTGGGAGTTTTAACAGTTCTTTTGTTAAGTTGGGTTAAGAAAAAATAACAGTCTGAAAAGTACTTTAATGTATTATGCACATTCAATATTAAAGAGAGGGTGCTTAGCTTTAATGAGCTCTTCTAATGATCTATTTAGTCTAGAGAAAAAATGAGTAACAAACTTCAGTTTATCATCAAATTACTTCAAGCATCTTATTTCTCAGATTCATTCTACCTGGAGCAGGAAGGAGAATAAAAATGGCAATTTGAAAAAATGATAGTGGAGCCTTCACAGCTTATGCTTACAAACTCAGGGAGTAGCCAAGGATGAAGAGCAAGGTGATTTTTTTTTTTTCAGTTTCTATTAAAATTAAGGCACAATGGGGGCCAGCCCCGTGGCATAGCAGTTAAGTGCGCGGGCTCCCCTGCTGGTGGCCCAGGTTCGGATCCCGGGCACACACCGATGTACCGCTTGTCAGGCCATGCTGTGGTGGCGTCCCATATAAAGTGGAGGAAGATGGGCACAGATGTTAGCCCAGGGCTGATCTTCCTCACAGAAAAAAAAAACACACACACACACACATTAAGGTACCATGGTTACTTGCAAACATGATGTTTGCAATTCTTTTTTTTTTTTAATTTTCTTTATTGTGGTAACCTTAATTTATAACATTGTATAAATAAAAAGTGTACATCATTGTACTTCTATTTCTGTATAGAATAAATCATGTTAAGCACCCAAATACTAATTACAATCCATCACCACACACATGTGCCTAATCATCCCTTTCACCCCCCCTTCCCCTCTGGTAACCACCAATCCAACTTCTGTCTCTATGTGATTGTTTGTTATTGTTTTTATCTTCTACTTATGAGTGAGATCTTACAGTATTTGACCCCTTCCCTCTGACGTATTTCACTTAGCGTAATACCATCAATGTCCATCCATGGTGTCACAAATGGCTGGAATTCATTGTTTCTTATGGCTGAGTAGTATTCCATGGTGTATACACCACATCTTCTTTATCCATTCATCCCTTGATGGGCACTTAGGTTGCTTCCATGTCTTGGCTATTGTGAATAATGCTGCAATGAACACAGAGGTGCATGTATCTTTACGCATAGGTGTTTTCAAGATCTTTGGACAAATATCCAGCCGTGGAATAGCTGGATCGCATGGTAGATCTTTCCTTCATTTTCTGAGGAATCTCCATACTGTTTTCCATAATGGCTGCACTAGGTTCCACTCCCACCAGCAATGCATGAGAGTTCCCTGCTCTCCACATCCTCTCCAACAGTTGTCCTTTCCTGTGTTGTTAATTATAGCCATTCTGATGGATGTGAGGTGATATCTCATTGTAGTTTTGAATTGCATTTCCCTGGCAGTTAACAAAGTCGAATATTTTTTCATGTGCCTGTTGGCCATCTGTATATCTTCTGTGGGGAAATGGCTGATCAGGTTTTTTGACCATTTTTTAATCAGTTTGTTAGTTTTTTTTGTTGTTGAGATGCATGTGTTCTTTATATATTTTGGAGATTATATCAGAAGTATGCTTTGCAAAGACCTTCTCCCAATTGTTAGCTTGTCTTTTCATTGTGTCGATGGTTTCCTTTGCTGTGCAGAAGCTTTTTAGTTTGATGTAGTACTATTTGTTTATTTTTTATATTGTTTCTCTTGCCGGGTCAGACATGGTATTTGAAAATATGTTGCAAAGACCGATGTTGAAGAGTGTACTTCCTATGTTTTCTTCTAGAAGTTTCATGGTTTCAGGACTTATGTTCAAGTCTTTAATGCATTTTCAGTTAATTTTTGTGTATGGTGTAAGATAATGGTCTTCTTTCATTGTTTTGCATGTGGCTGTCCAGTTTTCCGAACACCATTTGTTGAAAAGACTTTCTTTTCTCCATTGTATGTTCTTGGTTCCTTTGTCGAAAAATAGCTAGCCATAGATTTATGCAGTTATTTCTGGGCTCTTGGTTCTATTTCATTGATATGTGTGTCCTTTTTTTGTGTCAGTAACATCTTGTTTTGGTTACTATAGCTTTGTAGTATATTTTGAAATCAGGGAGTGTGATATCTCCAGCTTTGTTCTTTTTTATCTGGATTCCTCAGGCTATTTGGGGTCTTTTGTTGTTCCTTATAAGTTTTAGGATTCTTTGTTCTATTTCTGTGAAAAACGTTGTTGGAACTTTGATAAGGATGGCAATGAAGCTATAGGTTGCTTTAGGAAGTATGGACATCTTAACTACATTAATTCTTCTAATACAAGAGCAGGATGTATTTTTCCATTTCTTTGTGTCTACTTCAATTTCTTTCAGCAATGTTTTATAGTTTTCACTGTACAGATGTTTCACCTCTTTGGTTAAGACTATTCCTAGGCATTTTATTCTTTTTGTCCAATTGTAAATGGGATTGTAGTCTTAATTTCTATTTCTATTGCTTTGTTGTTAGTGTATAGAAACAGAACTGATTTTAGTATGTTTATTTTGTATCCTGCAACTTTACTGTATTAATTTATTATTTTTAAAAAGTTTTTTGGTGGATTCTTTAGGGTTTTCTATACATAAAATTGTGTCATCTGTAAATAGTCATGGTATCACTTCTTTCTTTCCAATTTGCATCCTTTTTATTTCTTTTTCTTGCCTGATTGCTCTGGCTAGGACTTCCAGTAGTACATTAAATAGGAGTGGTGAAAGTGGGCAACCTTGTCTGGTTCCTGTTATTAGAGGGACATCTTTCAGTTTTTCACCATTAAGGATCATATTAGCTGTGAGTTTGCCATATATGGCCTTCAATATGTTGAGGTACTTCGTTCTATACCCATTTTATTCAGAGTTTTTATCATAAATGGATGCTGTATCTTGTCAAATGCTTTCTCTGCATCTATTGAGATGATCATGTGATTTTTATTAATGTGGTGTATCACGTTAATTGATTTGTGGTTGTTGAACCATCCCTGCATCCCTGGAATAAATCCCACTTGATCATGGTGTATGATCTTTTGAATGTATTGTTCTCTGCAATTTACTAGTATTTTGTTGAGGAGTTTTGCATTGATGTCCATCAGTGGTATTGATCTGTAATTTTCTTTTTTTGTGTTGTCCTTCTCTGGTTTTGGTAACAGGGTAATGTCGGCCTTGTAGAATGAGTTAGGAAGCTTCCCCTCCTCTTCAATTTTTGGAAGAGTTTGAGAAAGATAAGCATTAAGTCTTTGAATGTTTGGTCGAATTCACCAGGGAAGCAGTCTGATCCTGGACTTTTATCTTTGTGGAGGTTTTTGATTACTGTTTCCATCTGCTTACTGGTGATTGATCTATTCAAATTCTCTATGTCTTCTCAATTAAATTTTGGAAAATTGTATGAGTGTAAGAATTTATCAATTTCTTCTAGATTATCCATTTGTTGGTGTAGAGCTTTTCATAGTATTCTCTTATAATGTTTTGTATTTCTGAGGTGTCATTTCTGAAATACAATGTTTTGTAATTTCTTCTCTGTCATTTTTGATTTTACTTATTTGAGCCTTCTTTCTTCTTTTCTTGGTGAGTCTAGCTAAAGGTTTGTCAATTTTGTTTATCTTTTAAAAGAACCAGCTCTTGGTTTTATTAATTTTTTCTATTGTTTTTTTAGTCTCTATTTCATTTATTTCTGCTCTGATTTTTATTGTTTCCCTCCTTCTACTGATTTTTGGCTTTGTTTGTTCTTCTTTTTCCAGTTCCTTTAGGTGCATTGTTAGCTTGTTTATTTGAGATTTTTCTTGTTTGTTGAGATAGGCCTGTATTGCTATAAACTTCCCTCTTAGAACTGCTTTTTCTGTATCCCATAAATTCTGGCATGTTATATTTTCATTTTCATTTGTGTCCAGGAATTTTTTGATTTCTCCATTGATTTCTTTATTGACCCAATTGTTATTCAGGAGCATTTTGTTTAGTCTCCACATATTTGTGGCTTTTTTGATGTTTTTCCTATAGTTGATTTCTAGTTTCATGCTGTTGTTGCCAAAAAAGATACCTGGTATTACTTCAATCTTCTTACATTTATGGAGACTTGTTTTGTGGCCTAATATGTGATCTATCCTGGGGAATGTTCCAAATGCATTTGAAAAGAATGTGTATTCTTCAGTTTTGGGATGGAATGTTCTGTGTATACCTACTAAGTCCATCTGGTCTATTGTGTTGTTTAAGGCGAATGTTTCCTTATTGATCTTCTGTTTGGATGATCTATCCATTGGTGTAAGTGGAGTGTTAAAGTCCCCTACTATTATTGTCTTACTGTTTATTTCTCCTTTTATGTCTATTAGTAATCGTTTTATATATCTGTGTGCTCTTCTGTTGGGTGCATAGATATTTATGAGTGTTATATCCTCTTGTTGGATTGTTCCCTTGATCATTACGTAGTGTCCTTCTTTGTCTCTTGTTACAATTTTTGTTTTAAAGTCTATTTTGTCTGATACAAGTATTGCTACCCCAGCTTTGTTTTCATTGCCATTTGCATGGAGTATCTTTTTCCATCCTTTCACTTTCAGTTTGTGAATTTCTTTAGGTCTAAAGTGTCTCTCTTGTATGCAGCATACATATAGGTCTTGTTTTTTTACATTCAGTCAGGCACTCTATGCCTTTGAATTTGATCATTCAATCCCTTGACATTTAAAGTAGCTATTGATAGATATGTACTCACTGCCATTTTTTTTACTTTTTTTCTTATTGTTTTTGTAGTTCTTCTCTGTTACTTTTTTCTTCTCTTGCTCTCTTCCTTTGTGGTTTTATGGCTTTCTTTAGTATTATGTTGGGTTCCTTTTTCTTAGTTTTCTGTGTATTTATTATAGGTTTCTGGTTTGTGCTTACCATGTGGATAAGATAGAGTAACTTATAGAGCTATCTATATTAAGTTGATGGTCTCTTCAGTTTGACCTCTATTTGAGAGCTCTAGTCTTTTACTTACCTCTTCCCACATTTTATGTTCTTGATATCATATATAACCTCCTTTTTGTGTGTTTGTATCCCCTACCCTCTTATCATGGAAAGAGATAATTTTTCCTGTTTGTGGTGTTCTCTTTCTCCCTTAAATAAGTCCCTTTTGCATTTCTTGTAGTGCTGGTTTCTTGGTGCTAAATTCCTTTAATTTTTGCTTGTCCTGGAAACTCTTTATCTCTCCTTCCATTCTGAATGATAACCTTGCCTGGTAGTGTATTCTTGGCTGTAGATTTTTTTCCTTTGAGCACTTTAAATATATCAAGCACTCTCTTTACATTTAAATATAAAGAGCACTCTTTTCTAAACTGTAAGGTTACTGCTGAGAATTCAGCTGATAGCCTTATGGGGTTTCCTTCCCATAAGGGGGCTTTTAGGACTCTCTCTTTATCTTTAATTCTGGACTTTTTAATTATGATGTGTCTTGCTGTGAGCCTCTTGGGGTTTATCTTGTTTGGTGCTCTCTGAGCTTCCTGTACCTGGACATCTATTTCCTTCTTTAGGTAAAGGAAATTTTCAGCTATTTGTTCTGCAAATAGATTCTCTGCCCGTTTGTCTCTCTCTTCGTCTTCCAGGACACCCATGACACAGATGTTAGTGTGTTTGATGTTGTCCCAGAGGTCCCTTAGACTGTCCTCAGTCTTTTTAATTCTTTGTTCTTTTATCTCTTCAGCTTGAGTGATTTCCTTTAGTCTTTCATCTAGCTCTCTGATATGTTCTTCTGTATCCTCTCCTCTACTTTTAAGTCCTTCTAGTGAATTTTTTCTTTTCCAGTATTGTAGTCTTCATTTCTGACTGGTTCTTTTTCATATCTTCCATTTCTTTGTTGACATTCTTACTGAGATTATCCATTCTTCTCCCAAGATCAGTGAGCGTCCATATGACTCTTTGTGTGAACTCTCTGTCATGGAAGATCACTCATTCTGTTTCAATTAGTTCCTTTTTGGGGTTTGTCCTGTTCCCTCGCTTGGAAATTTTTCCTTTGTCTCCTCATTTTGCCTCTTTCCATGTGTTTGTGTCTATGTATTTGGTAGACACAAATACAGAAGACACGTCTTCTGATCTTCGAAAGGTGACCTTACTCAAGTGATGCTTTATGAGTCCCAGCAGTGTGCTTCCCTCTCGTCATCAGTTCCAAATGTTCCAGGAGTGACTCCTGTTTGGGCTACATCTGTCCTTCTCTTGTGGTGGGGTAGCTCTTGCTGTTCGTGCCCAGGGTGTCTGAGCTGTCCCCCAGGCCAGCTGGATGTAATACTCAGATGCGTGTAGTTATTGTGGGCCCTTCAGTCTCTTTATCAGGTATGAGGGGCCCCAGCACAGTGGGCTGCCAGGTGTAATAGCACATTCCGGTTGCTGTTTTTCTATTAAGTGAGTAGGCCCCCATCATGGCTGCTTGTTAGGGTCAGGGGCCTACAATTACTATAGGCATCTTGTCTATATGGCTCTTGTCAGTGCTCTGAGGATTTCCACTATGTGTGGCTGGACTCATGCACAGGTGCTCCCAATTGTTTCAAGCTTTCAATGGTGGGCTGATCCCCTATGGGGCTGTTTGAGAAACACAAGTCTTCTGCAGCTGAAAAGCCTCACTGCCCACCGGGCCACACGCAGTCAACACAGTTCTGCCCTGTGCACATGCCCTGACCCTCTCAGGTGGACCCAGTTGCTCCAAGGCAGGAGCCCTACTCACTCCACCCACGCCCCACACTCTCTACCCACTCTGCACGCATGCCCTCATTCTCAACTGGCTGCAGAGAATCCAGGCAACTTGCTTAGCAGGCCTGCATGTTGTCTGAGGGCCTGTTGTTGGGTGGGACCAGGCCCTAGGGCAGTCTGTTTTCTTTGGCTGAACTGGATTAAATCTGTACTCTAGTGGTTGGGGCAGACACTGGGCTAGCAGGCCAGTGGGAGAACTCTAATGGCTTCTGCTATCAGGTGTGTCAGCATGCCCACACCAGGTCACAACAATGGCTTCCACCAATGTCCCAGTCCATCGAGAGGTCTCACCTTATAATGAGATGTGCCCAGATGCTGTCTGGTGAGTCTCTTTTCACCCAAGGACTGTACAACTTTCTTTCTTGAGAATTTAGGTTGTTTTCTGAAATGAGTGAATTTTTGTATGCACCCTTTAAGAACTGGATTTAAATTCTTTGTGTCTTAGTTTTTCTGGGGGTATTATCCATTGCTGTTAGAAGCCAACAAAGCCAGATATTATACAACTAGACTCAGTTGTGCTGAGTCCTAAAAATGCCTATGGTGGGACCGCTCCCCAGCTCAGGTGATCCACTCCTCCAGGGAAGGCTGTGCATCTTTGGGTTGCCCCCCCGTGGCTGTGAAGCATTGTGGCTTGTGGTGGTGGCATTATTTTTTTCTCACCAGAAGGGAATTCTGCCTCTTCCATCTCAATTAGGACTGTCATTTCTTACAGGGGTTCCTCTTACCCAGTTTTAAGTTCTGTCTCACGGGTAATTTTTTCAAGAGTAGTTGTAAATCGGCTGTGTCCTTGGGAGGAGGTGATTTCAGAATCTGCCTACACCACTGTCTTGACTTGTCTCTGATGTTTGCAATTCTAGTAAAGTTATACAATGATGAAAATGTAGCATCTTTTCTCCTGGATCTCATGACTTGCTCTTAGAATATTTAACACTGAGCTTATGGGCACATACCTCAGAAGTTGAATCCTACTTCCATCTGAGATACAGAAAGCTTGTCCACAAGAGGATTCCTTCTGGTATTGGATATGGTTGTGGTCGAGATAGTTTGGATTTGTCTTCATTTGTTAGCAATCTTATAACACGTAGCCTGGGTTAAATCTATTCCCATTGTGGTACTTTTATGTTCCCAATTTCTTGCCTTCCCCTAAGAGACAGGAGACAGAATGAGGCCAAAATGGTTTTCACTTCTATGCCTGGAGCAAATTCAAGCCAGAGCATGAATCAGAAGTTGGTCAGACCAAGACTCTCTATAGATGCTCTTGGTGTTTGGAGAAGACAAAATAGATTAAGTTTTGGTGCTGAGAGAAGAGAGCAAATCGGGGTTACCTTCAAAAGGTAAATGACTCCATGACACCTGCATTTTTATGTAACATTAAAATCCATGCACACAGCCTCTTAAATTTACCATTAACTAAGTACTATAGAGATCATGAGTTAGGATGATATCTCATTTCTTGTCTTCAGAGAAAGAGAATGTAGGGCTGAAGAAACTGAATGGATTGTCACCCTCTTAGAGTCCATTACACTTCCAGGATTCCAGGAATGTACCTTCATGACATCAGGTTATTCATAGTTTATGATCATTCATGTCCACAACTCAGGTGACACTTGTAAGCATTGAAGGTCAGTCAATGATTTGAGTGGCTGCAGTTTGCTTTGCTTTTATTATGTTATCCCTCATGGGATATAAGATGGATTAATAAAGACATACACCTTGATATTAAGAATAAGCCTTCAATAGTGCCAATTTATTCCTTGTCAATTCCTTACATAAATGCTTTTTGTGGTGGGGAACTTCCTGGAGATGTGAAGTGACGGAACACAGACAGAAAGCCCTCTACTTCTGCTCAAGGCTGAACCTGTTTAAAATAGTAAAAAGTACAAATCTGAAATAAGCAATTTCTTCTCATAATAGTGAGCCCTTTGCCCCCACTAAGAAAGGGAAAGTTTGCACACGAACCCTTGGCATATCTATGAAAAAAGATGTGAAAAGTTGAGTAAATGTTGACGGTTTTTATCATTTTTACCAGCAAACAATGCAGATTTGCATCTCTTGTGCTGCTAATTTTATGCTCAGTACATTATTTTAAACTACCATGATAGTAATTTCCTATTACTCCTGTAATAAATTGCCACAATCTTAGTGTCTTGAAATAACACACATTTATTATCTTGCCATTCTGTCATCAAAAGTCCAAAATAGGTCTCACTGGGCAAATATCAATATGTTGTTGACAAGACTGTGTTCCTTCTGGAAGATGTAAGGGAGCATCTGTCTTTTTCCTTCTTCAAGCTTTAGATGCTGCCCACATTCCTTGGCTTCTGTCCCCTTCCTCCATCTTCAAAACCAGCAGTGGCTGATTGAGTTTGTCTTACAACCTTTCACTCTAAAACTGGTTGTTCTGCCTCCCTCTTCCACATTTAAGACTCCTTGTGATTACGTTGGGCCCATCCAGATAATATTCCTATTATTAGATCAATTGAGGATGTCTGGAGTCTGGGAAATCAAGATAAAGATGCTGGCAGGTCAGATGTCTTCTCAGAGTCTGCTTCCTCATGGACATCCATCTTCTCAATGTAACTTTATATCACATCAGGGACAAGCTAGCTTCCTAGGGTTGTTTTTAAAAGGCATTAATCTTATTCATGAGGGCTGCACCCTCATGACCTAATCACACCCCAAAAGCACCATCTCTTAACTCCATCACACTGGGTTACAGGTTTTCAACATATTAACTTCATGGGGGAAATATATAAACATTTAGTTCACGACACCATGTTAGGTAACATATTCACAGGTTCTAGGGATTAGGGCATGGACATATTTGGGACACCATTATTCTGCCTACCACACTGAATAAAAATAAAACTAAACTGTGTAATAAATAAATACTTTGGTCAGAACATTGTCTTTCAGGAGAAACATTTCAATGATTTACAGAGTTGTCAGAGATAACAGAGGATGTCTAATGAAATTTAAATTTCAGATCAACCATGAATAATCTTTTGGAATATATATGTCCAAAATATTGTCCAGCATATATTATGCCAAAAAATTGTTGATTTTTTTTCAGAAATTCACATTTAGTTGGGTGTCCTGTATTCTTACTTACTGAGTCTATCAACCTTAGTGATTTAGCGTTAATAAAAACAGATATGTGTTTATTCTAAGTTGTTCATCTGTGACAGCAAAAATAAGAAATAGCAGTTAGATTACATCACAGGTCTCTTAGCACTTTTTAAAGTGCTAAGGTTCCTTGATGTGTCACCACCCAATTTGCCATGTAGTTAGATTTTTTCAGTGTTTCTTCAGTGGTTTGTCATTGTCCTTCTTTGGGCAAGTGCTTCAATTGAAATTATTCTCTTTAAAGCCACTACTCCTTCATCTTACATTCATTAAGGGGCAGGTGTTAGGATGAAAAATCCTAGAATCCCAAGAGATCTGAGAGATCTGCAAAATATCTGACAATCCTTGCTTTTCTACAGGTCCTCTTGAGGAATTAAAAAAATATAAAATGGTACTTCTTGAACTTAGAATCTGAACTAAAAACCACAATGAATGGCTTTAAGAGGAGATTGGCTACAGCAGCAGGACATGTGAGGATTAGAATACAGATCAATGGAAAATTTGCTGATCAAAGTACACAGAGGTAAAATAATGGAAAATACAAAAATTAGCCTAAAATACATGTGAGAGCACAGTGAGAGGTGTAATATATTTGCAAGTCTATTCCCAGGAGGAGAGGAGAGATAGGACAGACAGCAGGAATTCTTGAAGGGATAATGGCTGGAGATGTTCTAAAACCAATGGAAGACATTAGCCCATATATTTGAAAAGCTCTGCACTATACAAACAGGATATGGACAAAGAAATCTATACCTAGAATTATCAGAGAAAAACCCTATTCCTCTGAAAAGTCTCCTCATTTGGTTTAGATATAGTCGGAAAAAAGATCATGTGCTAATTTTGTTAGAGTTAGGCAGATGAACCCAATAAAAATAATGAACTTGGCTGCAGGGTTAAAGATACTACCTCTTTTTTTTTTTTTTCTCATGATACATCAGCACAATAGGATACGTGTGATTTTCTTCTTTTAAATCACATGTTAGCAGGTTTAAACAGTTAGATTAAGATGTAAGTTGACTTAGTTGGAAAGCAGTATGTCAATGTGCCAAATTCTGAGGTTATTCTGTTTCTTTTTTTTTTTTTTTTGTCCATCCAAGTTAAGCAACCCTGAGTACCAGCCCTTATAAATTTTGGCAAATCTTTAAATGTTCTTAAGATCCCCAATTGGTGCTTATGATCACAATATTTTGTCCCAACGCCTACTTCCAGCTTCTCCAAACCTCTGTCCAATCCCACCTCACTTCCTCTGGCAGCTGCCCTGTTGCTTCGAAACTATGCAGAATGTATGACTGATTCTCTCCACAATTTCTCAAGATTTCACAAGCACAAAGCCATTTAGTGTAACAGGATTTTGTGAAAATTTGAAGGTAATGACACATGGTTACTACACAGAGTGTCAAAAGTAAAATTGGAAATCAGAATGCACTTGTGAAACAGAATAAAGGAAATTTCATTTAAAATGAAGTCACAGGATGGGAACTAGACTTCTCAGGATGAACATGATGCAGTCTATACAGAAGTCAAAATATAATGAAGTATACTTGCAATTTCTGTAATCTTATAAACAAATGTGACCTCAAGAAAAAAAAATGACATTGGGGTGCCAGAAGGGGGAGCTCTCACACACTGCTGCTCAACCTCAATTACAGGAAGAACCGGCAGTTACAGACCCCAACGGGAAGAGATGTACATTATACCCCAACAAGAACTGGGCTACCCCAGCAACTCAGCCAATGAGAACCATCACTACCCTGACCACTTGTTTTCCACCAGGAGACTTTTGTTCAGAACAACCCCTCTTGACTTCCTTATTTTTCCCTATGAAGTAATATTTTTCTGTTTGTTTGCTGGACTTCTCTAAGGCTTCTGCTACAGCTTGCTTATCCCAAATTACAATCCTTCTGTTGTTCCCAAATAAACCCATTACTTGCTTCCATCTCTGTTTTACAAATGTACACAGGTGTCTTGCCTTTCAAGACAAAAATAGCTATCATAGAATTTTCTTAAATAAAATAACAGTTTCTCCCTGAATGATTTTTGCCATACCTCTAGAACATAGGAATGAGTGACATTGTTATGATGTCACTCAGGAACACATTTACTGTGTTAAACTTCATCTAATCTATACAATCAAAGATAAATCCTTCTTGAGAACAAGAGAGTGACACATCTATCATAAATAAAAAAGCCATAAATTGTTAAAGTAAATGATTAAATCAAGAGAGAACTGAAGTTAGGGTGAGGCCAGTGAATCGGAGTTCTGCAATTACAGGATCAGACCTTGTAATTATGTAAAATATTGACTACATGTTGATTATGGATGTTTTTGCATGAATTTTAATTAAAATATTGCATTATATGATTTATCTTGATTGCACATTTTTGGCAGCCCCTCTAAGTTTTGCACCCTAGGCAAGTGATTAGCTCTCCTCAACCCAGTCTTGACCCCGTTATCAGATGTCTCTATCAGGATAAAAATATTTTTTTTCGCACAAGGTCTGATTTCTGTTTACAATGTGGTGTCTCAAGGAAAGCCAAGAGAATATTTTGGAGCAAAAGAGCATTTACCCAGAGGTAAAATATAGGTACGTTGAGTGAGGAGTTAATGTAGAAAGATAGAGAGCTGCTTATGTACACAGGCTACCCCAGCTGATCTCTAGATATAACTACCAAACTCTCTCAAGGAAGAGAGAGCAGGGTGAGAGCAGAATCCCCCTTGTTCCCTGGGAACCTATAGTCTCTTTCTTTTGGTGTTCAGACACCAATCCCCATTTTCCATGCATAACTGTCTTCATCTAATCCTGCTTCCATAAGGACTTGTTTTCCCACAGCACATACTTGCATCCTATGACTTCCACATGGAGAGAAATGCTTTATCCAACTCAGCTTTGCCATCCAACTGATAGTAACTTATGAAGCAATGTCTCCCCTTGATGACCAGCACATAAATGAATAACACAGTGTCCACACCCTTTGAGTCTGTACAGCCCCACAGAGAATGAGAAGTTTACCAACATGTGTGCAAGGCAATGGTGAGGAAGAAGCTCAAACCACAGGAAGTGAGCACGTGGGGAGCCTAGAGGAGGGAGGGGCTCCTTCCTGTGCAGATCAGTTATGGTTGCCTTAAGGAAGGAGGTGGTGTTCCAGTGGGGACTAGATGAATGAGGCCCGTGTTTGAGGGGAGATGGGAGCAGGTGAGGGCAAGGAGAGCAAACAGCATGTTACAAGACAGCACAGGCAGTAATTGGGGAAGATCAGGTGACCTGAAGAGCACAGGAGGATCCCACTTGGTGGCCCCTATGGAGATCAGCCTGTGTGATCAAACACCGTACAATAACCACAATGATAAGAAGGCAAGATTTTTTTGTCTTTGAGCAAAGTGGTTTAATCTGGTTTAAATTTTACATGTGTTTGCAGAGGGAGCAGTTTCTGATGGCACATCTGCCACAGCAGTTTCTGTGCTTTATTATTAATTTAATCTGCAGCATTTTGAAATGTGTAGGCCACAGATACCAATTTGTCTCCACCCTGGACTGCAGCTATGCAGGATGCACAGGCCTTTATTCTGAGCACAGCTACTAAGACTTCTTATGTGTTGAGTGTAACCTAAAAGAAAATAAAAAAGACAAAAGAGTGTCAGAAATCAAAGCACCGAGTCAGACAGACGCACTGCGTCCAGTTGAGCAAATCCTCAGGGCGTTCCTTCTCAAGGCTGCAGTCATTCTTTCAGATAATAAGACGTGCTGTTTTCAGGCAGCGACGGGCACCACGGAGGTTCCAGTGGGGCCTCACATTTCCAGAACCAGAACGCTGTGCTCGGTGGCCCAGTAACTGGGGTTTGCCAGGACTCTGTGCAAGTTCAGCTCCCTAAGGAAGAGACCCTCAATGCTGTGCTAAATCGATTCTCACGCACAGGCCAGTGGTTCCAGAATCAGAACCAGCCACTTTGTGTTTATTTTTATTGTTTTGTTTTCCAAGTCATTTAGTCAATTATGTATTTCATCAGAGATGGGAGAAAAAATGCAGATTAAAGGGTAGGAATTATTTAATGAGAACTTAAACCTAAGTTCCTACAAGTAACCTACAAAGGAAAACACAAAGGTTAAAAAATATCTCATAATATTGTTTCTAATATCTGAGAATTAGCTCAGATGTGGTCTGGGTCTCACACGTCCTTCATCTCACTTCACTGCTTCCTTCCATCATTTCTGCCTTCTCATCTTCCTTGTATTCCTGTCTTCCTAACTTATTTTCCCTGCTCCTTCCCTCTCTCCCTGATGCTGTTCCAAGTGTTGCAATATAGTTGTAAACACAATAGATAACATAATAATTTTTCAATATAATTGCTAATTAAGAGCTATCTCAGGTCCCAGCCTCATTTTTTCTCTCTCTCTCCATGTTTTCATCCCATTTTCCATCTCTCTTCCTTCCTTCATCCCTTTTGGTTTATTTCCATTATGCCAAGGATAAAGTAAAAGTTAAGCATCCATTTTACTATCTGCTTTGGCAGACTGTCTCCCAGCTGTGAGCTGAGAGTATGGCTCTCAGGGGTATGTCCTCGAGGACCTCAGTGCTGCAAAAACAGAGGCACAAGGGTGCTCCCCAAGCGAAGATCCCAAAATGAAGTCCTGTCTTTGTTATTCTCTGGGATTCTCCATTACCCAGAGACTCCAGCCTTTAAGTGGAAGATGTATAAAGCAACATTCTGCATTTCTGTCCTTGGAAAAAATCAAATTTCTTGCTTTTATGAAAAAAGGAAAGTCACCTCACAGAGGTGTCCTCTGTTATGCCTCATTTTAGCATGAAGAGCAGCGAGGAGATGAGATTTACAAGCCATCTGACTCCTTCAGATTGGCACAGAAAAGGATGTGAACTGTGCAGTAAGGTTCTTAAAGTCCTTCCATGTGGAAGGACATGGTCCCTGGCTTCCATAAGCCATCATACAGTCTATTTGACCTAAGAATGTGTGTAAAAGAGAGAAGAGGGAGGAGAGAGAGAGGGAGAGGGAAAGATAGATGGGAAGGAAGAGAGAGATGGGGAGGGAGAGAGGTGGAGAAAGGGAAGGAGCAGGAGAGAAAAGGAGAGGGAGAGAGAGATGGAGAGAGAGTGAAGGATGAGAGAGACTCCATCCTGTTTTTCCATTTGCTCAGCCCTCTGTCCCCCTGGCCCCCCTCACCTGGAACAGGCAACAGGCAGAAAAAGAGCACTGCAAGGAGGATATACAGGATCCTCATGCTGATGGCTGGCGAGCTTAACAGCAAGCTGAGACCGGAGAGCAGATGAGCTTTGCACTTTATAAAGGTCCAAGTTACCGGTAGAATTTAGTATTAGCTGAGACTTTGATAATTACGAAAATCTTTCCTGCCTTTGGGGCCAGAAACTTCTTCCTGTCTTGCCCAGTTGTGGTGTTGCATGGATGCGGTGAGGGGCCAGGCCTGTCTCCATGTGGGGATGGACTTCCTGGCGATCATTTGCCTGCCTTGTGAAACTTTCTATCCACCAATTTTGTTTTTCCTGAGTCTGGGGAAAGTCTTACTCAAACCCAGAATCCCTAAGGGTAGTCATGCTTTTTCACAGCAAAAGGAGGGCCTTGGGCACTGAGGGAAGATGGCTGTGCTGATGCTGACCCTCCCTAGATTATCACGTGATGGTAACATTCATGTGAAAAATCTCCTAAAATATACATCATCCCAACGTGACAGATGATTTGACAGATAGTGACTCAGTTTCTCTTCATCAGAGAAAGAATTGGAGGATGAACTTGTGACTAGAGCACTTTCCTGAGAATCTAGGAATAACAAAGGGAGGACAACACTTGTAGCCTCACTTTACTCAGTAACTCAGGCAACATTCAGGGTTACATAACTTCTGTGCTTTGAGAGCTGGGGGTTTATTTGCTTTTCAGAGATGTCAAAGTTAGGGATCTAACCTGCCATTTGGATCTGGTGGTGAAGTACTGAATGGACATCCAAGTCCTCCACATTCTTTCCCTATTGTCGGTGGGTCCCAGTTCTCAAGGATCCCACAGGGCTTCAGGCTTCTCTGAGGTGTCCTGGTGTCACTTAGATGCTCACCATTCCTCTGAGACCCAGCAAAGCAAATGGTGGTCACCAGGAATGGTCGGAGCCCTGTGCCTGGTGCTGATGGGGGAGAGTTTTTCTGAGGGAATATAAATTGCATTAATTGTAGTTCCTCCCTCTTTAGCTCTAAATGAAGTTTGAGAGAGACAAACATCTATCTATATATATTATAATTATCTATAGACAATATATTTAGTTATTTACGGACTTGGATGGAAAAATCTATAATCCATGGTAAGTTTTGATAAGTGTTACAATATAACACTGGAGAAACAAGTAGAATTTAGTCATGGTCTATTTTATCTTTTCATTTAAAATATCATGTTTTCAAGATCCATGATTTGCAGCAGAACAGGGATGTTTTCAAAAGGCAGCTGTTGATGCTATCATGTAGGCAAGACCACTGATGACTTTCCACAGGAGGAAGTTTCTAATGGGGTGTGAAGAGGAGGGCTGGGCCAGGATGCTATAGGAAGTTCTAAAGGGCATTCCCATCCAAGGACCTAGGTGTAATCACCAGTGGGTCACATCCCTTGTTGTGACTTTATTTCCCTGTGTGGTAAGTAGGCTTGTGTTGAGGAGCATGTTCATCAATCCTGCCCCTAAAACTGTTTGTTTCAGGGGAAGTAAGCATAGGGAAAAAGTGAATGTGAAAGATAGCCTAAATAGCTATCCTTTGATATTCATGGGGGACTGGTTCTAGAATCATCCACAGATACCAAAATCCATGGGTGCTTGAGTCCCTTAGTCGGCCCTCTAGCTCCAAGGTTCCACGTTTGAAGATACACAGGGTTGACGCTATATGCTCTACCTAAATTAAACTCTTATTATAATATATGAATATATATTTACTATATTTCTTTGATCTTTCAAACGAAGAGGAAAACATCATGGCACTATACCCTAATTATCTCATTATGCATCTCTTAAGAAGAAGAAAAAATCCTCATATAAATCACAATAACATTTCCATACATTAACAAATGACAATAATTCCTTAATATCCTTTAGTATCTGGTCAATATGCACATTTCCCCAACTGTTCCATGCACGTGCTTTGTAGTTGTTGATTTTATTCCTAGTTTGTTTTCAATCTACATTCACACACCGAGTTAGGTTGTTATGTATCTTTAGAGAAAGCATTGTTAAAGAAATACCACAATTTGGTAAGGATTGAAGTAAGCTGAAGTAAGTTAGTGGTTTCCATCTTTTTCTATGTTTGATATCAATCCTGACTTTTACTTCTTAAAAATATTGTTATAAAAGTAATACATTTTCATTTCAAGTTCACCCATAGAAGACGGTAAATTTTCCTGCAATCTTTTTCCACCTCCAGAGAACCACTGATAACATTTTTATTGGTATAATTGACAGATAAAGTTCTATTAGTTACAGGTGTACGACATAAGGATTTGATATTAGTATATGTTGTGAAGTGATCACCACAATAATTCTAGTTAACATCCATCACCACACAGTTACAAGTTTTTTTTCTTAGAGTGAGAACTTTTAAGACCCACTCTCTCAGCAACTTTCACAAATATAATTCAGTATTATTAACTACAGTCACCATGCTCTACATTACATTCCCATGACTTATCTGTTTCATAACCGGAAATTTGTACCTTTTGACCCCCTTCAACCATTTCTCGCGTCCCCACCTCTGGCAACTATCAATCTGTTCTCTGTATCTATGAGTTAAGTTTCTGATTTTTCTTTTAGGTACAGATTCCAAATATACATGAGATCATATGGTATTTGTTATTCTCTCTTTGACCTATTTGATTTAAAATTATGCACTCACAGGCTATCCAGCTTGTCAAAAGTGGCAAGATTTCTTTCTTTTATATGTTGGAGTAGTATAGCATGGTGTGTATATGTCACATCTTCTTATCCATTCATCCATCCTTGGACTCATATGTCATTTCTTTTCTTTTTTTTTGAGGAAGATCAGCCCTGAGCTAACATCCATGCTAATTCTCCTCTTTTTTTTTTTTTGCTGAGGAAGACCAGCTCTGAGCTAACATCTATTGCCAGTCCTCCTCCTTTTTCTTTTTTTACCCGAAGCCCCAGTAGATAGTTGAATGTCATAGTTGTAGATTCTTCTAATTGCTGTATGTGGCACGTGGCCTCAGCATGGCCGGAGAAGCGGTGCATCGGTGCATGCCCGGGATCCGAACCCCAGCCACCAGTAGCGGAGCACGTGCATTTCACCACTAAGCCATGAGGCTGGCCCCTCATGTGTCATTTCTACATCTTGGCTACTGTGAATAATACTGCAACTATCAAGTGGGTGCATATATCTTTCTGTGTTAGTATTTTCATTTCCTTTGGATAATAGCATTTTTTTCCATAAACTTTTTCCAGGCCCAGATCTCGGTGCATTGGTGAAGACCCTGTTAGATGAAAAAGTAAAATTGGCCAGAAGTCTGAAAATCACTGCGGAATGTATGACCCATATGTCACTGGGGACGACTACTAGAAGGAGTAGGTAGCATCAGCATGGTTGTCTAAGGACATAGAGCTGAGTGTTCCCATCAGGAATTCCTATGATTGCAACTGCTACTTTTCCATTGGCATAGTCTGAGGGTGACTCCCTTATGGCTATGTTCATCCTGAAGACAAAGTCTATAGACACCTTTATCATCAAAGGTAGGATTATTATCTCGCTTCAGCAAGGAGACCATCCGTGAAAGCATGGGAAGTCTCACTGACAACCAGAGATGTAGTTATGGGACTCAGGGAAAGGTTGAGTTTAGGTAAAACCTAAATGAATTAGTAGATTTCAGAGGCTCAAGGTAAAACAAGTCTGTGTATAAAATGATTACCATCAAGCCTTGGCTGAGAGCGAGACTCGTGGTCCTGTTCCTTAAAGGAAGATAAATGCTAGTCCCCAATCCCTTTTTCCCTGTACCTGAGTAGGAATTTGAGACAGAGTCTCTGTGGCAATGTGGCTCAGCTCCCCAGAAAAGAGTGGGATGTCCCTTCCTATAGATGCACTTTTGAACAGTGAAGACTTTCTCATCTACAACTTTACAAAACAAGGTTTCTCATCACATAGTCCTGGATGTTAACCGACAAAAGCAGTTTTTACTGGGTCCCATCTCTTGTGGCCGGGGCCAGCTTCACGAGTTGTAACAGTCACACAGGGACCTGTCTCAGAAGGGCCCTATGCTTGGTTTAATGCTCTGCTGACACCGTTGACATTCCTAATAGTTTTTTCTTTGAACTCGTGTGTTGTGAGTGAAGTCCAGGGGAACAAGGGAGCCAGCACCTGGGCAGAGCAGACATGCTCAGGGTGTGTGGTGGGCTCAGGCCCACAGACACAGAGGGCAGTGTGCATGGGGACAGTTGGGCCAGCTGCCCAGACACCCACATCCCTGGATCAGCCTGGGCACCTTGGGGCTGAGAGGGCAGGGTGGGACCAGAGTTGCCAGTGAAAATGGCAGCCACAGCAGCAGTGTCCTGGGCACTGGGAGAACGGATGATCTCCGTGTGGAGGCAACACTGAGACATCTGTGCCCGTCCATCCTCAGAGTTATTCTTGGCACATCTGCAGAGATACTACCTCCCTACCTGGTTCACCAAGACAGGAACCGTAGTCACTCAGGCAGTAAACTATTGTCAATAAGTTACTGTAAATAAGTATGTAAAATAAGAATGTGCACATGGACATTGCAAAAATTATACCAGGGACTTTTGGAAATCATCTAAGAGTTTAGAATACTTTCAGTAGTTATTTGGCTTAGAAATAGAAATTAAACCTATGAAAATAGTGACATTCAACAGAGAAGAGTATTCTCTTCATATGAGGCTTCAGATGAATCAATGATCAACAAGGAAGACAATTTTTGATTTAATTATTCCTTGTTATTGAAGACACAGCAGTCGAATGCATAAACAGGAGTTCTTAACTAAATACAAATCATGAAGCCACTTTCAGTTTTGATGGGCCTCCACAAGTTACAGGCAATGTCAGAAGAAACGTCGAAATTCCATCGTATAAGTTTACATTTAAAATTAAATACAAATTTACCCCAAACTGATTTCTCCAAAGAGTTAAATCTTTTTATATAAATTGTCTCATAAGAACCAGCAGCTGTATAGATTTCAGTAAAAAGTTTAAAAATTGAAAAATGAGTCACCACCTCTGGATGTACCAAAATTTACATTTCGAAATAATTTATTGCTATGTTATCATTGTTTACAAAACATTCAACTCCACTAACAGTTGCATCAGAAGATTCTTCTCAAAATAAAAAATGAAGTTGCGTAAAGTATATATTTTGATGATCTAAAGTGAATTTGCAGAAAAATGGGCCAGAAAAAATTCATAATCAATCAAGATATCTCATTTTTCAAGTATTATTATTTATTTTACTAAAAATAAGACATTAAAATATTCTTTTGTGATTTGTAAGTATATGTATCCCTGTATAATTAATATTCCTGTCACATTATGTATGGAATAAACTATTTCTAAAGAACAAAGCTTTAAATCTCTGTGTCTTTTAACAGTATTATTCTTTTCCTGCCCTTTGAACAAGGTGTCCCACATTTTTATTTTGCAGTGAGCCGTGTTCAGTAGCTGGCCTTGCTTATGTCCGCTTTCATACAATTTAACTCATTTAATTCTCATGAACAAACTGGCCAGGCAGGCGTTATCCAATATCACAGACAATGATCCTTGGGCCTGGACAGGTTAAAGGTCATGTGCACAGCTACAAGGTACAAAGGCGCTGAGATGTAACTTGGAACAAAATCAACCTCTATTCAAAGCCCTTGCTCCTAACTACCACCACACAGTCTCCAGGGTGTTTTGAGAATGTCCTCAGACCTTCTCCTACAACTGAAAGGCTAGACTAATGTCTGTCAATGATAGCCTCTTGTGCTGCTACTGTCATCCTCTCAGCCTCGGGGGATGATTGGAGCATTAAAGGAGCGTGATCTATACAGTTCCTTCATAATGTCCTTTGCTGTGCAGAACCGTTTCACTCTGAGGGAGTCCCACTTGTTTATCTTTGATTTTGTTGCTTGTGATTTTGGAGTCAAATCCCAAAACATCATTGGCAGGACCAATGTCAAAGAGATTTTCTCCTTTGCTTCCTTCTAGGAGTTTCATGGTTATGAGTCTTATGTTAAAGTCTTTAATCCTTTTTGAGTTGATTTTTGTGTGTGGTATAAGACAAGGGTCCGATATCATTCTTCAGCATGTGGAGATCCAGTTTTCCCAATAGCATTTGTTGAACAGGCAATCTTTGCCATAGTGAATTTTTGACACTCCTGTAAGTGGTCAGTATACCGTATAAGTGTGGGTTTATTTCTGGGCTCTCAATTCTGTTCCATCGGTCTATGTGTCTGTTTTTATGCCAGAACCATACTGTTTTGATTACAGCTGTGTAATATAATTTGAAATCAGAAAGTGTGATGTCTCTGGTGTTGTTATTCTTGCTCAAGATTGCTTTGGCTATTGAGGATCTTTCAAGGTTCCATACACATTTTAGGATATTTTATCAGATCTGTGAAAAATACCCTTGTATTGTTTTAAACTATCATTTTATGTTTAATTCATTTTTTTAATAGGAAAAACAATAATCACCTGGACCCCACTGATTTCCTCACTAACCTTCACTTGATGAAGCTGGAAATAAAGCTGAACATTAATTTGATCATGAAAGTACCTCTTACTGCTTCAAATGTATTTTTCAGTAAGCCAGGAATCTGTATTTCTTAACACTGTCTCATAGTTTTCAAATCTATTTATTTTATTACATTTGTTAATAAAAATGGTATATATTCATAGCGTACAAAATGATGATTTGATATCCCTCTACAAAGTGAAATGATTACCACAGTCAAGCTAATTAAATATCTTCTCCTTACATGGTTAGCAATTTTTGTTTGTGTGGTGAGAGCCTCTGAAATCTACTCTCTTAGGAAACCTCCAGTATTCAATACAGTGTTATTAAATATAGTCATCATGTTCTACATTAGATCTCTAGACTTATCCATCCTACATTACTACAACTTTGTTCTGTTTAACCAACATCTCCACATTTTCCCACTTCCCCGCCCCTGGTACTCACCGTTCTACTCTCTGCTTCCGTGTATTCTCGTCTTTTAGCTTCCATACGTAAGTGACAGCATTCAGCTTTTTTCCTTTCTGTGTGTGTCTTATTTCACTTAGTATAATGTCATCCAGGTACATCCATTTTGTCACAAATGGAAGAATCTCATTTTTTTCTGTCTGAATAATAATATCCCATTGTATAGACATATATATTCTTTATACAGTCATCCATCAAGGGACACTAAGGTTGTTTCCATGTCTTGGCTACAGTGCAAAATACCGCAATGAACATGGGATTGCAGATATCTCTTTGAAAGCCTAGTTTCATTTACTTTGGGTATATACTTAGAAGAGGGATGGAAGGATCACTCGGTATTTCTATTTTTAGTTTTTGAGGAACCTGTATAATATTTTCCATATGACTGGATCAATTTACATTCCCATTAACAGTGTGCAAGGATTCCCTTTTCTCCACATCCTTGCAAACATCTGTTATATTTTATTTTTTCATAATAACCATCCTAACAGGTGAGTAGTGATATCTCATTGTGATTTTGATTAGCATTTCCCTCAGGATTAGTGATCTTGAGCAACTTTCACATACGTCTTGACCATGCACAGCAAAAGAAACAACAAAATGAAGTGCCATGAGATTAAGGATAGACTTTATATCACATGCTCCTCATAAAAGCTTCCTGAAGTGCCTTTCTCTTTCAAAAGGGCAAATCTCACAAGTATGTGGCACAAAGGAGACAATAAGTCTTGGACTGAACATTCTTTCCTGAAAACTGTGATATTTTAAATGCCACAGCCATGACACGTAGTGAGCCCTAATCTTCTCATGCTCCTGTGAGTTAAGCTGCAAAGAGAGGGATAAGAGATTAAGAAGATTGAAGATAGCAATTCAGAAAGCAACATGTGAGTAGAGAAAACCTGAATAATGTCTAAAGTCAATGGAGGAAGAGAGAGAACGACAAAGAGCCATGAGAAAACAATGAGTAAGAGTTTCCATCAGAGATGATGGGCTTATAAGGGCAGTGCGGTCTTGTGGAAATCACACTTAACCAGAAATTACGAGACTTGGCTTCTAATTCCTGCTCCACCACAACTATAGTTTTCCTTTGAGAGCCACAGATTTTCCTAACTTTTCATAAGAAGGCCAGATAAAAAATAATCATACATGGAATTCATATATATTTGCATTCATGTTTTCTATTCCATACCTACATCTACATTTATATCTATGTCCATATCCATATCCACATGAACATCTGCATATATATCTCTCTGTCTGTCTATCTTCATTATACTGTTCACCAAATAGGTCTGGCTCTCTGTTTTCTTGAAACAAAGGAGAATTTACCTTTTGTGTGATGAGGTGGGGCCATCACACTTGCTTGGTTAATGAATTTTGAGCAGAAGCGATGGGTCATTTCAGGGCTGGAGCCCTTAATTACCAACATGAGACTCCTCAGAGCTCTTTCCTTTGACACAGTGACCAGCAACATTCACTGTGGTGGCTGCTCCATCTGCGGGGGTCTGAGCATCTGTGGTGAGCACAGCAGCCCTGTGGCTATGAGAGGTTAGTGTCATTTGAGCAAGACTTAAACTTTTGCTTTTCTAAGATGCCAGGATTTGGATGTGATTGTCACCACAGTCCAAACTGGCACTTGCTGACATGTGCAGAGGGTTGCCAGGTAAAATGCAAGACATTCAGTTCAATTTGAATTTCAGATAAACTATATACCATCTTTCTACACGTGTATGTTCCAAGTATTGCATGAATCATACTAATATAAAAATATTCATTCTTCATATATAATTCAGTGAGCAAATTTATTTTCTGAGATTGTTACATATTTAGTAAAAGCATGGTCTTTGGATCCAAACCCACTTGAGCTTGAGTCAAAGGCTTCACTGTATACAATCTGCCTGACTTTGAAGAAATTACTTCATTTCTTAGCCTCATCTGAAAGACAGGTCTAAAAATATCTAACCCATAAATATTGTTATGAGGAGTATGCATGGGATAGTACATTAAAATATTTTTTTGTGGTAGAAAGGAAGTGGTCCATATTATTTACTTTTATTATTAGTGTTGCTTTTATTTACATGGAAGTGATTTGTAAACTGTAAAGCCCCTTGTAAATGTTATCTATCACCATTAATAATTATGACCTTAACAACTAGTTAAGGTCAATCTTGTGAAAGTCTTTTTAATTTCTTTAAGCGACTTTTTTCTTATTTGTAAAATGGAGCATGTGGTACATGCTGTGCTTCTTTCCTCTGCTCCATATATGACTGCCCTGGAAAACTACCCCTTTTCTTCCTCCTCAAGGTCACCACTGCCCCTCTTACCTGATGCCATCACCCTCTAACAGAATCCCTATGAATCCTTTTCTCTTTCTCATTCTTTCTCCTTCACTTCCTTCCATTCATCCCCTCATTTACAATCATGTTGGATACATTTTCTCCGTTTATTTATATTATTGGCTTTTGTATTTTAATTCTTTTAATTGCTGAGAATTCCCAGTTCATGAAAAAATAGGACCCCTGTGATATAAGCATACATGTGTAAGATGTGTATATATGTACATCCCTTTAAAAGACCATGACATAAAGTTTATTTTGTGTGGAGAGTACATTTGTGTTTTGTGATGAGCATTCACAAGACATATATATTTAAGCAAAATCTCTGGCCAGGTGCCAAATATCAGCTTTAGTGTGATTGATATGTGCAGGTACACATAGTAACTTGCAACACCTGCTCAGAGCTGCACACTCAGCCACGTAACTCGTCTACCTGACAACAACCTATAAAAATTGGCTGAAAATATCAATAAAATATCTAAATGTTTTCAAACGCGGTACATATTTTAGAAAAATCATTTTGACAATGGCCTGTGTTTTAATTTTCCTAGAGGTTGATATGGGACCACCTACCTGTCATGTCCATGTTGTTATGAACATCACGGCTCACTGAGCAGCAGGGACCCTGGGCTGGCTAGGATGGGGAATACTGTTTTCCAAAGGGGTGAGATTCATGTCCATCTATTTGGTGCCTGTAGCCTCTCCAGAACTGGATTTTCTTCAAGACTGTGGTACTCAGTGTCACAGGCTGCCTTGCTCAGTTCCCAGAGGGTTCTATTACAAGTTTCACTTCATGGGCTCTTTTGATATGTGCCTCTGTCCTGGGAGCTCCAGACATCAGCCTACAAACCCACTGCAAAATAACACCCATTTGCTCAGCAAAGAAAAGTCATAAGCGTGTCCAAAATTATTTCAGCCTCTCTTGAGTGATCTATCTATTTCTATTACCACCACCTCACATCTGTGTGTTTTCCAATCTCTCTCCCCTGATGGATCCAATTCCCTCTTTCTTTCTGTCTTTCTCTTGCTTTCTCTCAGCCTCTATTTCTGTCTCTGTGTTCTTGTGTCTATCATTAGAGTAAACTGAGTAAACTGAAGCTATTAAGGAACATAGTCAGGATTACAAATCCAAACCACCAGATTCCAGACATTTTGTTCTTGTCGACTAATATGTCTACCCTTGGTCATCAATGTACTTGTACAACCTAGTCTATCCTCCCTTCATATCCATTAAATTTCTTGGGAACTTTCCAGAATCAGAAAAATTATGAGCTGTAGACTGAGTGACACCCACTGACATGTGTGTGATCTACTCAGCAGAGCATGGAGACATCCTCATTTCTGACATGCCTCATTGATCAAGATGCAATTTGGTCTGGAGAAGCATATAAATGTGGGTGTTTGCTCCTTTTTCTCATGCACACTGTGATCTCTCAAATCCTGCAATTCATGAGGGTGTTCCTCTTTCTCTTCGCTGTTCTCTGCCTTCTTGCCCCAGGTAGAATGAGCTCCTTTGCAGGGAAGGTTATTGGAGTTGGTGGCCCAGAGAGATGGTCTGCCACAGTGAACACCTGGATGTGATCAACAATAGAATTCAAAGGATCCTCTGGCCTGTGTCCCTTCAGGGGAACATTTGTTGCAGAAGGCAACTTTCCCTTAATTACCCTTCTGTAAATATTTTTGTATTTTATCATTATTTTCTAGGATGATGTGTCACAGATTCGAAGAAATAAAGATATGGCAGGACAGATGACTTTTAGTCTCCTGTCTCATTCTAACAAAGAGAAAAAATGGAAAAAATAAAAGCAAGGGTAGCTGATCTTTTAAAACATAGATGTGATTGAGACTAAAACAAGTAAGCAAAGAGACATAGAAAGGAAGAAATGGATGAGAAAATGAAGGGACCTTAACATACCGTGTATTCCTGCCAGTCATGGCATAATGTAACATAACAAAACTTAAACTGCTATTCCTTAATCCCATGCTATAAAGCTGGATTCTGCAACAAAAACTTCCCATAATGAAATGCATTTAGTCATCCAAAGTCAGTGCCTTTAATTCAGTGAGTCCTACCTCTAATTCAGTGAAATTCAGAGCAACTTTTTTGCTTTGGAAGGCCTCTTTTACATATATTTTACAGATGCAGAAATTGAGCCTCAGATGGGCTAAGCAGCTTCTCAAGTTCATACAGAGAACCTGGAGTGAGGCCAGAACTGAGCTCTACTCTATCTTGTCAAAGTGAGAGGAGATGTCCTTCCCAAGTCAGAGCTCTCGTCAGTCTCTCTTCCTCCTGGGAACCTCTAATGATTCCCTTTGGATCCTCTCCAAAAACTAAAGTCCAAGACTAGACTCATCTCACTTTCCAGTTTGCTGAAGATAGTGTTTTCAGAACCTACATATTGCCCAAATTTGTGCCAGATACTGGTGGTATCCCCTGTGTAATGCTCAGAATTTTCACCCCAGATCTGCATGAGTCTGGTCAGTTTTGCAAGAAGCCTGTGTGAGTAGATTCTCTGCCAAGCATAAGGTGATCTGGGACCTACAGGAAGCCATTCATCCACTGTCTTTGACATATGCATTGGAAACTGACCAAGGTATCCTTTTCAAATCACTCATATTTGTTGTATAATTAGAATGCAATACCAGGTTATATAATATAAATTTACCTAATATAATCAAACAAAATATGCCTATTAATGGTACCCTACTAATGTGTCATATGTACACACACACAGAGTTACATTAACCTCTTGATTGTTCTCTGTGATGATCTGTTAGAAGGCTTGTAGGCCTGGATGCTGTTTCCCTTTCCAGAGGCTTCCTGTTTCTGGGCCATAACTGTGAATTGGAACCAATACAAGGACTCTTGACAGTGTGAAGTCCAGTACCTCTACCCTGAGATAGTCTTATAACATTAGGAGGTCTGAGAAAGTATAGACCTCTGTGGTGGGAGCTACAGTCTTTGAGCTCTGAAATATTGGGGTATATATACTTATGAACTTGTATGGTGATGCTAGATATAATTAATGCACTCACTGGCACTAATCCATCTGGTTTTGGTTTTACATATATGTTAATTAGGCACCTTTATATGTTGACATCAATTGCAATTTGTGTCCATCTGACACTTTCAGTACTGACACCCAAATTAGTTGACTCTAAAATGTTGATTCTGATATGTTGTCTGTCCTTAACTTGAAGCTGGCTACTCTTATGACTGGTACTGATGAAGTACTAAGACAAGAACCCGTATTTTATGCAGAATGACTTTAGAGAATTCTTGGGGAGTGACTCCCAACACACCCCGCCTTCGTGCTCTTGAACACATTTGATGGAACGTGGAGGAGAAATCAGGTGGAGCCTTTCTAAGCACTCTCTTTACCACCCACTAGAGTGAGCTTTCTTCTTTCTATGTGCTTATTCTTTTTTACTCCAGTCTCAGGCCTTCTCCCGAATCTCAGGTCTTGTTCTTCTCTCACCAGGAAGGACGTTGAGAGGGCACTGAGGAAGTTACTGACTCTAGACAGGAACAAGTTGACTATTACCTCAACTGATTTTGATAAATCTCCCCCACACAGCCTAATCCAAAATTCTGGAAGACACATCTGTTCTGCCTGGGCTTTCATCCTCTATGATGAAAGGACAGAAAAATCAGAGAGAAAATATTCCCCCTGCCATCTCATCCACTGGCAGGATAAGGCACTATAACAGTGCATATAGAAATATTCACTAAGTAGTTACATGGCTGTACCTGGTAATTAGACATATCTGAGAAGAGAATCAATCCAGATGTTTCCTTCCCTTGCATAGCCAGGAGTCCATTTTTTGATGAAAAATGCTACCGGATTAAAGGGAGATTCATGAAATCTTGTCGGAAAAATGAAGAACTTGTTGCTGTCTGCGGAAGTCTCTGAAATGCTGTCTAACACTGCAGCAATGTGGTAAGAGTAAAGAAAAATGAATAAAACTGAAGAATCAGACTTCCCAGAGCAACAGGAATGTCCCAGCTTCGTGTTCTTTTCACTCTGGGCTCTCCAGTAAGAAGACACCTCAATAGAAATAAATGACTGTCTTTTATCCATGTGTCAAGTGTTTCACATAGAAGGGGACCATGAGCTGCTAACCTCAATGATCCCTGCCTGCTGGTTAATTTTTCAGTAAATTTTTGGTGAGGGAATTGTCCCAAAGCCATCTGATATTTATTTTGAAAGGAGAGTAGAATAAAGTATAATGAAAAACCTCTAGTGTGCTCTCAGGCAGACGGCTTCAAACAACCTGTTGAGACAGATAGATAGATAGATAGGTAGATAGACAGATAGATAGATGATAGATAGATAGTTGATAGATAATGGATAGGTAAAAAAAGAACATGTATTTATATGGATAGTTATAGTAATGGTAAATGAATAGGAAGATAATCTATTGATCAAAGACTTTCATGTGTCACATACCTGTCAAAATCAATCATCTTTACTCCATGCCTTTAATGGGAGACAGTTAAATACTTCCTACAGATTTGTCCTCTATCCATAAGTCTGGAATTTAATTTTCTGTTGGTTACAGGGATTGTAAATTACTTTACACTTGTCAGTAGCACCACTGACCCGTATCTTGGTGCCAGATTGTCTCACTGTTATTTTCCTAGGAACTGGCTAACTGCCAAATTACCTTCTTACTCTAAGCTCTCATGTTACCTGGTTCAAGTAAAGATTCCCTGTCGTATTCCCTCAGCTTCAGATCCATCCATGGTTCTCTGCTGGGTGGGAAATCTTGTCTTACTTCCCTCTTAATTTCTCGACGTCAATGTACTTAATCCTCTTGGAATTAATGACCCTTTTATGACATTTTTCTGTTTTGAGACAACTGTAAAGTCAAATACAGTTGTAAAAAATAATTCCGAGATATCTCCTATGATTTTAGCCATTTTTCCCAAATAGCAACATCTTGCAAAGTTATAGTGCAATATTGACATGGATAAAGAATATTTCCATCACCACAAGGACTCCATATGTTGCACTTTTAGAGCCACACTCTCCTCTTTCCAGCCTCCAACTCCTCCTTAACTTCTGGTACTACTAATTTGTTCTCCATTATTACAACTTTGTCCTTTCAGGAATGTGGTATAAATGGATTAATATAATATGTAACTTTTGGGGATTGGCTTTTTACTCAGCATAATTCCCTGGAGATTCTTTGAGGTTGTCACATGAATCAATAGTTCTTCCCTTTTTAATGCTGAGTACTACTCCATGGTAGAGGCATACCACAGTTTTTTCTAAGAATTCTCCCAAGGAAGGAGATGTGGGTTGATTCCATTTCCGTGCTGTTGCAAATACAGCTATTATAAACATTTCTGTTTACAGCTTTTTGAGCAAATGTAAGATTTCATTTCTCTGAGATAAATGTCCTCACGTGCAATGGCTGTGTTGTATGGTAGTTGCAAGTTGAGTTTTTATAAGATGACAAACTGTTTTCCAGGGTGGCTGTACCAATTCACATTCTCACCAACAGTGGAAGAGTGATCTAGCTCATCCACATTGTAGTCAGCTTTAGCTAAAAATAATTGTCACTGGGGCTGGCCCCGTGGCTTGGCGGTTGGGTATGCGCGCTCCACTACTGGCGGCCCGGGTTCGGATCCTGGTTGTGCACCGGCACAACGCTTCTCCGGCCATGCTGAGGACCCGTCCCACGTGCAGCAATTGGAAAGATGTGCAACTATGACATACAGGTATCTACTGGGGTTTTGGGGGAAAAAGAAAAAAAGGAGGAGGATTGGCAATAGATATTAGCTCAGAGCCGGTCTTCCTCACCAAAAAGAGGAGGATTGGGATGGATGTTAGCTCAGGGCTGATCTTCCTCACACACACACACAAAAAAAGCCACTATTTATTATTTTTGCCATTCCTGCAAGTGTGTATTGACATCTCATTGTCATTTTAATTTGCACATCTCTAAAAGCTAATGTTGTTTAACATCTTTTCTTGTGCTCATTTGCCATTTTTACATCTCCTTCAGTCAAATGTTTGCCCCATACTCCTTTTCTAATTGGATAGGTTTTTTGTTTTTACTGTTAAACTTTGAGAATCCTTAACATATTCTTGCAGTCAGCCATTTGTTGGATATGTGCTTTCCAAATGTGTGTGTTTTTTTTTCTCCTGAGTTCACAGCTTGTCTTTTCAACCTCATAACAGGGTCTTTTGCAGAGCAATTTTTTTTACTTGTGTAAAGTCCAGCTTTTTTTTCTTTTTATGGATCACGATATTTGAGTCAGGTCTAAGAACTTTTTGCAGCGCTCTACATGCTGAAGATTTTCTCCGATATTCTTTTCTCAAAGTGTCGTAGTTTCACATATATTTAAATCCAGGAACCAGCTTGAGGTAATTTTTCTAAAACCTGTGAGATGGTCAAGTTTTTTTTGTTTTTGGTTTGACGATGTCCAATTGCTCCAGCAGCATTTGTTCAGAATGCTGTCTTTTCTCCATTAAATAACTTGTGCTCCTCTCTCAAATATCAGTTCGTAGGTTTTACTCAACTGAATTGAAAACTGATCTCCACACAAACTCCTGCCTGAAGTGTTTATAGCAGCTTTATTCACAATCACTCCAAAGTGGAAGTAACCAAGGTGTCCGTCAAAGGGGGAGCTGATAACAAATTGTGGCTCATCCATAAAACATTATTCAGAGATAAAAAGAAATGAGCTATTAATCCACAAAAAGACATGTATAAATCTTACATTCTTATTGATTCATGAAAGAAGACAGTCTGAAAAGGTTACATATTTGTGATTCCAGTTCCATGGCATTCTGAAAAGGGGAAAAAGAGCAAGACAGTACAAGATCAGTGGTTGCTAGGGTTTGGTGAGTGAAAGAACAGGGAGTGTGTTAGGGCTGTGGAACTATTCTGTATGAGATGATACATTTGTTAAAACCCTTAGAACTTTGTGGCGCGAAGAGTGAACGAAGATTCATTCTAAAAATTAAGATAAATAATTTGGGAAGCCAGGGCTACCACAGGAAGGAATGAGAATGTGATCAAATTATCGAACTGTATTGTAAATGTACAAAGCAACTTGATTTAAGGCAATGAGCGAAAAGGGCAGACCTAAGTAAATTTGGGAATGAGATCCTTCTCTAAGTCTAAAGCCAAAAGGAACTGTACAAAAGCATTGCACTCTAGTTGATAATATTGTTTCTTATGTAATATAAGTTTAACAATTCAGACACTGCCATACATGCACACTGGAATTGAACTACACTGTAATGGATGGTAGATGGTGGGAGCCAGCATTCTGACTTTTAGAGTGGAGCGAGGAATAGTTAGAATGATTCATGTGGGGATGGATGAGAGTTGGAGGCTTCAATATGAACTCATATTTAACTTAATATAGATACAGATGGTTACACAAGCAAATATTTATAGATATGTGTCTATATATGGGTTATTCAATAAACATTTATTTCCTTAAACTATTGGCTGAGAAGGCCTAGAAGCGACCACACTCCAGCAACTGTGAACACACCTGGCACTCGACACTTGTTTTTTAATATCATTTTCCAATAAAAGGAGCCAAAGATCCTTGGATGAATGGATAATTCTGCGACTGGAGCAGGAAATATACCAGATAAACCCAGAACAACTTGTAGTGCCAGAACATAGGGAAGTACTGAAATCAGACAGACAAAAATTGACAAGGGTCGGTCAAAGGGATACAAGAGTCCACTGAAAGAGCTCCCAAAGACTAAAGCTGGATTAATTTAAGCAAACATATATAAATACATAAAGTAGTATTGGATTATAATCAAAAGTATAAAGTAAATATCCATGACTATTATTCCATACTGACATAAATAAGTAATAGGACAGATAGATAAATGGAGAAGAAGAGACAGCTCTCCTATGCAGAATAAATCTAAATAATTTGTGTAGATACTATATCCTTAAAGATGTGGGACATGATTCCTTAAGTCCGAAAAGATTACCTAGTGCATAGTCACTTCCTTCCAAGGAGTACAGTATGGAAAAGGGCAAAAAGAGAATCTTTACAAGGGACAAACTTAACACACATGACCTCAGTCAGGTGATTAAGGTCAACATCAATAGTGGTAATTCATGTAGATATTATGTGCCCTTAGTATATGACAAGAATGGCCGTTTACCTCAGTGGTCTTCCTTTCCCAAACATATAACCCCCACACAATCATGAGAAAAACATGACACAAATCTCAGTTGAGGGACATTCATCCCTGACCAGTACTCCTCAAAACTATCAAGGTTGTGAAAAAAGAGGAAAGTCTTAGATACTGTCACAGTCCAGAGGAGCATAAGGCAGCATGACAACTAAGTGTAATAGGGTGTCCTGGATGAGATTTTGGAACAGACAGAGGGCATTAGGTAAAACTAAGAAAGTCAAGCAAAGTATGTAATTAACAATAATGTGTTGGTTCATCAGTTGTCACAAACTTAAAATATGTTAAAACGGGAGAAACTGGGAGCCAGATATATGAGAACTCACACAAAAAATTCTCCACAATTTTTCCGATGGCTGTTTTAACATCTTTGCCTGATAATTCTCTCATCTCTGTCATTTTGATGTTGGCATCTATTGGCTGTTTTTCCATTCAGTGTGAGATTTTTGTAGCCTTTGGTACATGAAGTATTTTCAGTTGAATCTTGCACATTTTGCTTATTATGTTATAAGAATCTGCATCTTACTTAAGCCTCTTATTTCGCATGTCTCCTGCAGGTGAAGAGGGAGTGCCACTTTGTTACTGCCAGGTGGGATGGATGGTACTTCAGGCTCTTCTTCCCTATCCGACCTCTGTTGACACCCCATGGAGTTGGAGTGGGTGGGATGCACTTCTTGTTACTGCTGTGGGTGGGGTGAGTGGTGGGAGAGGGTGGAGTTCCAGCTCCCTATTAGGCCTCCACTGATAATTACCCTGGCTCCTAGGGGTAAGAGTGCCTTGTTAGTTCTCCACAAGTCACTTCCACTGACACCACGGGGAGAAAGACAAGTTCTCTTACCTTATTACCATGGGATGCTAGGGAGTGTTGTGGAAATCTTGACATACCACTGCAGATGGATGCTGGAGAGAAGCTTCTTTTCTATGTGGGGGACAGGGTGGGGTTGGGATGGGAATGAGTCTGTTAAAATTCAGTCACACCAGGAGGCCAGCCTGGTTGCACAGTGGTTAAGTTCCAGTACTCTGCTTCATTGGCCCAAGGTTTGCATGTTGGTATCCCAGGCACACAGACCAATGCACTACTTATCAAGCCATGCTGTGGCAAGTATCCCACATATAAAGTATTGGATGATGGGCATGGATGTTAGCCTAGGGCCCATCTTCCTCAGCAAAAAGAGGTGGATTGACAACAGATGTTAGCTCACGGATAATCTACCTCACCAAAAAAAAAAAAGAAAAGAAAAAAAATT
>JABWHU010000002.1:7439540-7494956 GCA_014189135.1 Dicerorhinus sumatrensis harrissoni | reverse complement strand
ATTTATACCTGTTTTTTCCCCCTTAATGTGGAGTGGACTTATATATATATATATATATATATATATATTATATATATATATATATATATATGTTAAAATATACATATGTGTGTGTGAGATTTCTACTTATAGCTATAAACTTATCCAAACTTTCTAACTTTTTAATGTACCCAAAACACACATCAACTTTTTTATATCCATAACTGATGGCCTAAAATGTCTTGAATCCCAGTAGGGTGACCTTCAAAGGACAGTGAAAAATAGAGAGAGATATGTCACACAATGAGACTTTCCAGATCACTTGGTGGCTGCTAGTTGGTAGGAGAAGAAATTGTATACTAATTGAAAATAAAATCATCTAAGCATCTTAGGTATCTCGGAGAAGTTGGAAGGCCTGATTTGTAACATATTGCACATATTCATAGATGTATTACTGATGAAACCAATTCCATTCTCAGATACTTTCAGAAGTTTATGTTTGTTTGTTTGTTCAACATTTAATCTATGATCAATTCTCAGTTAATTTTTGTGAATGATATAAGGTATGTGTCTAGGTTTCTTTTTCTTTTTTTTTTGTCTATGAACATTGTCAATGCCACTAATCCATAATCAATCTATAAATCAAAATTGGAGTGAGTTTATTATGAGCCAGATTTAAGGACTAGTCCAGTGCCCTCTTTTACCAAGGAACAGAGGGCACCAAAGAAATGGGGAGTACAGAGTGGTTATACCATATTGTATCAAAGAGCATACATCATATATGATAGGAATGTCTCATATATAATTGTCACGAAATGCTCAGCTGGCACAGCCGATCAGTGGTCAGCAGGTCAGTGGTCACAAGGTGAGCACAGAGGTCAGTAATTAATCCTTAGTTCCCAGGAAGAGATGTTTATCCTTAAAAAAATGCTAATAAGGGGAGAAGGTTCATCCCTATCTTTAGGGGCATCATGCTTGTCTTTGGGACATAGTAAATATTTAAAGCAGGTGTACAATGCATGTTCAACAGGCCACGTCAGGCCCTTTTGAAAAAACAATCTCAGGCTGAATTAGTTTTGAATCTAATGGCTTCCTCATATACCCCAATATATGCTATTGTTTTTCATTTATTTATCAAATTATCCCTTTTGATCTATTATATTTGATAGAAAGCATTGTGATAAAAATATCATCCCTCCACATCCATATGGTTGCTGCCAGCCCTGGTCCATTATGACCCTTGGTGCTAGGTTTTTATCTCATTCATTTGCACAGTTATCCACATTGTGGGGAAACAGACAAGCACAGATGTATGTATTAACAGAAGAAGCATTTAATAGATTATACAATTTTAGGTTGTTGCACAAACATTGTACACGTGCTTTTATTTATTTATTTATTTATTTTTGTGTGAGGAAGATCATCCCTGAGCTAACATCCATCCCAATCCTCTTCTTTTTGCTGAGGAAGACCGGCTCTGAGCTAACCGGCTCTGAGCTAACATCTATTGCCAATCCTCCTCCTTTTTTTCCCCAAAGCCCCAGTAGATAGTTGTACGTCACAGTTTCACATGCTTTTAGTTGCTGCATGTGGGACGCGGCCTCAGCATGGTGGAGAAGTGGTGCATCGGTGTGCGCCCTGGATCTGATCCTGGGCCACCAGTAGCGAAGCACGCGCACTTAACTGCTAAGCCACGGGGCCGGCCCTGTACATGTGGTCTTAAATGACTCCTCAGGCTCACATATTTGCAATTATAAAAGACTCATTTAAGACATTCACCTGCTTTTTCCTGTGCTTTAGCAGACGCAGTTAAAATATCCAAGGCCATTCTATTTTGAAGGAGAGCCTTTTTCATTAAAGATATTTTAGTATTTGATAAGGCTATTCCTGCTTGACTATTGTTAAGGCATTGTGGAATAAATTTAGTCAGGGCTTCTCTATGTGATACAACTTGCTCTAGCCCCAAAGAAAAAACAAATATAGCCTCTAGGTGGCCATACCAGTGGAATTCCCACCGAGAGAATTTGACAGTATTCTGAAAATTTTAAATTGAACAATGATAAAATAGGTATATAGTTTAAGCACTACAAGGGCTTAAATGAGGAGATGTAAGTTTGGGAATACAGGCCTGGTGCAGAGTCTTGGGAGAGCTGTCTACAACAGATGCTGTCTTCTCATCCTGCTATGGAGATATTTGCATTGGTCAGTTGATATCGGCTATCAGAAATGGAAACTGAAAACTACTCAGGTGGAGAAGACTATTTTTTTTTTAACTTAAATGAGAAATGTGAATCCATGAGTATATGCCTTCTGATTCTGTAATGTATTTATTGCTTAAAAGTACCCGGTATAGTCCTTTCCAACAAGGCTGAAAAGAGTCTTTTATCTATCTGGTGTCTTTTCAAATAACCAAAATCTCCAGGTTGTAGTTCCTGATCCTAAAAGTCTTCGGGTCCTGGGAGCTCACTTTGAAAAGAATCAGCTACCACCCTGTCGTTTCTTTTAAGTGTGTCAATGACACCATTACTATAATTAAGATATATCCTTTAAGCAAAGAGAGTTCATAAATTTATTCATGTAATTGCATAGGCCCTCCCACTTTTATCTTGAAAGGAGACAGCCAATGCTTACCAAAGTGTATACATCTAAGATTGAGTAGTACTAGTGGAAGAGCTTTTGTCCTTGAGAGATTAAATGCTTCTGAAAGCTTTTCCAATTGAGTACTTATCATGCCTTTAGTTAAAATGTTGTATTATGGGCCAAGTGACACAAATAGATTTAATTATTTGTCTGGTGAAATGAGTTCTCCAGTCACTGTTGAACTCAGTAGCAATTCCTCAAACAGGATTTATCTTTTCAAATAATAATTTACCTGAAGCCATGGGTCTTCTGTAACCTAAGGCCTCAACTGCCTATGAGAACATACAGATCATTACCAGGATATATTCGTATCCTTGCGATGATGATATTTGGACGATGTCCAATTGCTATACCTCAAAGGGTCACTTAAGAAGGGAAAATTGGCCTTGGAATGTGTGAAATAGTTTCCACAGATTATATTTTGAGCTTATAGAATAACGAGTATAGGCTTTATGAGCCACTGTGGGAGAAAGTCTCCAAAAGATTGTTTTCCTCCTTTTGTTGCCATCTTTTCTCTTTTTGTCCATGGCAATTTCTTGAGCATATAGTAGGTAATCTTTTACTGAGTTAGCAGTGTTAATAGAAAGTAATAATAATTCTCGAGACTGGACAGCCTATCCAGCATGATAATGTCTTTGCTTATTGTGTACAATCTAGCCATAAACCACATTAAGTAATAAAATGCAGTTGTGGTCTTTTCCTCTTGTAGTGCTGGAAGCAAGAATGCAGGGTTAATATAGTGAATAATATTTACCTATTCAGTATAACCTAAGATAATTTATCATCATTTACTTGGCAATGCTTCCTATGCAATTTAGCATACCAAAGAAGCCTAATTAGTATGTTCCTCTTTATAGGAAGAGAGAACAAATTTCTTTGAGAACCCCAGGGCCCCTCTGAATATTCTCCAATAAAAAATCACAAGAAACCATATATTTAGGATCTGAATATCAGGGAGCTCGTCAAAGATATCACAAGGTTTTAAAACATTTGTTAAACAAGATCAAGTGGTTGCTGATTATGTCACCTTGAAGCAAAAGTTGCTGTGAAACAATGCTTAGTTATCCATTTAACCAAAGTGAGACTCACCCAAAAGTTAAGAAAACCTTTTCTAATCTGTTTATTGAAAGCAGACTAAAAGACCAGGAAAATTATCCTTTTAAGAAAGAGTCAACCAAATTCTAATTTTTGTACCAGCTTACTTCTGATATTAAAACTTATTCACTTAATAAATTTATTTTAATCTTTGCCAACTTGATCATACATAACACTCCTTCCTCAGGGTTTCTCTTCAAAAAAACCTCTATAACTTTCTTTTTACGTTTATAATTTCTCCCACAGCTTGCTTTTTTTTTCCCCCCTCCTAGTACTTTGGAACAAATTTATCTTTCTGAAGAAAACAAACAAAAATATTCCCATTCTTTATACTTCTCTACTGACAACATACATCTGCCTTTGCATACAAAGATGTTTTCCTTGTTAATTTTTAGTAGCTCTAATCCTATTTATTAATTAGACTCTTGAACCATGATGGGCCTTAACATTTAGTGAAAACTAAGAAGTAATTATAAACTGTCTTTGACGTTAATATTCTTTGGCGTGGCAAATTTATAAATACTTTTTGTAATTTCTAGAGACATGCTACGTCATAGTACATTTTTAATAAAATTCAATACATGTTTTTGATAAACTCAAACACTTTTAGTTTCTCTGTAATAAGAAGCCAAAATTAGATAAATTTATAGATATTTCTTGATAATGTTTCTATATTTTATCTTATTTGAAAATGACTTAGATATTCAGTGAATTTGTTTCATTTAATTTCACCTAGCAAAACCTCAGTTTGAAAGAAATTTTGGAAGTTATCTTAAATATACACTCCATAACTCACAATTATTTTAAAAGTTTCACCCAACACTTTTATTTTTTTCACAGCTATTTAGTTTACTCATTCTCAACAATTATTTAGGTTGCCTACAAAACCTCATGGGATATTAAGCAAAATTAGCCATCATTTTAAGTTATTATTTTTTCTAAACAGTTTTTTAATAGAGATAACATCAGCTTATTTGACCAATGAATGTACAATACCAGCTGCATGTCTGAGTCATATCCAATGCTGACAACTTTGAAAACATGTTCATTACAATCAAATCAGCAAACTTAAATAAGCTTTTATTTACCAAATATTATTTCATATCATGTTAACTTGAAAGACATTTGAGTGAGTTTCTATTACACTGAGAAATAGTTTGCATAAGCACTTACTTTAAGTCAATTAAATAGAGCTTTTTAGAAATTATACCATCCTGAGGTAAAGATGTTACACACATATGATATACATATAGACACATGTACACAGAGACTTCACAGCTTCTGTTTTAAAATTACTGCCATTGCCATGAATCAGGTACAGTAATACAAAGCTGCCGTATGAATTCAAATTTTGTTTTAAGCCTCTTCCACTAATGTGGTGGAGAAGACACTCAAGATGTTACATTTTGGGTGAGGGTGCTCTTATGGCCATTTTTCTTGCCTGTTTTTCTTTTTCATCCCAATAATTATTGGACTGAATATGCTTTCCTGAATACTGTACCTCCTATATCTCATGTAACAAGAGTTGTTTCATAAATTTTGACATTTTAAATGCCACAGACGTGGCACATATTGAGTGCCAATCTTCTCATGCTCCTGTGACTCAAGCTGGAAATAAAGTGATAAGAGATTAAGAAGGTTGACGATAGCAATTCAGAAAGCAACTTGAGAGTAGAGACCTGAATAATGTCTAATGTCAAGAAAGCAAGAGAGAGAATGACAGAGAGCCATGAGAAAATAAAGAATAAGGAGTTTCCATTAGAGATGATGTGTTTATAAGGGCAAGGTCTTCTTATGGAGAGCACATTTAACCAGGAATTATGGGTTGTGATGTCTAATTTCTGCTCCACCACAACTATAGTTTGGGAGCCGCAGAGTCTTCTAATTTTTCGTAAGAAGGCAAGGTAAAAGTAATTATACATGGAATTCATATATATTTGCATTTATATTTTCTATTCCATTCCTACATCTAAATTTATATCTATGTCCATATCTACATCCACATCTACGTCTGCATGTACATCTATCTGTCTGTCTATCTTCATAAGACTGTTCACCGAATAGGTCTGGCTCCCTGTTTTCTTGAAACAAAGTAGGATTTACCTTTTGTTTGATGGAGTGGGGCCATAAGACTTGCTTTGTTAATGAATTTTGAGCACAAGTGATGGGGCATTTCAGGGATGGAGCCCTTAGTTGCCAACCTGAGACTCCTCAGAGCTCTTTCATTTGACACAGTGACCAGCAACATTCACTGTGGTGGCTGCTCCATCTGCTGGGGCTGAGCAGGTATGGTGAACAGAGGGGCCCTCTGGCCATGAGAAGTTAGTGACATTTGAGCAAGAATTAAAATTTTGCTCTTCTAAGATGCCAGGATTTGGATGTGATTGTCCCTACAGTACAACCTGGCACAAGCTGACATATGCATAGGGTTGCCAGATAAAATGCAGGACAGACAGTCAAATTTGAATTTTAGATAAACAACATATCAACTTCTAACATACATATGTTCCATATATTGCATGGATCATACTCTTATATAAATATTCACTGTTTTTATATAATTTAATGCATAAATTTATATTCTGGGATTGTTATACATTTAATAAAAGCATGATCTTTGGGTCTAAACCCACTTGGGTTTGTGTCAAATCTATCTGCGTGACTTTGAACAAATTACTTCATTTCTTAGCCTCGTTTGTATGATGGGGCTAAAAATACCTAATCCATAAATATTGTTATGAGGCATATGCAGGAAAGAGTATGCTAAAAGCTTTTATATTGTGTTTGGTAAAGAAGACGTGGTTGATATTTTTGGCTTTTATTATTAGTGTTATTATTGTTCACATGGAAGTGATTTGTAAACTGTAAAGACCCCTGTAAATGTTATCTATCCCCATTTCTAATTATGGGTTTTCTGCCAACTAGTTAAGGTCAATCTTGGGAAAGTCTTTTTATTTTTTTTTTAAGCTTCTCTTTTCTTATTTGTAAAATGGATCATGTGATACGTGCTGTGCTTCTTTCACCTGTGATATTTTTCAGTTGTTACGTATTTCAGTGCATCATTGGTTATGGATCCATTAGGCCCTACTCTAGGCTCCAAGGGCATCCACCATGGCTTCATCCCAGTTGGATCCACAGCTTACCTGATGCCGTCTTGATAAGAAATAGAAGGAGGAGAAAGGGAAGGAACCGTAGCTTTGTGATGGGAAATGAATTTTCAGGATTATAGGAAGAAACAGCCCTCTCTGATGTTGTTTTTTTTTTCTTCAGTGAGCATCAATAGGGACAGGTGATCTGGGAAACATTTGAAAGATTCTGCTAGATAGAAAAAGCTTCCATTCCTAATAAAGATGTTCAGTTAGGGTCTGGGTGTCATTTGAGAGTGTTTCATCTATGATACATAGTTACAGATCCAAGTTTTTGCAGCCAGAAAGGAATAGTAATTCCGCATTTTCTAGTTGATTCTCACTTCTGCTTATGCCACTAAGGTTTGGTGCTTTTTTTTTTTTTTGGAGGAAAATAAAACGTTAAAATACAGAATTTTTCCAACAAGTCCTACATTAATTAATTCACCATTATTGCATGTCTCTGACTCTATTGCCTCCCAGCTTCCCTTTAGGAATACAAAGAAAACTCTTCTTTTTAGAAGTTAAAAAGGAGAAGGACTTTGGTAAATGGAAACAATCTTCTCTCCTTTTTACTCTCAATAATTATTTTTCTGTTTGCTATCCATTTAAAAGAAAGAGTCAACCCATTCTATGCAAGCTCTTACCATGCTGAGTTCTGGCATAGATCACAACAAGGTAAGACTTTGGGTTTGGGTCAATGCATTCCTGTGGTAAAGGAGTTAAATAACACCGAAGTATACGACGTAAAACATTGACATCTCTCTCTCTGTCTCTTCCCTCTCTCCTTATTTTTATTTTATATTGCTTATCTGTATATCTTTTTCACTATACCTTGAATTTCTAAAGAATCTGGTCCCGTTATATTATCTCATAACCTCAGCACCTTGACCAGTGCCTAGTACATAGAAGGAACTCAAATATTTTCTTAAATGAATAAGTATGAGTATGGAAGAGTCAATATAATTATGAATGAATAAAGGGATGGATGGAGGAAATAAATAAGGAAGAGAAGGAAAGAAGGAAGAAGACACAGGGAACTAAACCTCCCTACTAATCTAACCATGGTCACCCTACGTTAATAATCAATACTGACGTTGGAGAGTCAAAAGAGAGATTGCTCCTGAGACGCAGGCATAAAATAAATCATCTGAGGTCTGAAATAAGCTCTGGTCTTTGGGGGAATAGAGAAAAAGGACATTTCACTTAATAATTCAGGAGCTTTGGCATCAGATAGACCTTGGTTCAAAGTCTTTGCTCTGTTACTCATTATTGAAGTGATCTTGCAAGAACCTTTTAAAGCTCCAGTTTCTCCTTCTGTACATGTGACGATGGAGAGGATACCAATCTCCTATGCCGTGTCTCAGGAAACAGGATTTAGGAGGAGTCAGTGGCCAACCAATACGTCTCTATGTGGAGAGTTGGGTTTTAACCAGGATCACTGTTGAGCGTTTCAACCTCAACTGTGGGAAGGACTTTCTATGCAACTTCTGGGCCCCAAAATCACACAAGAGGTAGTTACTTCCATCAAGGCTGAATGGCTCAGATAAACACTGAAATTTAAAACCAAATGAGGTCAAATTGTGCTTCTTTGAGCCCATGGAACTAGAGAGTGATAGAGAAACTTTGGATATTGTTTGAAATCAAAGAAAGATGGACTTCCAAAAGAACCTAGAGTTGTATGTATGTGCACAGAATTCCCTATTTAATTTCACTTATTAAATGCAATGATAGCTTAATGAATTTACACAATTTAATTAAATAACATCGAACCTCCTTTAAACTTCACTTCAGTAAAAGAGACTGGGACAAATTTTTGTTGACCTCCTATTATGTCCCAGGACCTTAAAAACGATGTCTTAATTCATACCCTTGCCATGCTAGATAGGTATTATCATGCTGTAAGCAAGTTAAAACAGGTGGTATGAGTAGTGATGGAGCATAGCTTTCAACTCTGTCTGTCCATTACCAAATCTTTTGCTTATTTTACAGTCTTCCCTGATGAGAAAGAAAGATCATATTTGCTGGATGAAGGAATATAGCTATAGTGAGATAAGCATGTGTGTATGTGTATGTACATGTTTTAGAGTCAGAGTGACAGAATGCATGTGGAGTTGTGTACTAAAACTATTATAAATTACCCTTTCCTATCAAAGAGGGAAAGGATGTGATTAAAGAATATTTGAGTAAAGGCTGGGGCTCCCTAAGGATGTTGATCAAATCATTGATCATCCTAAATGAGACACACTGTAGAATGTAAGCTTCTTACAATTAATAGTTATGCTGGAATAATAAGTATAGACTGGGACTGTCTCAGACAATCTGAGAGATATTGCCAACCTGTCCCTAAGAAAATCTCCTTAACAAGCTCAAGTTTCTTTGCTGAATGTTTGTAAAGCCTTGGAGTTGATGATTCTCTCTCCAACGTTCTTTCTCCGCCACTCTGGAAATGTCCAACAACACATCGACCGAACACAAGGGTCCCCTAGGACACAGTGGCTATCATGGCAATGGCTTATCTATCCAACTTGTTGTTTGCCCATTTTATTCTCTCTGCCCAGAGATGATGGCAGGATGGGACTGGGAAAGATAGCACCACCTTCTCACATTTGGAAGTCTTTTCAACTTAATTAGTACACTTGGCTGATTTTATGCTAAGAGTAAACACAATTTTACTTCTAACCATGTACCATTATCAAGGATATACTAATATAGACAGCATTATCACAGATTTAAGAATCTGGGATGAAACCATCGAGAGCGTTCCTGCTTCCCATTCTTGGTGGTGCAAAGTAATCCACCTACTCTTAGAAAAACCTCATCACTAAGATAAAATCAAATTAATTTTTGAACAATGTTTGAGTGTCAGTTAATGACTTCTGTAATATTTTGGCCCAGCCATGATAGTCTGGGTTTCAAGGGTCTGGTGAGAACACATTAACTTACTTTATCCTAGAGTGTTTCTGTGTGAGCACCTAGACTCACTCACTCCTCCTTACCCTCAGTCTGTCATTGATCTAGCCTTCCCTGAACCACCATATGTTGGGAGGTGCATTTTTGGACAGGCGTCCTTGTGGAACCTGTGAAACCACAGAACATGGATGGCATGTCCCGTAACTCAGCCTAAGGGCAGACCTCTGCCGAATAAACCCCAAGTGCAATCTTGAAATGAGAGCCTTTCACATGACATCGAGCCCAGGGGCCCTCTGAGGGAGGTGAAGTCTGCAGATGCACCATGGTCTTTGTGTGCATAAATATAAAAATGTGTACAATCTTCAAAATTGTTGGCAGTTTTTCATTATTCTGTCTATGGATCATTAAGCAAATCTAGGTTTTGGGTCTTTGCTATTGTACCTTTTATGCACACAGCAAGTAATTTTTAAGTAGTAAAATAAGGCTACAGAGTAAAATAAATAAATACCTTAATAATAACAACAAAAATCAACAGAAGGCCATAAGGAATCATCAAAGTGATTGAGCTTCGAGAATCAAAACCATTTATTCTAGGAAATTCCTCTCCAAATACAGAAGGTAAATGCTGCTTAAGTATAAGTATTTAAGGCCACAATGCAGGCCTTTCTCTAAAACAGCACTAAGTTTCCATTTTCTGTAGGTTATGTAACTCTGTCTCAGTATTTTGTCTCATTGGGGGAATATTGCAATGAGACCAGATGGACCGATGCTGTCTATAGGAATTTAGAGAATGATGGGAATGTCCTTCATCTGTGACGTCCACTATGGCAGCCATTGGCCATATGAGGCTATTGAGCACTTAAAATGTGGCTGGTGTGACTGAAGATTTGAATTTTAAATTCTGTTTACTCTTCAGTATTTTTTTTTCTTTTGACTCATGATAGAGCCCTTTATTCTGTATTACACGCAGGGAAATAAATTTTAGAGTCATATCTTTATCTACATTCACTGAGTACACTAGTAACCTCTAAGGCAAATCTCTCTAATGATAAAAAAGTAAGTATCTCATTTTCTATGCTGTATTTTGTTTCAACTGACAAATTAAGGACATTTGCTGGCTGGGCATCAAGAGAGCAATAATTTGCTCACCTACATCTACCTAGATAAGGCATTTCTATTCTAATTGTGTCAGTATACATTATACTACATTATGTTCTATTCTATACCTATTATATATACTAAAGATCTGTGTAAAAATTTATAGCCAAATATTTAATTCAGTTATATATTATTATTATTCTATTAAATATTATTAAATTCTCTCAACTGAGTGAGACCAAGGGTTATTCTCTTATCTCTTTCTTCTTGACATCTGTTGCCCTCTTCCTGAGTCCCATGGGAAATTTTTACTTAATTATGTCTTCATTATGATGTCTCCTCTTAATATTTATTTGAGTTACACTAAATCTATATGCAGAAAAAAATTAAACAATTAAATTGTAATGTGTCCAATTCAATTTTATGTAATCCTACAAAAATTCCTTGAAATAAAAAAAAAATGTCCTTGTCTACAAAGACCTTGCAGCTAAGTGGACCATCTAAAACAAACAAAGGAACACAAAAGGAATACAATCAAGGTTGAGTGAGAGACATCCATTAAAAGGAGCAGAACCACGTGCTTTTCAGAGGGCAGAGAATATTTATTTGTTGGTGAATTGGGAACAGTTTCGTGAAGGGCAAGGGATCTGAGCTAGGTCTTCAAGGATGGATCAAATTTGTAGTGATCTAGTTGGCTCTAGGAGGTGGCATGCCAAGCAGCTGGAATAGCAAGAACAATGCATAGATAATAAGAAAAGTGGGCATGTATGAGAAGTCAGGGGTCCAATTTTCCTGAAGGCTTAAATAGTTACATTGCAAAGTTAGTTCTGGTGCGCTATGGAGTTGCTGAATGCTAGTGTCAAGAGTATTTAATTCAGAGGTAGATGAGGAATAATTAGGGATCTCTTTGACTGCACTGAGTGAAACACCATGCAATAACCAGAATTACAAGACATCAGGTTCTCTAACTTAGAACTGTGTTATTTAATTGGGTTTATATTTTACAAATATATCTTAGGGTAACAGTTTCTTCCTCTATAGTGGTATGGGTAGCTGGCTTTCTTTGTTACTATTTTTCTCTTCTGCAGCAATTTTTTGTGGGTAGGAGACACCTGCAGGTCTCTTCTCAGGAGGGCATCTGAAGGGAAAACAAAATCCCATGTCTCCAATGCAAGATAAAGGACATAGGACTCTTCTGGAGAATCCTGGAAAGAAAGGAGCATTCAAAGAGAAGTTCCAGCATCATTTCAGGAAGATTCAAAACATGAATCATTATCCTTCTTTGTAAATCCTTGGGTGAAGAGCTCCTTTTCCAAGGATGGGATTACATGATCCTGATGATTTTGACATGGGATTATGATTTCTTCTAGATAATTTTTGTACAAAGAGACCATATACATGTTCTTGGAGAAACAGATAGCTAAATATTCTGATTTGTGGCTGAATGACTTGGGCCACTAGGCGAGTTCAGATAGAAGCTTGTGGAGAGTTTCCTGCAAATCTGTCCTCAAGGCAGGAAAGTCAACTAGAGGCTGCTGAAAGTCAGCAGTTATCAAACACAGGTCAGCAGATCTCAACTGAGAAAAGGCAAACAGGAGTCTGTTTGTATTTATTTTTCCAAAAACATCTGGTTAATTGAGTTTCAGTTTATGTGAGAAGAAACCCTAATTATTTTATCAACATTTTATCATCAGAGTGCTAATGTGTGACCTCAATAATACAGTTATAGGAAGAAGAGATTTCCAACAATATTTGTTATCTATGTAGTTTGCTCAAGTTCCTTCTCTGTCTTCTTCCCTCATGACCTCTTCCTTCTTTCCTTTTCATTTATCTCTTTTCAGTTCCCCTTCCTTTTTTACCTTTATTTTTAACTTAATTTACTGTAAATGCCAGGACAAAGTAATTGAAGAGAACCAAATAAATAAATCTCATGTTTACCTGCAAACCAAAGAGAGAACAATATACTTCAGATGATTTTCAATGTGAAGAGACTATATGAGGACACACATAGCAAAAGTCTCCAAAATGCAGGATTGGAGCCCTAGCTATGTTACAAGTTTCTCTAGGTGTCCAAAGACTCCACCATTTTATTATAGAAGGATATACATATGAAGGGATAGCCTGCATTTTTATTATTGGCATAAAATTAATTCTCCTATTTATATTTATAATGACACTTACCTTATACTTCAAGCACAAATATTGCAGTTTGTTGCCATGAAAAATTAGTGGGATTTTAATGGTTAATTTCTTAAGTTGGGTTAAGAAAAGACAAAAGTCTGCAAAGTCCTTTAATGTTTTATGCACCTTCCGTGATAAAGAGAGAGAGGGTGCTTAGTTTTAAAAAGCTGTTCAAATAATCTATTTAGCCTAGAGAAAGCATAAGTAAGAAACTTCAGTTCATCCTCAAGTTTTTTCAAGCTTCTTATTTCTCATATGCATCATACCAGGATCAGGAACCAGAATAAAAATGGCGATGTGAAGAAAATATAATGGAGCCTCATAGCGGATGCTTACAAACTCAGGGAGGAGCCAAGGATGAAAAGCAACTTGATTTTTTTCTTTAGTTTCTATTAAAATTAAAGTGTCAGGGTTAGTTGCAGATATGATGTTTGCAATTCATTTCTTATTTTTGTAGTTTTTTAAATTTATTATTTTTTGTGGTAACACTGATTTAACATTGTATCAATTTCAGGTGTACATGATTATGTTTCTATTTTTGCATAGAATACATCACGTTCACCACACAAATACTAATTACAATCCATCACCACACACATGTGCCTAATCACCCCGTTTGACCTCCTCCCTCCCTCCTTCCTCCCTGCTAACCTCCAATCCAATCTCTGTCTCTATGTGTTTGTTTGTTGTTGTTTTTATCTTCTACTTATGAGTGAGATCATATGGTATTTGACTTTCTCCCTCTGACATATTTCGTTTAGCATAATACTTTCAATGTCCATCCATTTTGTCACAAATGGCTGGAATTCATCGTTTCTTATGCCTGAGTAGTATTCTATTATATATATATATACCACATCTTCTTTATCCATTCTTCCCTGGATTGGCACTTAGGCTTCTTCCAAGTCTTGGCTAGTGTGAATAATGCTGCAATGAACACATGGGTGCATGTACCTTTATGTACTCATGATTTTGTGTTCTTTGGATAAATACCCAGCAGTGGAATAGCTGGATCTTATGGGTAGTTCCATGCTTAATTTTTTGAGGAATCTCCATACTGTTTTCCATAGTGGCTGCACCTGTTTGCACTCCCAGCAGCAGTGTATGAGGGTTTCCTTCTCTCCACGTCCTCTCCAACAGTTGTTGTTTCTTGTGTTGTTAATTATAGGCATTCTGCCAGGTGTGAGGTGATATCTCATTGTAGTTTCAATTTGCATTTTCCTGCCAGTTAATGAAGTTGAACATCTTTTCATGTGCCCATTGACCATCTATGTCTTCTTTGGAGAAGTGTTTGTTCAGGTTTTTTGCCCATTTTTTAATTGGGTTTTAGGTTTTTGTTGTTGAGATGTATGAGTTCTTTATATATTTTAGACATTAACCCCTGATCAGATATGTGGTTTGTAAATATCTTCTCCCAATTGTTAGATTGTCTTTTCATTTTGTTGATGGTTTCCTTTGTGGTGCAGAAGATATTTAGTTTGATGTAGTCCCATTTATTTATTTTTTCTATTGTTTCTCTTGCCCTGTCAGATATGGTACTTGAAAATATGTTGCCAAGACTGATGTTGAAGAGTGTACTTCCTGTGTTTTCTTCTTTCTGTTTCATGGTTTCAGGTTTTACATTCCAGTCTTTAATACATTTTGAGTGATTTTTTGTGTATGGTGTAAGATAATGATCTGCTTTCACTTTTTGCACGTGGCTGTCCAATTTTCCCAACACCATTTGTTGAAGAGAATTTCCTTTCTCCATTGTAGGTTCTTGGCTCCTTTATCAAAATTAGATGTTCATAGATGTGTGGGTTTATGTCTCGGATCTCAATAATATTCCATTGATCTGTGTGTCTGTTTTTGTGCCAGTACCATGCTGTTTTGGTTACTATAGCTTTGTAGTATATTTTGAAATCAGGGAGTTTGATACTTCCAGTTCTTTTTTCTCAGGATTCCTTTAGCTATTCGGAGTCTTTTGCTGTTCCGTATATATTTTAGGATTCTTTGTTCTTTTTCTGTGAAAAATGGTGTTGTAACCTTGATAGGGATTTCACTGAATCTATAGATTGCTTTAGGAATATGGACATCTTAACTTTGTTAATTCTTCCAGTCCAAGAACACAGAATATCTTTCCATTTCTTTGTGTCTTCAATTTCTTTCAGCAATGTTTTATAGTTTTCAGTGTACAGATCTTTCACCTCTTTGTATAAGTTTATTCTTAGGTATTTTATTCTTTTTGTTGCAATATTAATTGGGATTGTATTCTTAATTTCTATTTCTGCTGATTTGTTGTTAGTGTATAGAAATGTAACTGATTTTTGTGTGTTATTCTATCCTGCAACTTCTCATATTCATTTATTATTTCAAAAAGTTATTTGGTGGATTATTTGGGGTTTTCTATATATAAAATCATGTCATCTGTAAATATTGAAAGTTTCACTTCTTCCTTTCCAATTTGGATCCCTTTTATTTCTTTTTCTTGACTGATTTCTCTGGCTAAGACTTCCAGTGCTATGTTAATTAGGAGTGGTGAGAGTGGGCATCCTTGTCTGGTTCCTGTTCTTAGAGGGATAGCTTTCAGTTTTTCACCATTGAGGATGATATTACCTGTGCTGGTGTCATATATGGCCTTTATTATGTTGAGGTACGTTCCTGAGATACCCATTATATTTAGAGTTATTGTCATAAATGGATGCTATATCTTGTCAAATGCTGTCTCTCCATCTATTGAGATGATCATTTGATTTTCATTCTTCGTTTTATTTACGTGGTGTATCACGTTGATTGATTTGTGGATGTTGAACCATCCCTGCATCACTGGAATAAATCCCACTTGATCATGGTGTATGATCTTTTTATTTTGTTATTGTACGTGATTTGCTAGTATTTTGTTGAGGATTTTTGCATCGATGTTCATCAGTGATATTGGCCTATAATTTTCTTTTTTTTGTCTTGTCCTTCTCTGGTTTTGGTATCAGGGTAATGTGGGCTTCATAGAACAGGTTAGAAATCTTCCCCTCCTCTTCAATTTTTTGGAAGATTTTGATTAGAATAGGTTTTAAGTCTTCTTTGGATGTTTGGTAGAATTCACCAGGGAAGACGTCTGGTCATGGACGTTAATTTTGGCGATGTTTTTGATTACTGTTTCAACCTCCTTACTGGTGATCAGTCTATTCAAATTCTCTATGTCTTCTTGATTCAGTTTTGGAAGGTTATATGATTCTAAGAATTTATCTATTTCTTCTAGATTATCCAATATGTTGGCATAAAGCTTTTCATAATATTCTCTTATAATCTTTTGTATTTCTCAGGTTTCTGTTGTAATTTCTCCTCTTTCATTTATGGTTTTACTTATTTGAGCCTCCTCTCTTTTTCTGTCGGTGAGTCTAGCGAAAATTTGGTCGATTTTGTTTATCTTTTCACAGAACAATCTCTTGATTTCATTAATTTTTCTATTTTTTTTTAGTATCTATTTCATTTACTTCTGATCTGATTTTTATTGTTTCCCCATTCCTCCTGATTTTGACCCTTTTTCAACTTTTTCCTATTCTGTTAGGTGCTCTGTTACATTGTTTATTTGCGATTTTTCTTGTTTGTTGAGATAGACCTGTATTGCTATAATCTTCCCTCTTAGAACCACTTTTGCCGTATCCCAATATATTCTGGCATGTCATATTTTCATTTTCATTTGTCTCCACAAATTTCCTGATTTCTCCTTTGATTTCTTCATTGACCCAATCATTGTTTGGTAGAATTTTGTTTAATCTCCACACATTTGTGGATTTTCTAAATTTTTTCATATATTTGATTTCTAGTTTCATACCATTGTCATAAGAAAAGCTGTTTCATAATATTTAAATCTTATTAAATTTATGGAGACTTGTTTTGTGCCCTAATATGTGATCAATCCTGGAGTATATTTCATGTGCATTTGAAAATAATGTGTATTTTTCAGTTTTTGGATGGAATGTTCTGTATAAACCTATTAAGTCCATTTGTTCTGGTGTGTTCTTTAGGGAAACTGTTACCTTACTGATCTGTTTGTATGGTTTATCCATTGGTGTAAGTGGAGTGTTACAGACTCCTACTAATATTGTGCTACTGTCTAGTTCTCCTTTTACGTCTCCTAATAATTGCTTTATATGTATAGGTGCTCTGTTGGGTGCATAGATATTTACAAGTGTTATATCCTCTTGTTGGATTGTTCCCTTGATCATTATGTAGTACCCTTCTTTGTCTCTTGTTACAGTTTTTATTTTAAAGCCTATTTTGTCTGATATGAGTACTGCTACCCCAGCTTTCTTTTCATTGCCATTTCCATGAAGTATCATTTTCCATCCCTTGACTTTCAGTTTGTGAGTGTCTTTAGGTCTGAAGTGTGTCTCTTGTATGCAGCATATATATGGGTCTTGTTTTTTTTTAATTCAATCAGCCACTTTATGCCTTTTAATTGGAGCATTTAGTCCATTAACGTTTAAGGTAGCTATTGATAAGTATGTACTTACTGACATTTTATTTTTTTTTACTTTTGTAATGGATGTTTTAGTAGTTCTTTTCTGTTCTTTTTTCCTTCTCTTGCTCTCTTCCTTTGTGATTTGATTGCTTTCTTTAGTGTTATCTTGGGTTCTTTTTTCTTAGTTTTTTGTGTATTTATTATAGGTTTCTGGTTTGTGATTACTGTTGGGTTCGTATATAGTAACCTATGCATATACAAATCTATATTAAGTTGATGGTCCCTTTGTTTGACTTCTATCTGAGAGCTATACTATTTTGCTCCCCCCTCCCACATTTTATGTTTTTGATACCATATCTAACCTCTTTGTGGTGTGTTTGTACCCCTTATCCTCTTATCGTGGAAATAGATATTTTTTCCTGTTTGTGATGTTCTCTTTCTCCCTTAAATAAGTCCCTTTTGCATTTCTTGTAGGACTGGTTTCTTGTAGGACTGGTTAATTGCTTCAATTTTTGCTTGTCCTGGAAACTCTTTATCTTTCCTTCCATTCTGAATGATAACCTTGCCTGGTAGAGTATTCATGACTGTAGTTTTTTTTTTTTTTCACTTTCATCACTTTATATATATCATACTACTCTCTTCTAGCCTGTAAGCTTTCTGCTGAGAAGTCAGCTGATAGCCTTATGGGGTTTCCTTTGTATGTAACTTGTTGTCTTTCTCTTGCAGCTTTTAGGATTCTCTCTTTATCTTTAATTCTTGACATTTTAATTATGATGTGTCTTGAGGTGCGCCTCTTTGTGTTGATTTGTTTGGTTCTCTCTGTGCTTCCTGTACCTGGATGTCTGTTTCCTTCTTTAGGTTTGGGTAATTATCAGCTATTATTTCTTCAAATAGATTCTTTGCCCCTTTGTCTCTCACCTCTCCTTCGGGGACACCTATAACATGGATGTTAGTGGACTTGAATTTGTCCCAGTAGTCCCATAGACTGTCTTCACTATTTTAAATTCTTTTTCTCTTTTATCTGTTCAGCTTTGGTGATTTCCTTTAGTCTTTCATCCAGCTCACTGACCCATTCTCCTGTATCCTCTACTCTGTTTTTAAGACCCTCTAGTGAATTTTTCACTTCCAGTATTGTATTCTTCATTTCTGATTGGTTCTTGTTATATCTTCCATTTCTGTGTTGATGTTCTCAGTGAGTTCATCCATTCTTCTTCCAAGATCAGTGAGTATCCTTATGCCTCTGTCTTTGAACTCTCTGTCAGGTACATGGCTCATTTCTGTTTCCTTTAGTTCCTTTTCTGGTGTTTTGTCCTCTTCCCTTACTTGGAACATATTTCTTTGCCTCCTCATTTAACCCTTTTCTCTGTGCTTGTATCTATGTGTTAGATAGTTTAGCACTTCTGATCTTGGAGGGGTGACATTATATAAGTGATGCCTTATGAGGCCCAGCAGTGTACTTCCCTCTTGTCACCAGTTCCAAATGTTCCAGGAATGAACCCTGTGTGGGCTATTCCTGTCTTTCTGTTCTGGTGGGGTTGCTCTTGCCGTAGGTGCCCAGGGAGACTGAGCTAGGCCCCTGGCCAGCTGGTTGTAGTGTTCAGCTGTGAGTAGTTGTTGTGGGCTCTCAGTCTCTTTATAGAGTATGGAGGGTCCCAGAACAGTGGGTTGCAAGCTCTAATAGCACATTCCTGTTGCAGTTTTTCTTTCAAGTGAGTAGGCCCCCAGCATGGCTGGTTGGTAGACTCAGAGGCTTACAGTTGCTATAAGCCTTTGGCCCATGAGACTCTTGTCAGCTCTCTGAGGATTGCTGCTGTGTGGGGCTGGCCTCAGGCACAGGAGCACCAAATTATTTTAGGTTTGGCAAGATAGTTCCCAATCCCCATGTGGCTGTTTGCTAAGCACAAGTCTTCTGCAGCTGACAAGCCTCACTAGCCACAGGGCAACACACAGTCAACACACTCCTGCTCCCTGCGCACACCCCGACGCCCTGAAGTGGTCACAGTCACTCTAAGGCAGCAGCCGCACTCGCTCCACACACACCACACACTCTCCACCCACTCTTCAGACACCTCAGCCCCAGAGAGGTGGACCCACTCACCAGGCTCCAGAGAATCCAGGTAGCTTGTTTAGCAGGCCGACAAGTTGCCTGAAGGCTTCTTGTTTAGGGCCAATCCCAAGGGCAGGAGGCTTTCCTTGGCTGAGCTGTATTACATCTGGGCTCTAGTAGGTGAGGCAGAGCCTGGGCTAGCAGGCCAGCAGGAGAACTCCAATGGTGTCTGCCAACATCTGTGTCAGCATGCCCATACCAGGTCACAAAAATGGCTGCCGTCAATGTCCCAGTCCCTCGAGAAGTCTCACCTCTCACCGAGATGCACCCAGAGCTTATCAAGTGAGTCTCTTTTTACCCAAGGAATGTGTACTTTTCTTTCTTGTGATTTTAGGTTGCGTTCCAAAGTGGGTGAATTTGTGCATGTACCTTTAGAACCAGCTTTCAATTCTTTGTGTCCCAGCTATTCTGGGGGTGTTCCACATTGTTGTTAGAAGGCAGCAAAGCCAGATATTATGTCGCTCCTCTCGGTTATGTTTGGTCAAAAAAATGCCTATAGAAGAAATGCTCCACAGCTCAGGCCCGCTACTCTTCATGGGAAGGCGGTGTACCTTTGTGTTGCTCCTGGGAGACTGGGAAGCATTGTGGCTTGTGAAGGTGGCATTTCTTTTTCTCTCATGAAAGGAATTTCTGGCTCTTCCAAATCAATTAAGACTGTTATTTGTTGTAGGGGTTCCACTTATCCAGTTTTTGGTTCTCTCTCAGGGATAATTTTTCCAAGAGTAATTGTAAATTGGCTGTGTCCCTGGGAGAAGGTGAGTTCAGAGTCTGCCCATGCTGCCATCTTGAATTCTCTCTGATATTTGCAATTCTAGTAAAATTATACAGTGATAAAAATGTAGCATCTTTCCTCCTGACTCTCACGATTTATTCTTAGAACATTTAACACTGAGCTTAGGGGCATGTGCCTCAGATTGAATCCTGCTTCCATCTGAGATAGAGAAAGCTAGTCCACAAGAAGATTCCTTCTGGTAGTGGATATGGATGTGGTAGAGCTAGGTTGGGTTTGTCTCCATTTGTTAGCAATCTTATAACATGAAGCCTGGGTTTAATCTGTTCCCCTTGTGGTACTTTTATGCTCCCAAGTTATTGCCTTCCCCTGAGAGACAGGAGACAGAATGAAGCCAAAATGGTTTTTCACTTCTATGCCTGGGGCATATTCATGCCTGGAAGTGAATCAGAAGTGGGTCAGACCAAGAATCTCCATAGGTGCTCTTGGTGTTTGGAGAGGACAGAATAGGTAAAGATTTGGTGCTGAGAGAAGAGAGAAAAGGTGGGTTACTTTCAACAGGTAAATGAGCCGATGACATTTGAATTTTCATGTAATATTAAAATCCATGTGAAGAGCCTCTTACTTTTACCATTAGCTAAATACTATAGAGGTGAAGAGTTAGGGTGATATCTAATATCCTGTATTTAGAGAAAGAGAATGTTCGGCTGAAGTAACTGACTGGATTGCCACCATCTTAGAGTCCATTACAATTCCAAGATTCTAGGGATGTACCTTCATGACATCGGGTTATTCATGGTTTATGATCATTCATGTCCAGAACTCGGTGGACACTTGTAGACATTGAAGGCAACTTAATGGTTTGTGTGGCTGCAGTTTGTTTCATTTTGCTTAAGTTATCCCTTGTGGGAAATAAGATGGATAATAAAGATATAAGCCTTGAAATGTAAGAATAAACTTTCAATAGTATAAATTTATTCTTTGTCAATTCTATAAGGAAATGGTTTTTGGGATAGGGAACTTCCTGGAGATATGAAGTCACAGTTCACAGGCAGCAAGCCCTCTAACTCCACTCAAGGTTGGACCTTATTAAAGTGAATCCAAACTAAAAATCTGAAAAAAAATGGGTGCTTCTTGTAATAGTGAGCCCTGGGCCCCCACTAGGGGAGGGAATGTTGGCACAAGAACCATGGGCCTTTCTATGAAAAAAGATATGTATAGTTGAGTAAATGTTGACAGGTTTTATCATTTTTCCCATTAAACAGTGCAGGTTTGCATCTCTTATGCTGCTAATTTTATGCTCAGTACATGAGTTTAAACTACTGATATTGTAGTTTCCTATTGCTCTTGTAACAAATTGCCGCAACCTTAACGGCTTAAAATGACCTAGATTTATTATCTTGCAGTTCTGTTGTCAAATATCCAAAATAGATCTCCCTGGGAGAATATCAAGGTGCTTGAAGGATTGTGTTCCTTCTGGAAGATGTAAGGAAGGATCTGGTCTTTTTCCTTTCTCAAGCTTTAGAAGCTGCCCACATTCTTTGCCTTCTGGCCCCTTCCTCCATCTTCAAAGCCAGCAGTGTCTGGTTGAGTCTGTCTCACATCCCATCACTCTAACACTGACTGGTCTGCCTCCATCTTCCACGTTTAAGGTTCATTGTGATTTCATTGGGGCCATCTATGTAATCTTCCTATCTTTATGTCAGTTGATAGGGACTGGAGGCTGGGCATTCCAAGATCAAACTCGGGCAGGTCAGGTATCTTGTGAGAGTCTGCTTCCTCATGGACTGCCGTCTTCTCACTGTAAACCCACATCACAGCAGAGACAAGTTAGCTTTCTAGGGTTTTTTTAGAAGGGACTAATCTTATTCATTAGGGCTCCACCCTCATGACCTAAGGACCTCCCAAAAGCACCATCTTCTACCTCCATCACACTGGACTTCAGGTTTTCAACATATGAATTTCATCAGGGGAGGGATATTTACATTTAGTCCATGGTATCATGATAGATCACATTTTCACAGGTTCTAGGTATGAGGACATGGACATATTTGAGACACCATTATTCTGCCTACCACACCTAGTAAAAATAAAACTCAACTGTGTAATAAGTAAACACTTTGGTCAGAACATGATCTTTAAGGAGAAACATTTCAATGACTTACAGGATTGTCAGAGATAATAGAGGATGTCTAATGAAATTTAAATTTCAGATCAACCATGAATAATCTTTTTGAATATGTACGTCCCAAATATTATACATGATATATTATGCAAAAAAATAGTGATTGCTTATCAGAAATTCACATTTAACTCTGTGTCTTGTATTCTTACTTACTAAGTCTGTGAATGCAAGTCATTGAACATTAATAAAAACAGATACATGTTTATTCTAAGTTGTCCATCTCTGAGAGCAAAAAATAAGAAAACAACATATAAGGTTACATCACAGGTCTCTTTTAAAAGAAGTGCTAAGGTTCTTTGATGTGTCAACAGGCAAATTTACCCTATAGTTAGATCTTTTCAGTAATTCTTCAGTGGTTTTTCATTATATTTCTTTGATCAAGTGCTTCATTTGAAATTAATCTCTTTAAAGCAACTACTCCAACATCTTAGATTCATTAAGGGGCAGGTGTTAGGATGAAAAATCCTATAGTACCAAGAGGGCTGAGAGATCTGAAAAGTAGCTGACAATATCCATTTTTGTACAGGTTCTCTTGAGGAATTAAAAAATATCAAATGGTAATCCTAGAACTTAAGCAATATTTGAAGTAAAAATCACAATGAATGGATTTAACAGGAGATTGGCTAAAACAGCAGGAGATCTGTGGATTAGAATACAGATCAGTGAAAAATTTCCAGATCAAAGACACAGAGATAAAATAATGGAATATATAGAAATTAGCCTAAAATACATGTGAAAGCACAGTAAGAGGTGTAATATATATGCAATTCTATTCCCAGGCGGAGAAGAGAAATAGGACAGAGAGCAGGAATTCTTGAAGGGATAATGGCTGGAGATGTTCTAAAACCAGTGGAAGATATTAGCGCATAATTCAAAAAGCTCTGCAAAATACAAACAGGATATAGACAAAGAAAACTATAACTAGAATTTCAGAGAAAAACCCTGTTCTTTGGAAAAATCTCCTCGTTCGGTTTAGATATATTTGGAAAGAGGGCATGTGCTAATTTTCTTAAAGTTAGGTTCACGGACCAATAAAAATAACGAACTAGCGGGGCCGCCCTGGTGGCGCAAGCGGTTAAGTGCACGCGTTCCACTGTGGCGGCCCGGGGTTCGCTGGTTCGGATCCCGGGCGTGCACCGACGCACCGCTTGTCGCGCCATGCTGTGGTGGCGTCCCATATAAAGTAGAGGAGGACGGGCAGGGATGTTAGCCCAGGGCCGGTCTTCCTCAGTAAAAAAAGAGGATAGTTGGCAGATGTTAGCGCAGGGCCGATCTCCTTACAAAAAAATAAAAAATAAAAAAATAACGAACTAGCTGCAAGGTTCAAGATATTTCCTCATTATTTTTATCCTGATACTTCAGCACAACAGGATAGGTGTGATTTTCTGCTTTGAAGTCACAAGTTAGCAGGTTTAAAGAGTTTAAGTAAGATGCAAGTTGACATGGTTGGAAAGCAGTATGGCAATGTCTCAAATTCTGAGCTTATCCTGTCTTTTTTTAAAGTCCAAATTAAACAACTCCAGCTCCCAAGCCTTATAAATTCAGACAAATATTCAAAAGTTTCTTAAGATTCCCAGTTGGTGCTTATGCTCACAATATTTTGTCTCAACGTCTACTTCAAACTTCTCCATAACCTTCTCTTTCCAATTCCACCTCACTTCCTGTGGCAACCGCCCTCCTGCTTTGTGACTTTGTACCCGAATGACTGATTCTCTCTCCAATTTCTCAAAATTTCACAATCACATTGCCATTTAGTGAAACAGCATTTTGTGAAAATTTGAAGATAATGGTACATGGTTACTACACAGAAGTGTCAAAAATAAAATTGTGAATCAGAATGCCCTTGTGAAATAGAATAAGGGAAACATCATTTAAAATGAAGTCCAGGGATGAGAACTAGACTTTTGGGGGTGAACATGATGCAGTCTGCAGAAAATTCAAAATAAATGATGTATACCTGAAATTTCAATAATGTAATAAACCTATGTGACGTCAAGAAAAAAGAAAAAAAAAGAGTTTTGTGAGCCAGAAGCGGGAGCTCTCACACACTACTGATCAACCTCAATTACAGAAAGAACTATCAGTTACAGACCCCAACAGAAAGAGATGAACATTGCGTCACAACAAGAAATGGGCTACTCCAGCAACTCTGCCATGAGAACCATCACTACCCTGAACTCTCGCTTTCCACCAGTGGACTTTTGTTCAAAACAACTTCTCCTCACTTCCTTCTTTTACTCTATAAAGTGGTATTTCACTCATTGTTTGCTGTATTTGTCTATGGCTTTTGCTATAGTTTGTTTATCCTAAATTATAGTTCTTCTGCTATTCACAAGTAAACTCATTTTGCTGGTGAAATAACTGCCTGTTTTATTATTTAGCTGAACACATTTTTTCTAAAGATTTACAGACATTCTTATGTATTAATCTCTCCAGGCCATGTCTTGTCATATTATAGACTCACTTTCCATTTAGAAGTAAAACTTCCTTTCATTTTTAATTTCTAATTCCACGTGGAAAACCAAAAATTATTTTATTTTTAAAAATGTAGAGCTACTTAGCTCTTACTTGCTTTCATCTCTGTTTTACAGATGTACACAGTTGTCTTGGCTTTCAAGACTAAAATAGCTATTAAAGTGAAAGAGTAATTTCTCCCTGAAAGAATTGTGCCATCCCCCTAGAACACGGGAATGAGTGACATTGTTACAATGTCACTCAATAACATGTTTGCTGTGTTAAACTTCATCTCATCTATACAGTCAAAGATGAATACTTCCCAACACCAACAGAGTGACTCATCTATTATCAAGGAAAAAGTCATAAATTATTAAAGTAAGTGATTAAATCAAGAGAGGACTAAAGGTAAAGTGTGGCCAGTGAATTGGAGTTGTGGAATTACAGGCTCAGATCCCGTCCTCATGTAAAATATTGATTACCTGTTGGTTATGGGTTGCGTTGCATTAATTTTTATTAAAATATTGCACGATACGATTTATGTTGACTACACATTTTTGACAGTGACTTTAAGTTTCACACCCTTTGCAAGTACTTAGCACTCCTCACCCCAGTCTTGAACCCGTTATGAGGTGTCTCTATCTGGATAAAATTATTTTTCTTCGAACAATGTCTATTTCTCTTTTGAGTCTGGTGTCACAAGGAAATCCAAGAGACCATTTTGGAGCAAAAGAGCATTTACCCAGAGGTAAATTATAGATGCATTGAGTGAAGAGATAATGCAGAGAGACAGAGAGCTGCTTACATATACAGGCTACAGAACTGAACTCTATATTTAACAACCAAACCCTCCCAAGGAAGAGACAGCAGGATGAGGGCCGCATCCCCATTATTCCCTGGCCGCCAATGGTCTCTTTCTCTGGTGTTCAGTCCTCTCTCTGTGTTGCATGCAACATTGTCTTCATTTAATTTGCTTCCATAAGGGCATATTTTTCCAAAACACATACTTGCATCCTATGATGCCCACATGGAGAGAAATGCTTTACATAACTCAGCTTTGCCATCCAACTGACAGTAATTTAGGAAGCAATGTCTCCCCTAGATGAAGAGCACATAAATGAATAAGACAGTCCACACCCATAGAGTTGTACAGCCCCACAGAGAATGAGAAGTTTACCAACCTGTTTGCAAGGAGGGCTGAGTAAGAAGCTCAAATAATAGGAAGTGAGGAAGTGGGGAACATAGAGGAAGGAGGGGCTGCTTCTTGTGCACATCAGTTATGGTTTCCTGAAGGAAGGAGGTGGCGTTCCAGTGGTGACTGGATGAATGTGGCCCACGTCTGAGGGGTGATGGGAGCAGGTGAGGGCAGGGAGAGCAATCAGCATGTTATAAGACAGCACAGGCGGTAATTGGGGAAGGTCAGGTGACCTGAAGAGCACAGGAGGGTCCCATTTTCTAGCCCCCATGGTCAGTATGGGGAACTTAAAGGGAATCCTCAAGGATTTTGGAGATCAGCCTGTGTGATCAAACACCACAAAACAACCACAATGACCAGAAGGCAAGATTATTTGTCTTTGAACAAAGTGGTTTAATCTGGTTAAATTTTACATGTGATTGCAAATCGAGCAGTTTCTGACACCACATCTGCCACAGCAATTTCTCTGCTTTCTTATTAATATCATGTGCAACATCTTGACCCGAGGAAGCCGCAGCTGCCAATCAGTCTCCTCCCATTAAGGCACACAAGGAAAGAGCATGTGCCTCCATTCTGAACGCAGCTAGAAACACTTTCTATGAACCGAGTATAACCTAAAAAGAAAATAAAAAACACCAAAGAATGTCAGAAATCAAAGCACCAAGTCAGAAAGACACACTGGTTCCCCTTGAGCAAATCCTCAGGTCTTTCCTTCCCAAGGCTGCGATTATAATGTCAGATAGTAAGACGTACCATTTTCAGGCAGATACTGGCACCATGGTCGTCCCAGTGGGGACTCCTGTTTCTAGAACCAGAAGGTTGTGCTCCGTGTCCCCCTGACTGGGTTTTGCCAGTGCTCTGTGCAAGTTCACCTCCCCCACAGGGGAGAATCTCCTCATCGTTATCTGCAGTCAGTTCTCACACACAGGACAGTGGCTTCAGTATCAAAAACAGCCAGCTAGTGTCTATTTTCCCTGTTTTATTTTCCAAGTCATTTACTCAATTATGTTTTTCATCTGAAATGGGAGGAAAAATGCAGATTAAAAGGTAGGAATTGTTTAATGAAAACTTAACATGTAAGTAACCCACGATGGCAAAATCACCATGGTTAAAAACATTTTTGTAAATTTTTTTTAATATCTACGAATTATCTCAGATGTGGTCTCGATCTCACACATCCCTCTCCCCTTCGTTGCTCCTTCCATCATTTCTGCCTTCTCATCGTCCTTCTATTCTCCTCTTCCTAACTCATTTTCCCTCCTTCCTCCCTCTCTCCCTGCTACTGTTCTAAGTGTTGCAATATAGTTGCAAACAAAATTGATAAAATAAGGGTTTTTCAGTGTAATTTCTAATTAAGAGTGATCTCAGGTCCCAGCCTCACATATTCTCTCTCTCTCCATATTTTCATCCCTGTCTGCATCTCTCCCTTCCTCTCTCCTGCCTTCCTTCACTCCTTTATTCTATTTCCATAATACCAAGGATATCAGAAAAGTTATCCAATTTTAAAGACTGGTTTTGAGGGTCTGTGTTCCAGTGTGAACCAAGAGTAGGGCTATCAGGGGTGTGTCCTTGAAAATCTCAGAGCTGCAAAATCAGAGGCACGGGGGTACTTCCCAGGGGAGGTCCCACAGTGCGGGCTGGGCTTTGTTATTCTCTAAGATTCCATTACCCAGAGACTCTAGCCTTTAAATATAAAGATTTATAAAGTGACATCTGCACTTCTGTCCTTGGACAAAATCTAATTTCTTGCTTTTATCAAAAAAGAAAAGTCACCTAACAGAGGCATCCATGGTTATGCAGCAGTGTTTGCATGAAGAGCAGCGAGGAGATGAGATTTACAAGCCATCTGCCTCCTTCAGATGGGCTGAGAAAGGATTGTGATCTGTGCAGTAAGTTCTTAAAGTCCGTCCACGTGGAAAGACATTGTGCCTGGTTCTCATAAGCCGTCCATAGAGTCTGTTTGATGTAAGAGTGTGTGTAAAAGAGAGAAGAGGGAGAAGGATAGAAAGGGGGAAACAAAGACAGAGAATGAGAGGTAAAGAATCTTGGAAAGGAAGAGAGAGATGGAGAGGGAGAGAGATGGGAAAAAGGAGGGATAGAGAAGAGGAAAGAGAAGGAGAGGGAGATAGAAGGAGGAGAGGGAGAGAGAGATGAAGAGGGAGGGGGACAGATGGGAAAAGAGAAAGATTCTGACCTAGTTTTCCAATTGTTCAACCCTGTGTCTCCCTGGCCCACCTTAACGTGGAACAGGCAACATGAAGACAAAGAGCACTGCAAGGAGGAGACACAGGATCCTCATGCTGACGGCTGGTGAGCTTAGTAGCAAGCTGAGATGGGAGAGGACCCTGAGCTTTGCACTTTATGAAGGGTCCAGGCTACTGGCAGAATTTAGTAATTGGCTGCAACTTTCATAATTATGAAAACCTCTCCTGCCTTTGGGACCAGAAATTTCTTCCTGTCTTGCTCAACTGGGGTGGTGCGTGGATGGGGTGAGGGGCCAGGGTTGTATCCACGTGTGGACATAATTCCTGGCTCTCATTTGCCTGCCTTGTGAAACTTTCCATCTGCCAACTTTGTTTTTCCTGAGTCTGGGGTCAGTCTTGCTCAAACCCAGCATCCCTAAAGGTAGTCATGGTTTCTCATAGCAAAAGGAGGGCTTTGGGCACTAAGGGAAGATGGATGTGGTGAGCCTGACCCTCCTGAGAATATCATGAGATGGTAACATTCATGTGAAAAGTCTCCTAAAATTTACCATCGTCCCAACAAGATGAGTGATGAGACAGGTAGGAGCTCAGTTTCTCTTCATCAGAGACAGAATGAGAGGATGAACTTGTGACTAGATGCATCTCCCGAGTATCTAGGAATGACTAAGGGAGGACAACACTTGTAGCCTGACTTTACTCAGTAACTCAGGAAACATTCAGGGCTACATTACTCCCATGCTTTGAGAGCTGGGGGGTTATTTGCTTTTCAGAGATTCAAAGTTGAGCATCTAACCTGCCATTTGGATCTTGTGGTGAAGCACTGAGTGAACCTCCAAGTCCTCCACACTCTCTACCTATTGTAGGTGGGTCCCAGATGTGAAGAAGCCCATAGAATTTCGGGCTTCTGTCAGGCCTCCCAGCATCACTCAGACCCTCACCATTCCTCGGAGACCGAGCAAAGCAAATGTTGGACCCTGGGAATGGACAGAACCTTGTGCCTGGTGCTCAGTGGGGAGAGTTTTCTGAGGGAATCTAAATTGCATTGATCGTATTTCCTTCCTCTTTAGCTCTAAATGAAGTTTGCCAGAGGCAGACAGCTATTTATACACATTAAAATTATCTATAGATAATACAATTATTTACTGTGTTTGTAAGAAAAAATCTATAATCCAGGGTGAGCTTTGACAAATGCTATAATACAACACTGGAAAAAGAAGTAGAATTTTATCTTGGTCTACTTTATCTCTTCATTTAAAATGCCATGTTTTCAACATCTATGGTTTGCAGCAAGGTGGAGATGTTTTTAAATGGCAGGCGTTGATGCTATGATGTAGTCAAGGCCATCGATGACTTTCCACATGAGGAAGTTTATAATTTTTTTGTGATGAATAGAGCTGGGTTAGGATGCTATAGGAAGGTCAAAAGGAGCTCCCATCCAAGGCTCTAAGTGTATTCACCAACGGGTCACATCCCTTCTTGTAACTATGTTTCCCTGTGTGGTAAGCGGGCTTACATTGCTGAGCATGTTCATCAATCCTGACTCTAAAAGTGTTTCTCCCAGGGGAAGTAAGCATAGGGAAAAACTGAATATGAAACATCACCCAAAGTGGTGTTCGTTGGTATCCACTGGGGACTGGTTCCAGAACTGTCCATGGATACCAAAATAACGCGGATTTGCAAATCCCTAAGACAGACCTCTAGCTCTACAGTGCGCCATCTGTGGATACGAAGGGCAGCCTCTATATGCTCTCGCTAAATCCAATTCTCTTTTAATGTATAGTTGTATATCTTCTATATTTATTTCATCTTTCAAAGGAAGAGGAAAATATCATGACACTTCAACCTAATTATCTCAGCATTTATCTCTTAAGAAGAAGGAAAAATCCCCACATAAGTCACAATAACATTTGCATATATTAAAAAATGACAATAATTCCTTAATATCATTTAGTATCTGGTCAATATTCACATTTCCCCAATTGTTCTACGAACGTGCTTTATAGTTTTTGATTTTATCACTGGTTCTATTTTGATCTAGATTCACACATTGAGTTAGGTTTTTATGTCTCTTTATTTTTTAGTTTAAGCATTCTTAAAGAAATACTACACTTTGGAAAACCATTTTGAAGAAGTTGAATTAAGTTAATAGTTTCCATATTTTTCTATATTTGATATCAATCCTGACTCTTACTGGTTAAAATTATTGTGATAAAAGTAATACATTTTCATGTAAAAATTCAACCACAGAAAAGGGTGAATTTTCGTGTAATCATTTTCTAACTGCAGAGAACGACTAATAGCATTTTACTACTTATGTAATTGACATATGAAGTTCTATTACTTTCAGGTGTACAACATAATGATTCAATATTTGTGTTTGTTGTGAAATGGTTACCACAATAAGTCTAGTAATCATCCATCACCACACTGTTGTTAGATTTTTGTTGTGATGAGAACTTTTCTTTTAATATCCTTTGCAAATCTTCCACATTTTATGTGAGCTGCTGCCACATGTGGCCACTGATAGGGGTGTGGTATAGGTCCATGCCCAGGCACTGCACCCAGGCTGTCAAAGTGGAGTGTGCTGAACCTCACCACTAGGCCACCAGGGTTGGCCCTGTGATGAGAATGTTTAACACTTGCTCTCATTGCAACTTACAAGTATGCAATTCAGTATTGTTAACTACACTCACTGTTCTATATTACATATACATTATATCTTTTTGACTTATTTATTTTGTAACTGGAAGTTTGTACCTTTTGATTGTCTTCAACCATTTCTCCCATCCACCACATCTGGCAACCATCAATATGTTCTCTGTATCTATGAGCTCAGTATCTGATATTTGTTTTTGTCCAGATTCCACATATAAGCGAGATAACATGCTAGTTGTTGTTCTCTGTCTGACTTATTTCACCTAGAATAATAACCTCAAGGTCCATCCATGTTGTCAAAAATGACAATATTTCCTTCTTTTTTGTGGCTCAATAGTATTCCATTTTGTATGTATATAACGTCTTCTTTATCCATTCATCCATCGATGGACACTTAGGTTGTTTCCATACCTTAGATACTGTGAATAATGCTGCAATGAACATGGGGGTGCAGATATATTTTTGGGGGGGTGTTGAGGGAGATTTTCCCTGAGCTATCATTCGTTGCCAGTCTTCCTATTTTCGCTGAGGAAGATTAGCCACGAGCTAAAATCTGTTCCAATATTCCTCTACTTTGTATGTGGGATGTCGCCAAACATGGCTCAATGAGTAGTGCATTGGTCTATATCCAGGATTTGAACCTGCAAATCCTGGGCCACCACAGTGGAGCTCAGGAACTTAAACAATATGCCACTCGGTCAGCCCCAGATATCTTTTCGAGTTAGTGTTTTCATTTCCTTTGGGTAATAGCATGACTTTCTGTATACTAATTCCCCTGCCCAGATCCCAGTGTGTTTGTGAAGGTCCAGTTAGATGACAATGTAAAATTGGCCAGAAATCTGAAAATCACTGTGAAAATTATAACCCACGGGTCACTGGGGACAACAGCCTGAAAGAGTAGGTAGCATCAGCATGGTTGCCTAAGGACATGGGGCTTAGGGTTCCCATCAGGAATTCCTATGATTGCAGCTGCTTCTTTTCCATTGGCAAGGTCTAAGGGTGACAACTTTGTGGCTATGTTCATCCAGGAGACAAAGCATAGGGACACCTTTATCCATCAAAGGTAGGGTTATTATCTCACTTCAGCAAGGAGACAACCAGTGAAACCATGGTGTGCCTCACCAAAAGCCAGAGATGTATTTATTATGGGATTCAGAGGATTGCTGAGTTTAGGTAAAATTTGAACAAATTAGTAGTTTCCACAGGCTTAATGCAAAACAAGGCTGTGTATAAAATGGTTCCCCAGAAGCCTGGGCTGAGAGGGAGACTCATGGTCCTCTCCCTTACAAGAAGACAAATGTTGTGTCCCCAACCCCTTTTACCTGCAACTTAGTAGGAAAGTGAGACCATGTATCTGTGGCCAAGTGGCTCAGCTCCCCAGAAAAGAGTATGGTGTCTATTCCTATAGATACACTTTTGAACAGTGAAGTCTTTCTCATCTACAACTTTACAGAACAAGGTTTCTCAGCACAGAGTCCTCGACGTTAATTAACAGAAACAGTTTTTACTGATTCCCATCTCTTTTGGCCACAGCCTGCTTCACAAGTTGTGACAGTCACACAGGGATCAGCTCTCAGAAGGGCTCAGTGCTTGGTTTAATGCTCTGCTACCACCGCTGACATTCCTAATATTTTTTCTTTGAACTTATGTTTTGTAAGTAAGTCCAGTGGAACAAGAGAGCCTGCACCTGTGCAGAGCAGATAAGTTCAGGGTGCATGATGGGATCAGGCCCACAAACACCAAGGTCAGGGCATTTGCTACAGTTGGCCCAGAATCCCAGAGCACACACACCCCTGAAGCAGCCCAGGCACCTTGGGAATGAGGGAGTGGATGTGACCCGGATTGGCAGTGATGATGGCAGCCACAGGAGCAGTGGCCTGGGCACTGGAAAAAGGATGATCGTGTGGAGGCAAAACTGAGGCCTTTGTGCCCGTCTATCCTCAGAACCGCTCCTAGAATATCTGCCCAGATAGTAATTCCAGGCCTCATGCACCTGCACAGGAGTTGTGGGCACTTAGGTAGTAAACTGTGCTAAGTTATTGCAAAATGAGAATATGCACAAGTACATTGCAAGAAAGCGTACTAAGTGTTTTTAGACATCTACAAATCGTTTAGAGTTCTTTAAGGAGTTATCAGATTTAGAAATTGAAATTAAACCTCCAAAGATACAATCAACGTAGAAGAGCACTATTTTCATATAAGGCTTCAGAGGAATCAGTGATCAACAAGGAAGACAAATTTTCAATTAATTCTTCCTTCTTATTGAAGACAACAGCAATAGGATGCATAAACAGGAGTTCTTAAACAAAACTCATGAAGCCAATTTCAGGTTCTTGTGGGCTTCTCCAAGTTACAGAAGGAAACGTCAAAATACCATTGTATAAAATTACTTTTAAAATTAAATTCAAAGTTACCTGAAACTGATTTCTCTAACAAGTTAAGCCTTTTTATAAAAATTGTCCCACAAGACTCACCAGCTCATTACACTCCAATAAAAAGTTTAAAAACACAAAGGAATCACCAGCTCTGAATGTAACAAAATTTATAGTGTAAAATAATGTCTCCCAATGTTGTCCTAGTTTACAAAAAACTCTTAACAGCTCCAGTAACAGTTGCATCAGCAGATTCTTCTCAGAAGAATGAATGAAGTTGCTTATAGTATAAGTTTTGATGATCTAAAATAAATTTTCAGAAAACAATTTATAATCTATCAAGGTATCCCACTCGTCAAGTATTATTGTTTATTCTATTAAAATTATGACATTGAAAATATTTTTTTTGCTATTTGTAAGTGGATGTAATTCCAGTATAACGATTATTCCCATTACATTTTATATGCAATAAAATACTTTTAAAAAGAAGAATATGTCTCAATGCCTTTTAACACGACTTTTCTTTTTCCGCCCTTTGAACAAGATGTCCCACATTTTAATTTTGCAGTGAGCTGTGTTCAGTAGCTAGTGCTGCTTATGGCCACTCTTATACATGTTATCTCATTTAATTCTCATAAACAACATAACCAGGCAGGCATTATCCAATTTTACAGAAGATGATCCCGGGGCCTAGAGGGCTTACAAGTCATATTGAAAGCCACAAGCCACCAAACAAGAGATATGTTTGGATATATCTCCAAACAAAATCAGTCTCTCTTCAAAGGCCAAGCTCCTTGCTACTCCCCACCACAGTCCCAGGCTGCTCAGAGAGTGTTCCCAGACCTTCTCCATGGCCCCAAAGCTGGACTAATAATCTGTGAGTGGCAGTTTCCTGTGCTGCTGCTGTCATCCTCTCAGCCTCAGGAGACATTGGGAGCATTACAGGAACATAATCCTTTCAGTTTGTTCCGTGTTTCCTTTGTTGTATAGAAATTTTTCAGTCTGAGTTAGTCCCACTGGGTTATCTTTGATTTTGTTGCTTGTTCTTTTGGCATCAAATCCATAATATCAATGTCAAGACCAACGTCTAAGAGCTTTTCTCCTTTTCTCCTCTTTCTTACAGGAGTTTTAAAGTTTTGGGTCTTATGTTTAAGTCTTTAATCCTTTTTGAGTTGATATTTTTGTGTGGTGTAAGAGAGCGGTCTGATTTCATTCTTCAGCATGTGGACATCCAGTCTTCCTAACACCATTTGTTGAAGAGGCGATCTTTTCCCATAGTGTATTCTTGGCACCTTGTCAAAGATTAGTTGCCCATATTTGTATTGATTTATTTCTGGGCTCTCGATTCTGTCCCATTGACCTATGTGTCTCTTTCACTGCCAGTATAATATTGTTTTGATTATAGCTCTGTAATATAATTTGAAATCAAGAAGTGTGATGTCTCCAGTTTTGTTCATCTTGCTCCAGATTGCCTTTAACTATTCAGGGGGTTTCAAAGTTCCGTAAATATTTTAACATTGATTTTCTATGTTTGTGAAAAATGCCATTGGATGTATTGAGACTATCACTTTAAATATAATTCATATTTTTTCATAGGAAAAGGAATAATGACTCGGTTGGATCCAACTAAATTCCTCACTAACATTTACCAGATAAAGATGGAACTAGAGCTGAATATTAATTGGAGTATAAAATTACCCCATCATACTTCAGAATATATTTTGCTATAAGCTTGGAAGTCTGCATTTATTAACACAGTTTCATAGGTCTCAAATATATTTCTTTTATTCTATTTTTTAATAAAAATTATATATATTTAAAGTGTACAAAATAATGACTTGATATCTATACATAGTGAGATGATTACTGCTGTCATCTAATCAGCTAATTAGCTGAATCAGAAAAGCTAATCAGCATTTCTTCTCCTTACATAGTTGCCATCTTTGGTCTGTGTGGTGACAGCACCTGATATCTACTCTCTCAGCAAATTTCCAGTATTCAATACAGTGTTATTATCTATGGTCGTCATCTTGAACATTAGATCTCCAGACTTATCCATCCTTCGTAACTACCACTTGTACCCTTTCTATTCTGCTGTTATTGGGTGGAACTTTCTATACATTTCAATTAGGTCACTTTGGATGATACTGTTGTTCAAATCTTCTACCTCTAGACTGATACTTTGGCTGCTTTTTCTTTTCATTGCAAATATAGAAGTGTTCAAATATCCAATTGTATTTGCTAATTTTTCTCTTCCTTGTCTCATTTCTATCCGTATTCCCTAAGCATGTTAAATACTGTTGTTAGCTGCATTCTGATTTTGTAGTAATACATATTCTTGGTGAATTAACCAGTTTATCATTGTGACAAGTGCCCCTCGTTTTCGCTGGTAACACTCCTTGTCCTAAAATCTACTAGATTTATAGTCAATTAGCAAATAGAGTTAATTCTGTTTTCTTCAGATTAATGTTTCCATAGCTCATCTGTTTTTATCCTTTTATTATTACTCTATCTTGGTCTTTACATTTGATACCTAAAGTGGTTTATTTGCAGACAGCATGTATTTGAGTCTTTCTCTTTACTGAACTGACAGTCTCTCCCTTTAAGATAGAGTGTTCAGAATCTTAGCAGCACATTCATTGCATCATGTGGAGCCAAATATTCATAGGTATCATTTTCCATCTGCCTGAATAAATTCTTATTTTTTTGTCTCTTATACTACAGGTTGCAGGTTTACTGAAGAGGAATTTTCTTAGCTTTTTTTTTTTTTGGTTAAACAGTTTTTACGTAGTTTTTTCTTAAAAAAATAGAATATTTTTTAGAGAAGTTTCAAGTTCACAACAAAATGGCATGAAAGATATGGGGATTTCCATTTACGCTCTGACCCCACACGTGCACAGCACACCATTATCAACGTCTCCAACAGATGGTACATTTGTTACAATTGATGAACCCGCATTGACATGTTTTTATCAAGCCCATTTTACCTTCATTTTTGAAGTATTTGTTTGCTGGTATGGATTCTAGGTTGACATTTTTTCCTCTTGATATTTACAGTCATTGCTCCATTTTATTCTGGCTCCTATAGATTATGGAGAAAAGGTTGCTGTAGTTCTCTTTTTATTCTTCTGTATTTACTGTGTCTTTTCTCTCAGGTTGCATTTAAGATATTCTCCCTAGCACTGGTTAAAATAATTTGACTATGATATGCTTCCATGGTTTTCTTTAAGTGCATTCTGCTTAGATTGCTTTGAGTACTAAAGCTGTGGCTTTCTAGTCTCATCCAATTTTGAAAACAACTGGCCACTATTTCCTCAACTATATAGCAAAGGGATTATTTCAGGAAGAAGAAGGAGTAAATTTCACAGGTTGTAAAATTTACGAGAGTAATACATTCTGATAATGCTTGGAAAATCAGTTTAGTTCCCTAGTGGATTCCTTTACAGATTATCCTTAATTTGACTAAAAGGTGAGTTTTTAACACTTTCTAAATTCCTACTTGATAAGATCTCACACAATAACCAGCATTTTTTTGTGGTGTGTGGGTAAGATCACTGCTGAGGTAACATCCACACCAATCCTCGTCTTTTTGCTGAGGAAGATCGGCCTGGAGCTAACATCTATTGTCAATCCTCCTCCGTTTTTCCCCTAAAACCCCAGTAGATAGTTGTATGTCACAGTTGCACAACCTTCTAGTTGCTGTATGTGGGACGCTGTCTCAGCATGGCCAGAGCAGTGGTGCATCACTGTGAGCCCGGCATCAGAACCCCGACAGCCAGCAGGGAACACCCGCACAGAACCACTAAGCCTTAGGCTGGGCCTACAGCATTTTTTTTAAAAAGACAATCAAAGGTCTATCCCCGTGGTGCAGCGGCTCCGTAGGCATGCTCGGCTTCAGCGGCCTGGTGATCGGATCCTGGGTGCGCACCTAGGCATAGCTAGTCAAGCCATGCTGTGATGGCGTCCCATGTAATGTGGAGGAAGGTGGGCGCGGATGTTAGCCCAGGGCCAGTCTTCCTCAGCAAAAAGAGGAGGATTGGCAGATGTTAGCTCAGGGCTGATCTTCCTCACACACACACACACACACAAAGAAGATGACACAGCTTCCAATTATTTGAAAAAAATATGTAATTTGATTTTGTGTCTGTAAACTTGAAGGAGGCATTTTCACACTTTCAACATTCTCATCATGTTTTTCCACCTTTTATTTCTTTTTTTGGCAACACTTTTGTCTTCTCAGAGAAAAGTGGCCTATCTGTTCCTCCCTTTTAAGGCAGCCAGGTGCAGCATACCGGCAATTTATTTAGTAATAATGCTTTTGTACTGCATTTACCTTTCCTCCATTTCCTGCAATAAGGATAAAGAATCCACAGATAAGTTTTAGTAACCACTAAGCTAATACAATGGAGGTCTGTGCTTCTGTTCTCAGATTACATCAATCTTTCCTGTTGGCATTGAAGTTTTTACATCACTTTTTTCATCTCTAATTAACACGTATAACAGTGTTCCCATGAAGAGGTGGTTTTGTGGGCTGTTTAGTCTCTTCAGGGTGGGTCAGAAAAGACTGGAAAACCTGCTTTAATGTTCTTGATGATCCTAATCAGAAAAAAAAAAAAAAAGTGTTGTCTCTTTCCCATATGACAAATCTAAGTGTTCTAATGTTCCCTGGAGAATCGAGAGGGACTGACTCTGAACGGTAATTTCACAATTCTTTCAGCCCTCTCATTTCTCTACCCATCTTACCTGGAACAGCATCAAGAACAAGAAGAGTAATGCAAAGAGAAGGTAATGGATCCTCATGACTGACAGGCTTTGCAGCACCATGTGACTGGATGGAGAGATGTGCTCATTCACTTTAAAGCCTTCAGACACAGGTAGAAGTAAGCAATGGCTTCAATTCCTGTATTATTACAGTGATGACAATACGATGTGTTTCCTTATGCTTCATGCTAATGTCACTTGCCACACAGACCATGCCCACTGACCCAGGAGTTAGTGAAAAATCTAATGAGTGAAGCAAACTTTCTTATGAGCATATGTTCATTCAAATACCGTCTAGGCTCCAGGAGTTTGTGCAGGTCTGGACCAGGTCTGGGTGGAGACGTGGATAGGAAAGATTTGCCTCATTTTGCAAGCAGTCCTAGTGCGTGTAGCTTGGAGCTGATTTGTTCCCACTGTGGTGCTTCTAACCTTTCTGCCAACCTTCTAAATTCCTGGAAAAACCTGAGCACCACCTGACACCACATCAATCCAGCCTTGGGTATATTCAAAATCTAGGGATGAACTTAGTCTGGGTCACACTCTGAGACTGTACACATATTCTTGAAATCGAGATAAAACAGGATCATCTTTAGGTGATAAGTAAAGGGAGGAAAAATGAGCTACATTGCAGATCCCTCGACTCCATGCCCCTTGACCATGACAAGCAGATATAACTTGGGTGAAACAAGGTTGACAATTCATCATTGCCTGAACTGCCAAATTCATGAGTCAAGAAGGTGTCTTCTTTTCGTTCATCAGGAGAGGAAGAGAAGGCTGGGATCATCTATTTGATTAACAGGCTTGTCTTCCTTGTGGATGACACTTCATATAAAAATGAGGGGCTTAAGAAGATATATTTAAGACCTTGGGCCACTAGACGAGTTCAGGTAGGAACTTGTGGAAAGTTTCCTGGAAATCTGTCCCCACCATAGGCAAGTGAACTAGAGGCTGCTGAGAGTCTGCAGTTATGAAACACAGCTCAGCAGATCTCAATTCAGAAAAGGAGTCCATTTGTTTGTACCTCTTTTTCCCAAAGCATCTGGTAAACTGAGTTTGAGTATAGGTGGGAATAAACCGTAATTGCTTTATCAACATTTAATCATCTGAGTGCTACCATGTGAACTCAATAATACAGTGATAGGATTAAGATATTTACAACATTTCTTATTTATGCAATTTTCTCAAGTTCATTATGTCTCTTCTTCCCTCCCACACCTTCCTTTTCTTTTTTTGTGAGGAAGATCAGCCCTGAGCTAACATTTGTGGCCAATCCTCCTCTTTTTTGCCGAAGGAGACCGGCCCTGGGCTCCCATCTGTGCCCATCTTCCTTCACTTTATATGGGATGCCGCCACAACATGGCTTGACAAGCGGTGCATTGGTGCATGCCCAGAGCCGAACCTCGGGACGCCACATCGGAGCACTCACTTAACCACTACACCGCCGGGCTGGCCCCCTTCCTTTTCTTTATCTCTTTTTCAGTTCCCTCTCCTTTTTATCTTTTCACTTCAATTTCCATAAATGCCAGGACAAAGTAAAGGAAAGAAAGCAAATAAATCAAGCTCAAGTTCACCTGCAAACCCAAGAGAGAACAATATACTTCAGGTGATTTTCAGTGTGAAGGGACTATGTGAGGACACATACAACAAAAGTCACCAAAATGTAGGTTGCTTGCTGTAGTCATAGTATGACTTTCTATAGGTGGTCAACTACTCCACTGTTTTATTATAAAAGGATATAAATATAAAAGAGTAGCCTTCATTTCTGTTATTGGCATAAGATTAATTCTCCTATTTCTATTTACAATGGCACTTACCTTATGCTTCAGGGAGATATTACAGATTCTTGCCTTAAAAAGTAGTGGGATTTTTAACAGTTCATTTGTAAAGTTGGGTTAAGAAAACACAAAAGTCTGAAAAGTCCTTTAATGTCTTATGCACCTTCTATGTTATAGAGAGGGTGCTTAGTTATAAAGAGCAGTTCAAATGATCTATTTAGTCTAGAGAAAGAATGAGTAAGAAACTTCAGTTTGTCCTCAAATTATTTCAAGCCTCCTATTTCTCAGATCCATCATACTGGAGCAGGAACTAGAACAAGAAGGGCGATGTAAAGAAAAGATAATGGAGCCTCATAGCTGATGCTTAAAAACTCTGGGAACAGGCAAGGATGAAGAGCAAGGTGATTTTTTTTAAGTTTTTATTAAGATTAAGACACCATGGTTACTTGCAGATGTGATGTTTGCAATTCTAGTAAAATTATACAATAATGAAAATGTAGCGTAATTGCTCCTGGCTCTCATGACTTGCTCTTAGAACATTTAAGACTGAGCTTAGGGGCATATGCCTCAGAAATTGAATCTTGCTTACATCTAAGATACAGGAAGTTTGTCCACAAGTGGATTCCTTCTGATAGTGGTTATGGATGGGGTAGTACTAGGTAGGGTTTTTCTCCTGATTGGTAGCAATCTTGTGACATGTACCCTGGGGTTAATCTATTGTGGTACATTTATGTCGCAATTTCTGGCCTTCCTCTAAGGGACGGGAGACAGAATGAGGCCAAAATGGTTTTCAATTCTGTATTCCGTATTACTGCATATATGAGCTAGCTTTCTAGCGTTTTCAGATGCATTAAATTTATTCTTGAGGGCTCCACACTCATGACCTAATCACTTCCCAAAAGCCCCATCTCCAAATTACATCACACTGGGCTACAGGTTTTCAACATATGAATTTCATAGGGGAGGGGTATAAACATTTAGTCTATGGCACCTTATTAGGTAACATATTCACAGGTTCTCTGGATTAGGACATGGACATATTTAGCATACCATTATTCTGCCTACCACGCCTAGTAAAAATAAAACTCAATTGTGTAATTAATAAATACTTTGTTCAGAACACTGTGATTAAGGAGAAACATTTCAGTGAATTACAGGTTTGTCAGTGGTAAAGGAGGATGTCTAATGAAATTTAAATTTCAGATCAACCACGAATAATCTTTTAGAACATGTATGACCAAAATATTGTACGGGATATATTAGTTCAAAAAAGTAGTGATTATTTACCAGAAACTCACATTTAACTGATGCATATTTAACTAATACAGTATGCCCTGTATTCTTACTACCTAAATCTGTCAACACTAGTAATTGAGCATTAATAAAAACAGATACATGTTTATTCTAAGTTGTCCATCTGTGACAGCAAAAACAGGAATAAACATTTAGGTTACCTCACATGTCTCTTTGAAAAGAAGTGCTAAGTTTCCCTGATGTGTCACCATACAAATTGCCCTGTCGTTAGATCTTTGCAGCATCTCTTTAGTGGTTTATCATTTTCTTTCTTTGAGCAATTGCTTCACTTGAAATTATCCTCTTTAAAGCAACTACTTCATCTTAGATCCATTAATGGGCAGGTGTTAGAATGAACAATCTTATAATGCCAAGAGGGTTGGGGGATCTGCAAAATAGCTAACAATATTCATTTTTGTACAGGTCCACTTGAGGAATTAATAAAATATTAAATGCTACTTCTAGAACATAAACAATATCTCAACTAAAATCACAATGAGTGGATTTATCTTGAGAATGGCTAAAGCATCAGGAGATCTGGGAATTAGAGTACATATCAATGTAAAATTTATAGATGAAAGCACAGAGTGACAAAATAAACAAAAATATACAAATTAACCTAAAATACATGTGAGAGCACAGTGAGAGGTGTAATATGTATGTAATTCTGTTCCCAGGAGGGGAGGAGAGATAGGACAGACAGCAGGAATTCCTGAAGGGATAATGACTGATGGTGTTCTAAAACCAATGGAAGATATTAGCCCATCTAATCAAAAAGCTCTGCAAAATACAAACATGATACAGACAATGAAAACCAGACCTAGACTTACGAGAGAAAAACCTTGTTCCTTGGAAAAGTCTCCTCATTTTGTTTAAACATATTTGGAAAAGAGATCATGTGCTAATTTTCTTAGAGTTATGAAGATGAACCCAATAAAAATAATGAACTAGCAGCAGGGCATAAGATATTTCCTCTGTTTTTTTCTCATGGTACTTCAGCACAATAGGATAGGTGTGGTTTTCTTCTTTTAAGTCACAAGTTAGCACGTTTAAAGAATTTTGGTAAGATGCAAGTTGAGGTGGTTGGCAGGCAATATGTCAATGTCCCAAATTCTGAGTTTATCCTGTTTTTCTTTTGATGTTCAAATTAACCAACTGCAGCTCCCATCTCTTATGAGTTAAGGCAAACATTCAAATCTTTCTCAAAATTCCCAGTTGGTACTTATGCTCACAATACTTTGTTTGAACGCCTACTTCCACCTTCTCCATAACCTTGTCTGTCCAATCCCACCTCACTTACTGTGGCAACCACTCACTTGCTTGGTGACTTTGCACCCCATGTTACCGATTCTCTCCCAGTTTCTCAAGATTTCACAATAACAACGACATTTAGTGAAACAGGATTTTGTGAAAATTTGAAGGTAACGATATACGCTTATGACAGAGAAATGTCAAAAATAAAATGTGAAATAGGAATGCACTTGTGAAACAGAATAAGGGAAACTACATTTAAAACGAAGTTGGAGATTGGTAACTAGAATTTTGGGGGTGACCATGATGCAGTCTATACAGAAGTTGAAATATAATGATGTATATCTGAAATTTCAGTAATGTTATAAACCAATGTGAATACAAGAAAGAAGAAAATAAAATAAGGTTCGGGGTCCAGAATGGGGATCTCTCACACACTACTGCTCAACCTCAATTACAGGAAGAACTGTCAGTTACAGACACCAACATAAATAGATGTACAATTCACCCCAACAAGAAATGGGCTACCCCAGCATCTCAGCCATGAGAACCGTCACTATATTGAACTGTCGCTTTCCACCAATGGACTTTTGTTCAAATCAACCCCTCCTTGACTCCCTTCATTTTCTCTGTGAAGTAATATTTCTCTCTTTGTTTGCTAGACATGCCCTTGGCTTTTGCTTATCCCCAATGACAATTCTTTTACTATTCCCAAATAAACCCATTTTTCTGGTGAAATAAGCGGCTGTTTTATTTAAGTCAACACATTCTTGCTAAAGATTTCCAGCCATTCTTAGCTAGTCATCTCTCCAGGACATATCTTACCATATTATAGACACACATGTTCCTTTTGGAAGCAAAAACTCCTTTCCTTTGTAGTCTCTAATTCCAGGTAGGAAACCAAAAATTTCTTTTATTTTTAGAAAAGTAGAGCTACTTATCTCTTACTTGCTTTCATCTCTGTTTTACAGATGTACACAGGTGTCTTGCCTTTTAAGACCAAAATAGCTATTAAAGTGTTTTCTTAATTAAAAGAGCAGTTTCTCCCTGAATGAATTGTGACATCACTATAGAACACAGGAATGAGTGACATTGTTACCATGTCACTCAGTAACACGTTTGCTGTTTTTACTTCATCTCGTCTATACAGTCAACAATGAATACTTCCGGATACCAAGAGAGTGACACATCTATCAAGAATAAAAAAGCTATAAATTATTTAAGTAAATAATTTAATCAAGAGAAGACTGAAGGTAGGGTGAGGCCAGTGAACTGAAGAAGTGCAATTTTAGGGTCAGAGACTGTCTTTATGTAAAAAGTTGGTTACCTTTTGATTCTGGGTTTTGCTGCATTAATTTTAATTAAAATATTGCATATATGATTTATCTTAATTACAGAATTTTTGGCAGCCCCTTAATCTTTTGTACCCACAGCAATTGCGTAGCTCTCCTCACACCAGTCTTGACCCCATTATCATGTGTCTCTATCAGGTTAAAAATATTTTTATTTGACAAGATCACGTCACTCTTTTCCAGCTTGAGTCTCAAATTAACCCAAGAGACTACTTTGTAGCTAAAGAGTATTTACCCAGAAGTAAATTATAGGTATGTTGTGTGCAGAGTTAATGTAGCGAGACAGAGAGCTACTTACATACCCAGGCTACCCCAAGCAAACTCTAGGTTTAACTACCAAACCCCCCCAAGGAAGAGAAAGCAAGATGAGTGCAGCATCCCCATTCTTCCCTGGCCACCTATGGTCTCTTTCTTTTGGGAACACTAACCCCCATGTTCCACGCATAACTGTGTTCATTTAATCCTGCTTTAAGGACTTGTTTTTCCACAGCTGATACTTACATCCTATGATGGCCACATGGAGAGAAATGCTTCATCCAACTCAGCTTTGCCATCCAACTGATAGTAATTTATGAAGCAATGTCTCCCCTCAATGACTTCACATAAATGAATAACACAGAGCCCACACACAAAGTATTTGTACAGCCCCGCAGAGAATGAGAAGTTTACCAACAAGTGTACAAGTCAGGGCTGAGTAAGAACCCCAAATCCAAGGAAGTGAGGAAGTGGGGAGCTTACAGGAGGGAGGGTCTGCTTCCTGTGCAGATCAGTTATGGTTTCCTGAAGGAATGAGGTAGTGTTCCAGTGGGGATTGCATGAAGGAGGCCCATGTTTGAGGGATCATGGGAGGAAGTGAGGACAAGGGGAGCAAATAGCATGTTACAAGACAGCACAGGCAGTAATTATTGAAGGTCAGGTGACCTGAAGGGCACGGGAGAGTCCCACATTTTGCCACCAATGGTCAGTCCCGGGAGCTTAAAAGAAATCCTCAAGGATTTTGGATATCAGCCCGTGTGATCAAACAACACACAACAACAAACATGACCAGAAGCAAGATTTTTTGTCTTTGAACAAAGCGGTTTAATCTGGTTTACATTTTACAGTTGTTTGCAAAGGGAGCAGTTTCTGATGCCACATCCCTCACAGCAGTTTCTCTGCTTTCTTATCAATTTCTTCTGCAGCATTTTGACCCAGGCCAATCTGTCTCCTCGCTGGAAGACACACAATGGGAAAGCATATACCTCCATTCTGATGGCAGCTAAAACAATTTATTATGAGTTGAGTATAATATAAAAAGAAAATAAAGAAGACAAAAGAGTGTCAGAAATCAAAGGACTGAATCAGAAAGATTCAGATTGCTTCTGAGCAAATCCTAACTGCTTTCCTTCCCAAGGCTGTGGTTATTCTCTCAGATAGTAAGACGTGCACTTTTCAGGCAAAAATCGCACCACAGACGTTCTAGTGTGGCCTCGAATTTCTAGAACCAGAACGGTGTGCTCCGCGGCCCAGTGACTGGGATTTTCCAGGGCTCTGTGCAAGTTCAGCTCCCCCACGGGGGAGAATCTCCTCAGTGTTGTGTGAAGTAGGTTCTCACACACAGGACAGTGTTTTAAGAATCAGACACAGCCAGCTAATGCCTATTTTTGTTGTTTTGTTTTCCAAGTCATTTAGTTGATCATGTATTTCAGCTGAGATGGGAGAAAAAAGGTGATTAAATGGTAGGAATTTTTTAATGATAAGTTAATATCTAAGTAATCTACCATGGAAAATCACTAAGGTTAACAATACTTCTTGTAATATTCTTTCTAATATCTGAGAATTATCTCAGATGTGGTCTGGGTCTCATAAGTCCTGCACCCTCCTTCATTGCGTCTTTCCATCATTTCTGCCTCCTCATCTTGTTTCTATTCCTGTCTTCCTAACTTGTTTCCCCTCCTCAATCCCCCCTCCCTGCTACTGTTCTAAGGGTTGCAATATAGTTGTAAACAAAATTGATAAAATAAGGATTTTTCAATATAAATTCTATTTAACACCAATCTCAGGTCCCAGCCTCACATTTTCTCTCTCTCCCCGTCATTGTATCCCCCTTAACATCTCTCCCTTCCTCTCTCCTTCCTTCCTTCATCTCTTTTATTCTATTTACATAATGCCAAAGATAAAATAAAGTTAGTCATCAAATTTTAAAGACTGCTTTCGATGGTCTGTCTCCTAGCTGTGAACGGAGACCAGGACTCTCAAGGGTGTGTCCTCCAGGACCTAAGAGCTGCAGAGACAGAGGCACAGGGATGTTCCCCAAGGGAAGATCTCAAAGTGCAGGCTGGGCTTTCTCTTTCTTTGGGAATCTCTATTACTGAGAAAATCAAGCCTTTAAATAGAAGATGTATAAATTGACATTCCACATTTCTGTCTTGGGACAAAATCAAATGTCTTGCTTTTATGAAAAAAGAAAATTCACATAACAGAGACGTGCTTGGTTATGCAGACGTTTTAGTGGGAAGAGCAGCGAGAAGAGGAGATGTACAATCCATATGCCTCCTTAAAATTGGCTGAGAATATGTCGTGAACTGTGTAGTAAAGTTCTGAATGTCCTTTTCTATGTAAGGACGTGGTGCCTCATTCTCACAAGCCATCCATAGTCTATTTGATCTAAGAATGTGTGTAACAGAGAGAAGAGGCAAACGAGAGAGAGAGGGAGAGGGAAAGAGAGACGGAAAGGAACAGAGAGGTGGAGAGGGAGAGAGAAGGAATAAAAGAGGGAGAGAAAGGGAGAAGGAGGAGAGAGAGAGGAGACAGATTCCATCCTATTCTTTCTTCGATCAGCCCTCTGTTCCCCTGGCCCACCTCACCTGGAACTGGCAACAGGAAGACAAAGAGCACTGCAAGGAGGAGATACAGGATCCTCATGCTAATGAAAGGTAAGTTCAACAACAAGCAGAAACTGGAGAGGAAACTGAGTTTTTCTCCTTATAAAGGTTCAAGGTTATGTTGTGATGGAGTGGGGCCATCACACTTGCTTGTTTAATGAATTTTTAGCAGAATTGATGTGGCATTTCAGGATTGGGGCCCTTAATTGCCAACGTGAGACTCCTCAGAGCTCTTTCCTTTGACAAATTGACCGGCAATATTCACTGTGGTGGCTGCTCCATCTCTTGGGTCTGAGCAGCTGTGGTGAGCTGAGCAATGTCATAGCCATGATGGGTTTGTGTCATCTGAGGAAGAATCAAACCTTTGCTCTTCTAAGATCCCAGGATTTGGATGTGGTTGTCACCACAGTACAACCAGGCCCATGATGACAGGTGCACAGAGTTGCCAGGTAAAATGCAAGACATTCAATTAAATTTGATCTTAAAATAAACAATATATCATACTTTAGCATACATATGTTTCAATTATTGCATAGATCATACTCCTATAAAAGTATCCTTTGTTTATATTCCATGTGTAAATGTATTTTCTCGGATTGACACATATTTAATTCAAGCAAGGTCTTTGGTTCCAAACTCATTTGGGCTTGAGTCAAAGATTCCACTGTATATACTCTTGCTGACTGTGAACATATTACTTCATTTCTTAGCCTCATCTGTAAGATGGGGCTCGAAATACCTACCCCATAAATATTGTTATGAGGAGTACGTGTAGGATAGTACGTATACAGGTTTTTTGTGGTGTTTAGTAAAGAGGAAGTAGTTGACATTTTCTACTTTTTTATTAGTGTTGTTGTTCTTCACTTGAAAATGATTTGTAAGCTGTAAATCCCCTGTAAACATTATCCATCACCATTACTAGTTATAGATTTACTACCAACTACTCAAGGTCAATCTTGTGAAAGTCTTTTTATTTTCTCTAAGCTTCTCTTTTCTTATTTGTAAAGTGGATCATGTGGTACATGCTGTGCTTCTTTCTCCTGTGGTATTTTTCAGTTGTTACATATTTCAGTGCACGATTGGATATGAATCCCTTTGGCCCTACTCTGGGCTCCAAGGTCATCCACCACGTCATCATCCCAGCTGGATCCACAGCTTACCTAATGCCGTGTGGATAAGACACACTAGGAGGAGAAAGAGAAGGAACAGTAGCCTCATGAGGGGACATGAACTCTCAGGATTGCAGGAAGAACTGGCCCTGTGTGATGGTGGCTCTTTCTTTAGTGTGTATCAATGGGGGCAGGTGATCTTGAACAGGTTCAAAACGGTCAGCTAGAGAGAAAAGATTCTATTCCTAATAAAGTGTTCATTTAGGGCCTGGCTGTCATTTTAGAGTGTTCCATCTATGACACATAGTTACAGATCCAGGTTCTTGGTGGCGGAAAGGAAGAGTAATTTCACATTTTCTAGTTGATTCTCACTTCTGCTTATAACTCTAAGGTTTGGTGCTTTTTTTATTTTTCCTTTTGAGAAGAAAAAAACATTAAAATACAGAATTATTCTAGCAAGTCATCCATTAATTCATTCACCTCTATTGCATGTCTCTGACTCTGTTGCCTGTCAGTTTCCCCTTAGGAATACAAAGAAAACCCTTCTTTTTAGAAGTTAAAAAAGAAGGACTTTTGTCAATGCAAATGATCTCTCCTTTTTCAGTCTCAAAAAAATTTTTTTTTTCTTGCTACCCATTTAAAAGAAAGGTTCCAACCATTCTAGGCAAGCTCTTACCATTGTGAGTTCTCGCACTCATCACAACAATGTGAGACATTGGGACCAGAGAATTTCTGAATACAACTATTACATCAATGCATTCTTATTGTAAGTGAGTTATATAGGAAAGAAGTATATACAGTAAAACACTGACATCTCTCTCTGTCTCTTCCCTCCCTCCTTCTCAATTTAGCTTTATATTGTTTATATGTATCTCTTTTCACTATACCTTGAATTTGTAAAGAATCAGGTCCTGTTTTATCTCACACTCTCATCACCTGGAACAGTCCCTTATCTTTGCAGCTCGTTCTTTACCCATCTTCTTCTCTCAGCCCATAGATTATGGCAGGATGGGATTTGGAAAAATAGCAGTACCTTCTTACATTTGGAAATCTTGTCAACTTAATTAGTACACAAGTCTCATTTTATGCTAAGGGTAAACTCACTCTTACTTCTAACCATTGCTACCTTTCACAAGGCTATACTAATACAGATAGCATCAATACAGATTTATGAGTCTGAGAGGAAACTAGAGGGGGCTTTCCTGCTTCCCATTCTTGATGGGACAAGCTGATCCACCAACACTTAGAAAATCCTCATCACACTGAGATAACATCAAATCACTTTTTGGAACAAGCCTGAGGTACCCATGAATGACTTATTTGATATTTTGGCCCAACCATGATCTCTGGGTTTTGAGGGTCGGGTGAGAAACCTTTTTTTTTTTTTTTTGTGAGGAAGATCAGCCCTGAGCTAACCTCCGACGCCAATCCACCTCTTTTTTGTTCTTTTTATTTTGGTGAGGAATATTGGCCCCGAGATAACTTCCATGCCCACCTTCCTCTACTTTATATGGGACGCTTGCCACAGCATGGCTTGACAAGCGGTGCATTGGTACACACCCAGGATCCTAATCTGTGAACCCTGGGCCACTGCAGTAGAGCATGGGAAGTTAACGACTTGTGCCACTGGGACAACCCCAAGAACACATTAATTTGCTTTATCCTAGAGTGTTTCTGTGTGAGCAGCTACACCCACTCACCCCTCCACACCCTCAGTCTGTCATTGATCTCACTTTCCATGAGCTACCTTTCCTCCGAATTAAATGAACTAAACATGTTACTGATATGTTCTCTCTGCCCAGATAGAACTTAGCAATAAAATGGATCTGTTTTTGAATCTTAGGATCAGCTTTTGAAACTTGCACTAAGTAGACATAATTTTAGTTCAGTGATATTGATGAAAATATAGAGTAAGCACTTGTAGTTTCTGTTTGAATAAACCACATTATATTCTACATAGTATGTGTAAGGGCTTTACTTCTATGCCCTAGTAACAGTATCTATCTTTAATAATAACAATAGAAAAGAGAGTATAGACTGAAAGCTTTGGTCACATCCTATCTCCTATACATTTACACTGAAAGCAATCCCTTTTACTGACTCCCTAAATCTTATGCGTATAGTCCCACCCCTTCTTCAACCACAGATGGCTCTCTCCTGAAAACCAACCTTGCAGTTGTTCCCTCTACCTTGACAAGCTGTCTGCTGCCTGTCCATACAGGCAGGGGTGTTTGAGAGCAGCTGCCCAAAACCAGGTAAATAAGAGTCAGATCAGCAATGGGCAGAGGGAAGGATAAGTGGGAAGATGCAGGATCCATGATGATCCCATATTGACAGGAATCATTGTGAAGAAACAAAGGGACAAGCCAAATTTGAATGGTGTCAACTCCTGCCAGCAGGACCAGAGGAAGTGGGGATCGTGGAGACTTTTCCGTACAAAGTGTTTTGCTGAAAAACTAAGCAAAGGCAAGAAGTATTAGATGATCGATGATACAGGTTAAGAGAAGAGCTGTTTGTTTGTTTTTAGTTTTTATAGATTCAGCGGAGGTGTGTAAGAGGTAGCCCACGTAAAATACTCGCCATAAGTAAACTAGAGACAGAAGACCCAGGACCTAAGTGGAAAAGCTGGCCTAAGACCAGAGCAGGAGACAAGTAGCTCATGAGTCACTTAAAAAAGCCACCTCCCTTTTGCTAGTGAAATCAGAAAGGTGTTCCCTCCCATGGGATAGTTGTAATAAGAAACTTAGGAGTGTTTTGACAATAAAACATTAACAGATATCATATGGTAAAACTCAAAATTTCAGAAAAAAATTAAAAATGGAAATCTCAACAAGGAGGAAGATAAAAGTCTGGTAAACAGTAGAACCAAATCACAATTAAAAATAGTAGAATGACAATGAATTAAAGGATAAAAGGGATGTAAGAGATAAGGGGTATTAGATTAAGATAAAGTAGACAACCAATGAGATGAAAAGGAGAAAAAATTTGTTGTTGTTAGTGAAATGAAATTGAGAACGGACAGCAAAAATGAAAATTTTATACTAGAAGAAGAAGAATAAGGATTTTGGAACTCAAAGAGAAGCTTGAATGTTGGCAAACAGATCAAAGTTTGGTTCAATTCTTGGGTTAAGGATAACTACTGAAGGGTTTTAAGATAATTAACTTTTGAAAATATAAACTGTAAGAGCTCTTTCAAGCTATCACAAAATAATTTTTTGTGTGGATAATGGAAAGATTGGTAAAACTTAATGTGAATCCATTAGAAAATACAGCCTTGTGCTACAGGAATAAAATTGCAGTGGTGCAATTTTATTCCCTATCACATATGTTGGGAGGTGCATATTTGAGCAGACATCTCCGTGGAACCTGTGAAACCATAGAATGTGGCTGCCATGACCCAAGCTCAGCTAAAGGGCAGATCTCTGCCCAATAAACCCAAAGTGCAGTCTTGAAATGAGAGCCTTTCTCATGGCATTGAGCCCAGGGACCCTTGGAGGGAGGGGAAGTTGGGAGATACATCATGGTCATTTATGTGAAGAAATATAAAAATGTGTACAAGCTTCAACAATGTTGAATCTTTTCCATTATTTAGTCTGTGTATCATTAAACAAATCCAGATTTTGGATCTTTGGTTCTGTACCCTTTATACACACAGCATGTTATTTTTAAGTAGTAAAATAAGACTGCAGAGTTAAGGAAATAAATACCTTAACAAGAACAAAAAACCAATAGAAGTCCGTAAGGAAATATCTGAGCGATTTAGAATTGAGAAACAAAACCATTTATTCTAGGAAATTCTTCTCCAAAGAGGGAAAGTAAGATTCTGCTTAAGTATAAATATTTAAGGGCACAATGCAGGCCTTTGTCTAAAACAGCACTAAGTTTCCAAGTTATGTAACTCAGGCTCACTATTTTGACTCATTAGGGGAACATTGCAATGAGACCAGCAGGTCCAACACTACCCATAGGAGTTTCTGCACTGATGGAAATGTCCCACATCTGTGATGTCAACAGGGCAGCCATTGGCCACAGGTGGCTATGGAACACTTGAAATGTGGCTGGTGTGACTGAGGATCTGAATTTTAAATTCATTTTACTTTTCAGTTTTTTTTTCGTTTGACCCATTATAGAGCCCTTTATTCCATATCACATGTGATATGGAATTTTAGAGTCAAATTTTTATCTAAGTTTCACTGAGTACACAAATAACATCTAAGGCAAATCTCTCTAATGATAAAAAGTAATTCTCTCATTTTCTGTGCTGTAATTTTTCTCAGCTGACCAATCAATGACGTTTGCTGCCTGGGCTAGAGCAGAGCCACTATTTGCTAACATATGTCCACGCAGACAAGGCATTTCTAGTCTAACTGTGTCAGAATAGATTATACTACATTCTATTCTATTCTATGCATAATACATATATTAAAGAGCTGAGTAAAAATATATGGCAAAATACATAAAAATTGCATGTATGTGGATCTTGTTACTATTAAATTCTCTCAACTGAGAGAGTCTAAAGGCCATTGTCTTCTCTTTTGACCTCTGTTGCCTTCTTCCTGAGTCACATGGGATATTTTTATTTAATTGTGTTTTCATTATGATCTTTCCTCTCAATATTTCTTTGAGTTATACTACCACTATATGCATAAAAAAATAAAGAATGATACTATAATGTGTCCAATTCAATTTTATGTAACTCTACGGAAATTTGAGAAATAAAAAAGGTCCTTGTCTACAAAGACCTTGCAGCTAAATGGAATATCTAAAACAAACACGGGGACACAATCAAGAGTGAGTGAGACACATCCATTCAAAGGAGCAGAACCATGTGCTGTTCAGAGGGCAGAAGACAATTGATTCATTCGTGGGTTATGAATGGTTTGATCAATGGCACAGGATCTGAGCTGGGTCTTGATGGATGGGTCAAATTTATAGTGACCTAGTTGCCTCTAGGAGCTGACATGCCAAGCAGCTGAAGTAGCAAGAACAACAGATACATGATAAGAAAAGAGGGCACATATGGGAAGACTGGGGTCCAATTAGCCTGAAGGTGAAATGGTAAGCTTGCAAAGTAAGTTCTGGTGTGCTGCAGAACTGCTGAATGCTAGTGTCAAGACTATTTAATTTGGAGGTAAAAGAGGAATCATTTGGGAACTCTTTGACTGCCCTGAATGAAACACCACAAAATAACCAGAAGTACAAGAGGTCAGGTTCTCTGATTTGGAACTACATGATTTAATTGGGTTTATTACAAATTTATCTTAGTGGAACCGTTTCTACCTCTTTCGTGGTATCCCTAGCTGGCTTTCCTTGTTCCTATTTCCCTCTTTTGCGGCATTTTTGTGTGAGTAGGAGACACCTGCTGATATCTTCTCAGTTAGGAGGGCGTCTGAATGGAAAACAAAAGCCCACGTTTCCATTGCAAGAAAAGGAAATGGAGTCTTCTGGAGAAGACTGGAAAGAAATGACAGCACAGAGAAGTTCCAGCACCATTTCACGAAGATTCAAAACAAGAGTCATTATCTCTCTTTGTAAATCATTTGGTAAAGAGCGCCTTTTCCAAGGATGGGGCTACATGATCTTGATGACTTTGACTGGGATTTTGATTTCTTACAGATAATTTCCTGACAAAGAGACCGCATACTTCTTGAAGATGCAGATTGCTAAACCTTCTGATTTGTCTCCGAGTGACTTGGGCCACGACGCGACTTCACGTAGAATTTGTGGAGGGTTTCCTGCACATCTGTCCCCAAGTGAGGAAAGTCAACTAAAGGCTACTGAAAGTCAACAGTTACCAAACAGAAGTCAGCTGATCTCAATTCAGAAGAGGCAAAAAGGAGTCAATTTTTTTGTACTTCTTTTTCCCAAATCTTCTGGTTAATTGTGTGCGAGTTTACGTGGGAAGAATCCTTAATATTTTATCAACATTTAACCAACTGACTGCTAAGGTGTGAACTCAATAACACACTTATAGGAACAAGAGATTTACAAGAAATTTCTTATTTATACAGTTTTCTCAAATTTCTTCTGTCTGTTCTTCACTCCTACCCCTTCCTTCCTTCTTTCTTTCCTTTTTCTCTATCTCTTTTCCAGTTCCTTCTCCTTTTTTTCCCACTCCAATTACTGTAAATGCCAGGTTAAAGTAAAGGAAGGGAAACAAATAAATAAAGCTCAAGTTCACCTGCAACACAAGAGAGAACAATATACTCCAGATGATTTTCAATGTGAAGAGACTATATGAGGACACATATGGCAAAAGTTTCCAAAATGTAAGATGGGAGGCATAGTTCTATGATGAGTTTCTCTAGGTTCCCAAAGACTCCACCATATACTTTTGATAGCATAGCCTGCATCTATATTCTTGGCATAAAATTAATTCTTCTATTTCTATTTAGAATGGCACTTGCCTTATGCTTCAAACACAGATATTGAAGTTTCTTCCATTGAAAAAGTAGTGGCATTTTAACAGTTTGTTATGTTGGGTCAAGAAAACACAAAAGTCGGAAAAGCCCTTTAACGTCTTATGCGCCCTCAATGTTAAAGAGAGGGTGCTTAGTTTAAGGAGAAGTTCAAATAATCTCTTGTCTAGAGAAAGAATGAGTAAGAAACTTCAGTTTATCCTCAAATTTATTTCAAGCGTCTTATTTCTCAGATGCTTGGTACCTGGAGCAGGAACGAGAATAAAAATGGCAATGTGAAGAACAGATAGTGGAGCTACATAGCTGATGCTTACAAGCTCAAGGAATAGCCAAGGATGAGAGCAAAATCATTTTTTGATCAGTTTTTGTAAGATTATGACACCATGGTTACTTGCAGAAGTGATGTTTGCAATTCTAGTAAAATTATAGAATGATGAAAATGTGACATCTTTCTTCCTGGCTCTCATGACTTGCTTACAGAACATTTAATACTGAGCTTGGGGCATTTGCCTCAGAAATTGCTACCTGCTGCCATCTGAGATAGAGACAGCTTATCCAAAATGGATCCTTTCTGGTAGTTTATATGGATTGTGTCGAGCTAGGCTGCATTTGTCTTCTTTTGGTAGCAATCTTATAATATGTAGCCTGGGTTTAATCTATTCCTGTTGTGATACTTTTACACTTCTGATTTCTTGCTTTCTCCTAAGAGACAGGAAACAGAATGAGGTCAAAATGCTTTTCAATTCTATGCCTGGGGCATATTACAGCATGGATATGAATCAGAACTTGCTCAGACCAAGAATCTCCAGAGGTATTCTTGGTGTTTGGAGAGGACAGGATGGGTTAAACTTTGGTGCTGAGAGAAGAGAGAAGAGGTGGTTTACCCACAACACATAAGTGACCCCAGGACACTTGAATTTTTATGTAAGATTAAAATCCATGTAACAGTCTCTTAAATTTACAATTAAGTAAATAATTTAGAGATGATGATTTAGGATGCTATCTCATTTCTTCTCTTCAGAGAAAGAGAATGTTGGGCTGAAATAACAGAATGGATTGTCACCCTCTTAGTGTGCGTTACCCTTCCAGGATTCTTGAATGTACATTCATGACATCAGGATATTCATGGTTTATGATCATTCATGTCCAGAACTCAAGTGACACTCGTAGGCATTGAAGGCCACTCAATGTTTCGTGTGGTTGCAGTTTGCTTTTTTT
>JABWHU010000002.1:7413788-7437059 GCA_014189135.1 Dicerorhinus sumatrensis harrissoni | reverse complement strand
ATAAAAATAATGAACTAGCTGCAGGCTTTATGATATTTACTCTTTTTTTGTTTTTCTCAAGATACTTCAGCACAATAGGATAGGTGTGATTTTCTTCATTTAAGTCTCAATTTAGCAGGTTAAAGCGTTAGAGGAAGACGCAAGTTGAATTGGTTGGAAAGCTGTACAGCAATATCCCAAATTCTGAGGTTATCCTGTTTTCTTTATGTCCAAATTAAACAACTACAGCTCCCATCCCTTATAAATTCACACAAATATTCAACTGTTTCTCAATATACCCAGATGGTGCTTATGCTCACAATATTTTGTGCCAAAGTCTACTTCCCGCTTCTCCAAACCTTCTCTGTCCAATCCAACCTCACTTCCTGTGGCAACTGCCCTCTTGTTTCATGACTTTGGACCATGTATGACTGATTCTCTCCCCAATTTCTCAAGATTTCACAATAACAATGACATTTAGTGAAACAGGATTTTGTCAAAATTTGAAGGTAATGATATAAGGTTACTACACAGAAGTGTCAAAAATAAAATTGGAAATCAGAATGCACTTGTGAAAGAGAACAAGGGGAACTTCTTTTAAAATGAAGACGGGGGAAGAGAACTAGACTTTTGGGGTTGAACATGATGCAGTCTACACAGAAGTCCAAATATAACAATGTATACTTGAAATTTCAGTTATGATGTGACCTCAAGAAAATACAAAATAAAATGAGGTTGGGGGTCCAGAATGGAGATCTCTCACACACTACTGATCAACCTCAATTACAGGAAGAACCGTCAGTTACAGACCCCAACCAGAAGAGATGTACATTGCACCCCAACAAGAAATGGGCTACCCCAGCAACTCAGCAAATGAGAACGGTGACTACCCTCAACATTCACTTTCCACCAGTAGTTTCATTCAAGACAACCCTCTTGACTTCCTTCTTTTTCTCTATATAAGTAATATTTTTCTCCTTTGTTTGCTGGACTTGCCTATGGCTTTTGATATAGCTTGCTTATCCCACATTACAATTCTTCCATTGTTCCCAAGGAAACCAATTTTCCTGGTGAAGTAACTGGCTGTTTTATTTGTTTAGGTCAATACATTCTTGCTAATGGTTTCCAGTCATTCTTAGTTATTCATCTCTCCAGGCCAATCTTGTCATATTATAAACACACATTTTTCTTTTGGAAGCAAAAACTCCTTTCATTTTTAATCTCTGATTCCAGATGCGAAACAAAAAATCCTTTTCTTTTGAGAAATGAATAGCTACTTAGCTGTAACTTGCTTTCATCTCTATTTTACAGATTACTCAGGTGTCTTGCCTTTCAACACCAAAAGAGCCATTCAAGTGCTTTCTTAAATAAAAGAGCAGTTTCTCCCTGAATGAATTGTCCATCCACTAAAACATAGTATAAGTGACATTGTTACCAAGTAAGTCAGTAACGCATTTACTATGTTAAACTTCATCTCATCTCTAAAATCAAAGATGAATGCTTCCGGGCAGGGCACCAAGAGGGTGACACATCTATCATAAATAAAAATGCCCTAATGTTTTAAAAGTAAATGATTAAATCAAGACAGGAATGAGGTTAGGGTGAGGCCAGTGAACTGGATTTAGACAATTATAGGATCAGCTCCTGTCGTAATTAAAATGTTGATTATTTGTCAATTATGGAGTGTTTTGCTTTAATTTTAATTTGAAAACATGGCATTTTATGAGTTATCTGGATTATAGAATTTTGAAGCTGCTTTAATTTTTGCACCTACAGCAAGGACTTTGTTTTCTTCACCCCAGTCTTGACCCTATTTTCAGGTGTCTCTATCTGGAGAAAAATATTTTTATTCGAACATGGTCTGATTACTCTTTCAATGTGGAGTCTCTAGGAAACCCAAGAGATTATTTTGGAGATAAAGAACGTTTACCAAGAAGTAAATTATAGGTACACTGAGTGAAGAGTTAATGTAGAGAGACAGAGAGCTACTTAACCATACAGGCTACAGCAACCCAACTTTAGATTTGAGTACCAAAACTTCCCAAGGAGGAGACATCAGGGTGAGGAAGCATCCCCACTGATCCCTGGCCACCTATGTTCTCTTTCTTTGTGTGTTCAGCCGCCAATCCCTGTGTTCAATGAATAACTGTCTTCATCAAACTGTGCCTTCATGAGGACTTTCTTTTCCACAGAACATACGTGCTTCCTATGATGTCCACATGGAGAGAAATGCTTTATCCAACTCAGCTTTCCCATTCATCCGATAGTAATTTATGAATCAATGTCTCCCCTCGATGGCCAGCACAGAAATGAATAACACAGAGTCCACACCCATAGAGTGTGTACAGCCCCACAGAGAATGAGAAGTTTACCAACAAGCGTACAAGTCGGGGCTGAGTAAGAAGCTCAAACCAAAGGAAGTGAGAAAGTGAGGAGCCTAGAGGAGGGAGGGGCTCCTTCCTGTGCAGATCAGTTATGGTTTCTGAAGGAAGGAGGTGGTGTTCCAGTGGGGACTGGAGGAATGAGGCCCATGTTTGAGGAGTGATGGGAGCAGGTGAGGGCAGGGAGAGCAAACAGCATGTTACAAGACAGCACAGGCGGTAATTGGAGAATATCAGGTGACCAGAAGAGCAAAGGGGGTCCCATTTGTTGGCCAACATGGTCAGTATGGGAGGCTTAAAGGGAATCCTCAAGGATTTTGGAGATCAGCCTGTGTGATCAAACACCACACAGCAACCACAATGACTAGAAGGCAACACTTTTTATCTTTCAACGAGGTGGTTTAATCTGGTTTAAATTTTACATGTGTTTGCAAAGAGAGGAATTTCTGACGCTATACTTATGAATTTCATCTGCAGCAATGTGACAAGGGAGAGCCACAGGTGACAATCAGTCTACTCCCTGGAAGGCACACAATGGGAAAGCATACGCCTCCATTCTAATGGCTGCTAAAAGAACTTTTCTTTTTTTTATTGTCAACTTATTTATTGATTGATTGTAACTTAAATACACAATCTTTTTTTACATTCATTTTTTTGTTTATTGTGGCCACATTAGTTTATAACATTGTATAAATTTCAGGTGTCCATCATTATACTTCTATTTCCACATAGATTACACCATGTTCTCATGTTCACCACCCAAATACTAATTACAATCCATCACCACACACATGTGCCTAATTATCCCTATTGCCCTCCTCCCCCTGCCCCTTCCTCTCTGGAAACCACCAATCCAATCTCTGTCTCTATGTATTTGTTTGTCATTGTTATTATCCACTACTTAATAAGTGAATTCATACGGTATTTGACCTTCTCTCTCCGAGTTATTTCACTTTGCATAATACCCTCGATGTCCATCCAAGTTGCCACAAATGGCTAGATTTGATCGTTTCTTATGGCTGAGTAGAATTCCATTGTGTAAAAGGACTTATTATGCGTTGAGAATAACCTAAGAAGAAAATTAAAAACGAAACGTGTTCAGAAATCAAAGCACCAGAACAGAAAGACGCACTGCGTCCCCTTGAGCAAATCCTCAGGGCATTCCTTTCCACAGGTGCGGTTATTCTATCAGATAGTAATACGTGCAGTTTTCAGACAGAAACTGGCACCACGGAGGTTCCAGTGGGGCCTCAGGTTTCTAGAATCAGCGACTGGGGTTGCCAGGGCTCTGTGCAAGGTCAGCTCCTCCATGGGAGAGAATCTCCTCAATTCTGTGCTAAGTCGGTTCTCACACAAAGGCCAGTGGTTTCAGAATCAGAAACAGCCAGCTTCTGTCTATTTTTATTGTTATGTTTTCCAAGTCGTTTAGCCAATTATGTATTTCAGCTGTGATGGGAGAAAAAATGCAGATTAAAGGCCAGGAATTGTTTAAAGATAACTTAATATCTAAGTAACCTACAATGGAAAATCAAAAGGGTTAACAAAAACTTTTTGTGATATTTTTTCTAATATCTGAGAATTATCTCAGATGTGGTCTGGCCCTCACACGTCCTTACCCACTTCATTCTTTCCTTCCATCATTTCTGCCTTCTCATATTCCTTGTATTCTGGCCTTCCTAACTTGTTTTCCCTCCTCCTTCCCTCCCTCCCTCCTACTGTTCTAAGTGTTGCAATATAGTTTTAAACAGAATTGATAAAATAAGAAGGTTTCAATATAATTTCTAATTAAAACATTTCTCAGGTGCCAGCCTCACATTTTCTCTATCTTTTCGTCCCTCTCTCCATCTCTCTCTTCCTCTCCCCTTCCTTCCTTCATCCCTTTGATTCTTTTTCCATAATGCAAAGGATAAAATAATATTTACTCATCCAATTTTAAAAACTGCTTTGGATGGTGTATTTCGCAGCTGTCAACCAAGAGTAGGGCTCCCAGGGGTGTGTGCTCTAGGACCTCAGAACTGCCAAAACAGAGGCACAGGGGTGATCCTCAAGGGCAGAGCCCAAATTGCAGTCTGGGCTTTGTTACTCTCTGGGATTCTCCATTACCCAGAGACTCCAGCCTTTAAGTTGAAGATTTATAAAGAGACATTCTTCACTTTTCTCTTTGGAGAAAGTCAAATTTCTTGCTTTTATGAAAAAAGAAAAGTCACCTAACAGAGGCATCCTCTGTTATGAAGCATTTTAGCATGAAGATTAGCAAGGAGAGGAAACTTACAACCTATATGGCTCCTTCAGAATGGCTGGGAAAAGGTTGTGAACTGTGCAGTAAAGTTGTTAATGTCCTTCCACGTGGAAGGACATGGTCCCTGGCTTTGATGAGCCATCATACAGTCTATTTGATCTAAGAATGTGTGTAAAAGAGAGAAGAGGGAGTTGGAGAGATAGGGGGAGAAAAAGAGAGAGAAAGAGAGATGGAAAGGAAGAGAGAGATGGAGAGGGAAAGAGAAGGAAAAAAAGAGGGAGAGAGGAGGATAAAGAGGAGAAGGAGAGAAAAGGAGGAGAGGAAGAGAGAGATGGAGAGAGAGAGAAGAAGAGAGATGGTGAAAGAGTGGTATTCCGTCCTATTTTTCCATTTGTTCAGCCCTGTGTCCCCCTGGCCTCCCTTACCTAGAACAGGCAAAGGGAAGATAAAGAGCACTGCGAAGAGGAGATATAGGATCCTGATGCTGATGGCTTTTGAGCTTAGCAGCAAGCTGAGGCTGGAGAGGAAGCTGAGCTTTGTGACTTACCAAGGTTCCAGGTTATGTGTAGAACCTACTACTGGCTGCAACTTTGGTCAACATGAAAACCTCTCCTGCCTTTGGGACTAGAAACTTAATCCTGTCTTGCTCAGTAGCTGTGGTGCATGGATAGGTTGAGAGGCTGGGCCTGTCTCCACGTAGGGACGGACTTCCTGGCCTTCATTTGCCTGCCTTGTGTAACTTTCCATATGCCAACTTTGTTTTTCCTGAAACCCAGCATCCCTAAAGGTAGTCATGTTATTTCACAGCACAAGGAGGGCTTTGGGCACTACGAGAAGATGGATGTGGTGAGCCTGACCCTCCTGAGAATATCATGAGATGGTAACATTCATGTGAAAAGTCTCCTAAAACTTACCATCATCCCAACACGACAGGTCATGAGACAGACGGAGCTCAGTTTCTCTTCATCAGAGAAAGAATGTGAGGATGAACTTGTGACTAGACGCCATCTCCTGAGGATCTAGGAATGGCAAAGGGAGCACAACACTTGTAACCTCACTTTACTCAGTGACTCAGGCAACATTCAGGGCTACATAACTTCTGTACTTTGAGAGCCGGGAGTTGATTTGCTTTTCAGAGATGTCAAAGGCAAGCATGTAACCTCCCATTTGGATCTTGTGGTGATGCAGTGAGCACACCTCCAAGTCTTCTGCACTCTTTCCCTTTTGTTGGCGGCTCCCAGCTCTGAAGGAGCCCACAGGGCTTCATGCTTATGTGAGGGCTCCTGGAGTCACTCAGATGCTCACCATTCCTCTGCAACCTAGCAAAGCAAACGGTGGTACTGTTCCCAGTGACACCAGTTACACCAGGTGCCCGGTGCTCATGGGGGAGAATTTTTCTGAGGGAACATAAATTGCATTAATTGTAGTTCCATCCTCTTTAGCTCTACAAGAAATTTGAGAGAAACACCTATTTATATATAGTGTAATCATCTATATGAAACATAGTTATTTACTGACTTTGTGGGAAAAAATCTGTAATCCAGGGTCAGTTTTGAAAAGTGTTTCAATACAACACTGGAGAAAAACGTAGAATTTAGTTATGGTCTACTTTATCTCTTCATTTAAAATGTCATGTTTTCAAGATCCATGTTTTGCCACAGGGCAGAGATGTTTTCAAAGGCAGCTGTTGATGCTATTTTGTAGGCAAGACCCGTGATGACTTTCCACAGGAGGAAGTCTCTGATGGGGTGTGAGGAGGAGGGCTGGGCCAGGGGGCTGTAGGAAGTTCTATATTGTTTCCCTTCCAAGACTCTTGGTGTAATCACCAGTGGGTCACATCCCTTGTCGTGACTTTGTTTCCCCGTGTGGTAAGCAGGCTTGCATTGAGGAGCATCTTCATCAGTCCTGACCCTAAAACTGTTTCTTCCCGGGGAAGTAAGCACAGGGAAAAACTGAAAGTGAAAGATCACCTAAACAGTCATCCCTCACTATCCACAGGGGACTGGTTCCAGAACCATCCACAGACACCAAAATCCATTGGTGCTTGAGTCCCTTAGTTGGCCCTCCATCTCAAAGATTCCTCATTCGAGGATATGCAGGGCCGACTGTATATGCTCTGCCTAAGTTAAACTCATTTTAAAAATATATCTATATCTATTTGCTATATTTCTTTCATCTTTCAAAGGAGGAGGAAAACATCATGGCACTTCACTCTAATTATCTCATCATGCATCTCTTAAGAGGAAGGAAACATTCCCATATAAGTCACAATACTATCTATACACGTTAACAAATAACAATAATCCCTTCATATCATTTAGTATCTTTTCAATATTCAGATTTCCCCTGTTGTTCCACGAACGTGCTTTATAGTTATTGATTTTATTCCTAGTTCGTTTTCGATCTAGATTCACACATTGAGTTAGGAAGTTATGGTTCATCAGAGTAAGGATTCTTAAAGAAATACCACATTTTGGTAAGGATTTGAAGTAAGCTGGAGTGAGTTGGCGATTTCCGTCTTTTTCTGTTTGATATCAATCCCGACACTTACTGGTTAAAATTATTTTTGTAAAAGTAATATATTGTCATGTAAAAGTTTATCCATAGAAGAGAGTGAATTTTCTTGCAATTTTTCTCCACCTCCAGAGAACCACCAATAGGATTTTTATTGGAACAATTGACAGATAAATTTCTGGTAGTTTCAGGGGACAACATAATTTGATATTGGTATATGTTGTGAAGTCATCACCACGATAATTCTAGTTAACATCCATCACCACACAGTTACAAGGTTGTTTCTTGGGATGAGAACTTTTAAGACCTACTCTCTTAGCAATTTTCAAATATAGAATTCAGTATTATTAACTACAATCATCATGCTCTACATTACATCGTCATGATTTATTTATTTCATAACTGGAAGTTTGTACCTTTTGATTCTCTTCAACCATTTCTCCCACCTCCCATCACTGGTCACCCATCAATGTGTTCTCTGTATCTATGAGATAAGTTTTTGATTTTGGGTTTTGGTTTAGATTCTACATATACATGAGACCAGATTGTATAGGTTATTCTCTCTCTGATTTATTTGACTCAAATTTGTGCACTCAAGATCCGTCCGTGTTGTTGAAAATGGCAAGATTTCCTCCTTTTTGATGTCTGAGTAATATTCCATTGTGTATATATACCGGAAATTTGTATCCATGCATCCATCCCCGGACACTTACGTTATTTCCATATCTTGGTTACTGTGAATAATGCTGCAATGATTAAGTGGGTGCAGATATCTTTTTGTGTTAGTGTTTTCATTTCCTTTGGATAATAGCATTTTTTTCAGTAAACTTTTTCCCGGCCCAGATCTCATTGTATGTCTAAAGCCCCTGTTAGATGAAAATGTAAAATTGACTAGAATTATGAAAATCACTGTGGGATGTATGACCCATGGGTCACTGGAGATGACTACTAGAAGGAGTAGGTAGCATCAGCATGGTTGCCTAAGGATATGGGGCTGAGTGTTCCCATCAGGAATCCCTATGATTGCAGCCGCATATTTTCCATTTGCATGCTCTAAGGATGGCTCCTTTGTGCCTATGTTTATCCTGGAGACAAAGTCTATGAACACCTTTATCCGTTAATGGTAGGGTTATGAACTCGCTTCAGCAAGGAGGCCATCAGTGAAACCATGGGATGCCTCACTGACAACCATAGGTGTAGTTATTATAGGATTAAGAGAAGGGATGAGTTTAGGTAAAATCTAAATGAATTAGTAGGTTTTCGAGGCTAAGAGCGAAACAAGGCTGTGTATAAAATGGTTCCCATCAAGCCTGGTCTGAGAGGGAGTCTCTTTGTCCTGTTTTTTTTTTTTTTTTTTTTTTTTAGCGTCTTTTTCGTGAAGAGGACTAGCCCTGAGCTAACATCTGATGGCAATCATCTTCTTTTTGGTGGAGGAAGACTTACCCTGGGCTAACGTCCGTGCCCATCTTCCTCTACGTTATATGGCACATCACCGCAGCATGGCTTGATAAGAGGTGCATCAGTGAGCACCCGAGATCCGAACCTGCAAACCCAGCGCCGCTGAAATGAAGCATGCACTTAACCTCTTGCACCACTGGGCTGGCCCTGATTGTTGTCCTGTTTCTTAAAGGAAGATAAATGCTGTGTCCACAAACCCCTTTTACCTGTAACTGAGTAGGAAATTGAGGCAGTGTCTCTGTGGCAAAATGGCTCACTCAGAAATAGTGGGGTGTCTCTTCCTATGGATGCACTTTTGAACAGTGAATTCTGTCTCATCTACAACTATATGAAACAGGGTTTCTCAGTACAGCGTCCTTGATGTTAACTAACAAAAGCAGTTTTTACTGGTTCCCATCTCTTGCGGCCATGGACTGCTTCATGGGTTCTGACAGTCACACAGGGACCTGCTCTTACAAGGGCCCGTGGTTGGGATTTATGCTCTGCTGCACTGATACTCCTAATAGTTTCTTCATTGAACTAGTGTCTTGTGAGTGTAATCCAGTGGAACAAGGGAGCCTTCACTTGGGCAGAGCTGATATGCTCAGGGTACACGGTGGGCTCAGGCCCATGGGCACTGAGGGCATTGTGTGTGGGGACATTTGGCTCAGCTGCCCAGAGCACCCACATTTCTGGAGCAGCCTAGACACCTGGGGACTGAGGGAGCCAGACAGGACCAGGATTGACTGTGATGATGGCAGCCACAGCAGCGGTGTGGGAACTGGGAGAAAGGATGATCTCAATGTGGAGGCAATACTGAGACATCTGTGCCTGTCCATCTGCACAGATATTACCTCCCTGCCTGGTGCACCAAGACAGGAATTGTGGGCAGTCAGGCAGTAAACTGCCATCAGTAAATTAGTGCAAAATACGAATACGCCACATGGACATTGCAAACAAAAAACATACCATGGACATTTTAAACATCTTGTAGGAGTTTAGAATTCTTTAAGGAGTTATCAGGCTTAGAAATAGAAATTAAACCTCTGAAGATAGTCACATTCAATGGAGGAGAGCACTATTTTCATATCAAGCTTCAGATGAATCAATGATCAACAAGGAAGACAATTTTTGAATTAATTCTTCCTTGTTATTGAAGACATAGCAATAGAATGTGTAAACAGGAGTTCTTAATTAAATAGAAATCATGAAGCCACTGTCAGTACTTTTTTGAGGGGCCTCCACGAGTTACAGGAAACGTCAGATGAAACATCAAAATTCCATTGCAGAAGTTTACATTTAAAATTAAATATAATCTTACCCAAAACTGACATCTACACAGAGTTAAATCTTTTTCATATAAATTGCTTCACAAGTACCAACAGCTCTATAGACTTCAGTAAAAAGTTTAAAAATAGAAAAAAGAATCACCAGCTCTGGATTTAACAAAATTTACATTTCAAAATAATTTATCCCAATGTTATCATTGTTTACCAAACTATCAATTCCAGTAACAGTTACATCAGAAGATTCTTCTCAAAATAAAATACGAAGTTGCATAAAGTATCCATTTTGGTGATCTAAAATGAATTGGCAGAGAAGTCGGCTAGAAACGTTTTATAGTGAATCAAAGTATCCCATTTGTCAAGTATTATTATTTATTTTACTAAAAATATGACACTGAAAATACTTTGTGTGATTTGTCAGCATACGTTATTCTTGTATAATTAATATTCCTATAACATTTTGTATGTAATAAAATATTTCTAAAGAAAAAAGCTCTATATCTCTGTGCCTTTTAACAACACTTTTCTTTTCCTGCCCTTTGAACAAGGTGTCCCACAGTTTTATTTTACACTGAGCTGTGTACAGTAGCTGGCCTTGCTTGTATCTGCTTTCATACAATTTAACTCATTTAATTCTCATAAACAAACCAGCCATGCAGGTGTTATCCAATTTTACAGAAGATGATCCGGGGGCCTAGAAAGGTTAAAGGTCATGTGCACAGCTACAAGCTACCAAGACACACACATGTCACTTGGAACAAAATCAGCCTCTCTTCAAAGCTCATGATCCTAACTACCCCCACACACTCTCCAGGGTGTTCTGAGATCCTCCCCAGACCTCCTGCTACTACCCCAAGGCTAGACTAATGCTCTGTCAATGACAGCCTATTGTGCTGCTACTGTCATCCTCTCAGCCTCTTGCGAGGATTGAGCATTAAAGGAGCATTAAAGGAGCATGATCTTTTCAGTCCATTTGCTGTGTCCTTTGCTGTGCAGAAACGTTACAGTCTGAGGGAGTCCCCCTTGTTTATCTTTGATTTTGTTGTTTGTCCGTTTGGCATCAAATCCAAAAACATCATTGGCAGACCGATGTCAAGGAGCTTTTCTCCTGTGTTTTCTACTAGGATTTTCACGGTTTTGGGTCTTATGTTAAAATTTTTAATCCTTTTTGAGTTGATTTTTGTGTGTGGTGTAAGAAAAGAGTCTGATGTTATACGTCAGCATGTGGAGATCCAGGTTCCCAAAAGCATTTATTGAAAAGGCAGTCTTTCCCAGAAAGACTTTGACATTCTTGTCAAAAATCAGTTGACCATATATGAGTGAGTTTATTTCTGGGCTCTCGATTTTGTTTTGTTGGTCTAGGTGTCTGTTTTTAAGCCAGAACTACACTGTTTTGATTACAGCTGTGTAATATAATTTGAAATCAGGGAATGTGATGTCTACAGTTTTGTTCTTCTTGCTCAAGATTGCTTTGATGATTGGGGCTCTTTCAAGGTTCCATACACATTTTAGAATATTATATCAGGTCTGTGAAAAATGCCATTGTATTGTTTTAAACTGTCATTTTATGTTTAATTCATTTTTTTCATAGTAAAAGGAATAATAACCTTGAGCCCACTAAATTCCTCACTACGATTCACTTGATAAAGTTGGAAATAAAGCTGAGTATTAATTGGATCATAAAAGTACAACTTAATGCTTCAGAATTTATTTTTAAGTAAGCTCAGAAATCTGCATTTGTTAACACCATTTCATAGTTCACAAATCTATTTATTTCATTCTATTTTTTAATGAAAATTATATATATTCGTAGTGTACAAAATGATGATTTGATAACCCTATACATAATGAAATGATTGCAACAGTCCAGCTAATTAAATATCCTCTCCTAATATAGTTACCATCTTTTGTTTGTGTGGTGAGAGCACCTGAAACCTACTTTCTTCAGAACCTTCCAGTATTCAATACAGTATTATTAACTATAGCCATCATGCTATACATTAGATCTCTAGATTTAACCATCCTACATACATACAACTTTGTACCCTTTAACCAACAACTCCTCATTTTCCCCACCTCCCCACCGCGGGTAACCTCTGATCTCCTCTTTGCTTCTGTGTATTCCCCTTTTTTAGATTCCACACATAAGTGACAGCGTGGAGTTGTTTCCTTTCTGTGTGTGTCTTATTTCACGTAGTATAATGTCCTCCAGGTACATCCATGTTGTCACAAGCGGCAGAATCTCATTTTTTAAGTCTGAATAATTTTTCATTGTATAGTTATACATTTTCTTTATACATTCATCCATTGATGGACAACTAGCTTGTTTCCATATCTTGACTATAGTGCATAATACTACAATGAACCTGAGATTGCAGATATCTCTTTGAAATGTTGGTTTCATTTCCTTTGGGTATACACACTTAAGAAGGATTGCTGGATCACATGGTGTTTCTATTTTTAGTTCTTGAGGAACCTGCATAATGTTTTCCATAATGACTGAATCAATTTACATTCTCATTAACAGTGTGCAAGTTTCTCTTTTGACACAGCCTTGTAAACATCCATTAGATTTTACTTTTTCATAATAACCATCCTAACAGATGAGAAGTGGTATCTCATTGTGATTCTGATTTGCATTTCCCTGATGATTAGTGATCTTGAGCATCTTTTATATACCTGTTGACCATGCACAGCAAAAGAAACAACAAAATAAAGTACCATGAGATAAAGGATACACTTCATTTCACATGCTCCTCATAAAAGCTTCCTGGAGTGCCTTCCTCTTTTTCAAAAGGGCTAATCTTACAAGTATGTAGCAAACAGTAGACAATAAGATTTGCACCAACATTCTTTCCTGGATGCTGTATCTCCTATATCCCCTGCAATGAGAGTTATTTCATAAGTTGTGATATTTTAAATGCCACAGACATGGCACCTAGTGAGCACCAATCTTCCATGCTACTGTGAGTTAAGCTCCAAGCAAATTTATAAGAGATCAAGAAGGTTAATGATAGCAGTTCAGAAAGCAACATGAGAGTACAGAGAACCTTAATAATGTCTAAAGTCAAGAAAGCAAAAGAAAGAACGACAAAAAGCCATGAGAAAACAATGAAAAAGAAGAGTTTCCATCAAAGATGATGTCCTTATAAGGGCAGTGTCTTCTGATGGAAAGCATGCTTAACCAGAAATTATGGGACTTGGCTTCTAATTCCTGTTCCACCACAACTATAGTTTTCCTTTGGGAGCCAGAGAGTTTCCTACTTTTGCTTAAGAAGGCAAGGTAAATATAATTATGTATGTAAATCATATATATTTACACATATTTTCTATTTCATACCTACATCTACATCTATATCTATGTCCATATCCATATCCTCATCTACATCTGCATCTATAACTATCTGTCTATCTTCATTAGACTGTTCACCAAATAGATCTAGCCCTCTGTTATGTTGAAACAAATTAGGATTTATCTTTCACGTGATGGGGTGGAGCTGTAAAACTTGCTTGGTTTTGAATATTGAGTAGAAGTGATGTCTCATTTCAGGGCTGGAGCTCTTAATTGCCAACCTGAGACTCCTCAGAGCTCTCTCCTTTGACACAGCGACCAGCAACATTCACTGTTTTGGCTCCTCCATCTGCTGGGTCTGAGCAGCTCTGGTGAGCAGAGAAGCCCTGTGGCCATGATGGAAAAATTTGAGGAAGAATTAAACATTTCCTCTTCTAAGATGCCAAGATTTGGATGTCATTGTCCCCACAGTACAACCTGGCACATGCTACATGTAAATAGAGTTGCCAGGTAAAATGCAAGACATTCAGTTAAATTTGAATTTCAGATAAACAACATATCATCTTTTAACATACTTATGTTGTAAGTATTGAACGGATCATACTCATATAAAAATATTCATGTTTAGGGGCCAGCCCAATGGCACAAGCAGTTAAGTGCCCGTGCTCTGCTGAGGCTGCCCGGGGTTCCCAGGTTCGCATCCCAGGTGGGCACCGATGCACTGCTTGTAGAGCCATGCTGTGGGGGCGTCCCATATAATGTAGAGGAAGATGGACATGATGATAGCTCAGGGCCAGTCTTCCCCAGAAAAAAGAGGAGGATTGGCATCAGATGTTAGCTCAAGGCAGATCTTCCTCACACACACACATAAATTCATGTTTATATATAGTTCAGTGACCAAATTTATTTTTGATATGGTTATATATTTAATAAAAGCATGGTCTTTGGTTCCAAACCCTCCTTGGCTTGAGTCAAAGGCTTCACTATATACAATCTGCCTGATTTTGAAAAAATTACTTCATTTCTTAGCTTCATCTGTAAGACAGGTCTAAAAATACCTACCCAAGAAATTTAGTTATGAGCAGTAGGGAGGGATCGTAAGTAAATAGGTTTTATTGTGTTGTTTGGTAAAGGGGAAGAGGTTGATATTTTTTACTTTTATTATTAGTGTTGTTGTTTACGTGGAAATGATTTGTAAACTGTAAAGTCCTCTGTAAATGTTATCTACCACCGTTACTAATTATGGGTTTACTACCAACTAGTTAAGGCCAATTTTGGAAAAGTATTTTTATTTTCTTTAAGCTATTCTTTTCTTATTTGTAAAATGGAGTATGTTGTACATTCTATGCTTGTTTCACCTATGATATTTTTTCAGTTGTTACATATTTCAGTGCATGATTGGATATGGATCCATTAAGCCCTACTCTAGGCTCCAAGTTCATTCACCATGTCTTCATCCCAGTTGGATCCACAGCTTATCTGATGGTGTGTGAATAAGATATAGAAGAAGGAGAAAGAGAAGGAACAGTAGCATGATGATGGGAAATGGATTCTCAGGATTATAGGAAAAACTGGCTGTTTCTGTTTCTTTAGTGCACCTCAATGTGGGCAGGTGATCTGGGAAAGATTTGAAAAGTTCAGCTAGAAACAAAAGCTTCTATTCCTAATAAATACGTTGAATTAGGGCCTTGGTGTCATTTGAGAGTGTTTCGTCTATGACACATAGTAACAGATCCAAGACTCTGGAGTCCAAAAGAAGGATAATTCCGCATTTTCTAGTTGAGTCTCACTGCTGCTTATGACTCTAAGGTTTGATGGAGTTTTTTTTTTTTTTTGACAAAAAGACATTAAAATACAGAAGTTTTCTAGGAAGTCATCCGTTAATTCATTCACCTCTATTGCATGTCTCTGACTCTATTGCCTGCCAGCTTCCCCTAACGAATACAAAGAAAACTCTTTTTTTACAAGTTAAAAAAAGAGAAGGACTTTGTTAAATGGAATCAATCTTCTCTGCTCTTTTACTCTCAATTTTTTTTTATTTTTTGCTACTCATTTAAAAGAAAGATTCAACGAATTCTATGCAAGCTCTTACTATGCTGAATTCTTGCATAGATCACAAACAAGTGAAACTTTGTGGGCCAGGGCATTTCTGAATACAGGTATCACATCACTGCATTCTCGTAGCAAAGGAGTTAAATAGCACAGAAGTATATGAAATAAAGCATTGTCATTTCTCTCTATCTCTTCCCTCTCTCTTAAACGATGCTTTATATTGTTTATATGTATGCTTTTTTCACTAGACCTTGAATATACAAGGAATCAGTTCCCACTTTATTATTTCACATTCTCAGTACTGTGAACATTGCCTAGCATAGAGAAGGAACTCAAATACTTATTTAAAAGAATAAGTACTTGTATGGAAGTATCATATATGTATGAATGAACAAATAGATGGATAGAGGAAACAAATAAGGAAGAGAAGGAAAGAAAGAAGAGAAGAGGAACCTGGAAACCAGAATTCTCTCCTAATCTAACAATGGTAACCCTACATTAATAATTGATACTATTATTGGGGAGTCAAAAGATAGATTGTTCCTGAGATGCAGACATCAAATAAATCGTGTAAGCCCTGAAATAAGCAGTGGACTTTGGGGAAATAGAGACAAAAGGAATTTCACTTAATAATTAAAGAGCCTTGGAGTCAGGTAGACCTTGGTTCAAAGTCTTTGCTCTGTTACTCATTATCGAAGTTACCTTGAAGTAACCTTGTAAAGCTCCAGTTTTTCTCTCTCTACAGTTCATGATGGAGAGAGTACCAAGCTCCTATGCCCAGTCTCAGGAAAAGGGACTTAGGAGGTGTCAGAGAATGACCAACACATCTCTATGCAGACAGTTGGGTTTTAACCAGGATCAGTGCTGGCGCTTCAATCTCAACTATGAGATCGACTTTCTAGGCAACTTCTGGGTCCCAGAAGTCACACAGAGGTTAGTTTCTTCCATCATGGTTGAATGGCTCAGAAAAAAACATTGGAATTTAAAACTCAAATGAGGTCAAATGGTGTTTTTTGAGCCTATGGAACTAGAGGATAATAGATAAACTTTGGACATTGTTTGGAATGAAAGAAAGATTGTCTTAGAAAGAACCTAGAGGAGGCCTGCCCCATGGCTTAGCAGTTAAGTGTGTACGCTCCGCTACTGGCAGCCGGGGTTTAGATCTCAGGCGTGCACCAACGCACTGCTTGTCTGGCCATGGTGTCCCAAACACAGCAAGTAGAAGGATGTGCAGCTATGACATACAACTATCTATTGGGGCTTTGGGGAGAAAAAGAAAGCAGGATGATTGGCAATAGATGTTATCTCTGGACCAGTCTTCCTCAGCAAAAAAAGGAGGATTGGCATGGATGTTAGCTCAGGGCTGATCTTCCTCACAAAAAAAAAATAAAGGGAACCTAGACTTGTAGTTATGAACAGAAAATTCCGTATTTAATTTCACTTATTAAATGCAATGTTAGGTTAGGAAATTTAAATAATTTAATTAAATAATATTGAGCCTCCTTTAACATTTGCTTTAGTAAGAGACACTGGGACAAATTTCTATTACCTACGATTATGTCCCAGGATTTTAAAAATGATGTCCTGGTTCACACACTAGCCATGTGAGATAGGTATTTGCATACTTTAAGTAAGTTAATGAAGGTGGTACGAGTAGTGATGGAGCCTAGATTTCAACTCTGTCTATTCATTACCAAGTCTTTTGCTTATTTTGCAGTCTTTCCTGCAGAGAAAAGAAATATAACATTTGCTGGATGAAGAAATATAGCTATAGTGAGAGAAATGTGTGTGTATGTGTGTGTGTTTGTGTGCTCATTTGAGAGTCAGAGCATGGGAGTCAGAGTATAAGTGGGGAGTTGTGTATTAAAAGTATTTTAAATTACCCTTTCCTATCAAAGAGGGAAAGGATGTGGCATAAATTATTCGAGTAAAGGCAGGTGCTCCCTGAGCAAGTTGACCAAATCATTGATAATCCAAACTGGGACACTTTTTAGAATCTAAGTGTCTTATTATTAATAGTTATGCTGGAACCACAGGCATGAACTGTGACTGTCTCAGACAATCTGACAGATAGTGCCATCCAGTCCCTAAGAAAACCTCTTCCTTAACAAGCCTGAGTTTCTTTGCTAAAGGTGAGTCAAAGCCTTGGAGTTGATGATTCTCTTTCCAACTCTCTCTCTACTGCCACTCTGGAAATGGCCAAAAACACATGGACAAAACACAAGCATCTCCTAGGACACAGTCATTATCAATGGTACTTGCTTAAGTTTCTAACCTGTCTTTTCACATTTTCCTATCTCAGCCCAGAGATTATGGCAGGATGGGACTGGGAAAGCTAGAACTACCTTCTTACATTTGGAAGTCACATCAACTTAATTTGTACACACGGCTGATTTTATGCTAAGGGTAAACACACTCTGACTTCTAACCACATACCAATCACAAGGCTATACTAATAGAGATAGCATCAACACAGATTTATGAGTCTGAGAGGAAACTTGAGAGGGCTTTCCTGTTTCCCATTCTCAGTGTTACAAACAGAACCACCAACTCTTAGAACACCCTCATCACACTAAGATAGCATCAAACCATTTTTGGAACTAGGTTGAGGAATCAATGAATAACTTCTTTGATGTTTTTGCCCAGCCAAGATCCTCTGAGTTTCGAGGATCTGATGAGAACCCATTAACTTGCTTTATCCCAGAGTGTTTCTGCGTGAGCACCTACACCCACTCACCCCTCCCCACCCTCAGTCTGTCATTGATCTCGCCTTCCACGACCCACCTCTCCTCCATCTTAAAAGTACTCAATATATTTCTGATATTTTCTCTCTGTCCACACACAACTTTGCAATAAAATGGATCTCCATTTGAATCTTGCGCTAAGTAGACATCTCTTTTAGTTCAGCGATTTTGTTGCCAAAATAGAGTAAGCACTTGTAGTAATCTGTTTAAATAAACCACATTTAATCCTACATAGTATCTGTGAGGGCTTTACTTCCTTGACCCCATAAGAGTACCTTTAATAACAATCAAATATAACAATAACAATAATAATAATAATAATAACAATAATAATAATAATAATAGAAAAGAAAGTATAGACTGAAAGCTTTGGTCACATCCTATCTCCCATACTGGTACAGTGAAAGCAGTCCTCTTTACAGACTCCCTAAAACTTATGTATATATTCCCACCTGTTCTTCAATCACAGATAGCTCTCTCCTGAAAACCTACATTGCAGTTGGTGTCTCTAGCTTAACAGGCTGTCTGCTGCCTGTCCATTCAGGCAGGGCTGCCAGAGAGCAGATACCCAATTCCAAATAATTAATTAGGGGTCAAATCAACAATGGGCAGAGGGAGGGCTGAGTGGGGAGATGCAGGATGGATTATGATCCTATATTGACAAGAATCATTCTGAAGAGAACTGGGGGACAAGCCAAATTTGATTGGTATCAACCCCCGAGATAAGGACAAGAGGATGTGGGGACTATGGAGACTCTTCCTCCAAAGTGTTTTGCTGAAAACCTGAGCAATGACAAGAAAGTAGTAGCTGATCAGTGATATAGTGTCAAAGAAGAGCTGTTTGTTTTTAGTTTTTATAGATTCAGTGGACGGAATTAATAAATTGCACAGGTGATGGTGTAATAACAGGTAAACTAGAGAAAGGAGACCCAAGACCCAAGTGGAAAGGCTGGCCTTAGACCAGAGCATAAGCGCAGTAGTTCAGGAGTGACTTAGAAACGCCACCTCCTTTTTGCTAGTGAAATCAGAAAGGTGTTCCTCCTATGGGATAGTCATAATAAGAAACTTAAGAATGTTTGACAATAAAACATTAGCAGATTTTATACGGTAATAATCAAAATTTCAGAAAAAAATAAAAATTGAAATCACAACAACAAAGAAGAAGATAAAACTATAATAAACAGTAGAACCAAATCACATTTAAAAAGTTCAAGTGATAATAAAGTAAAGGATAAAATGGATGGAAGACATAAGGGGTATTAAATGAAGATGAAGAATACAATCAATGAGATGAAAAAGAGGAAAAATCTGTTGTTCTTAGTGAACAGAAATTCAGAACTTGGAGTAAAAATGAAAATTTTAAACTAGAAGAAATAGAATAAAGATTTTGTAACTCAAGGAAAATGTGAATGTGGGCAAACAGATGCAAGTTTTGGTTTAATTCCTGGGTTAAGGAAACTATTGAAAGGTTTTAAGAAAATTAACATTTGGAAATATGAAAAGTAAAATCTCTTTCCAACTATCACAAAATAATTTTTCATGTGGATGAGGAGGAGATTGGTAAAACTTAATGTGAATTCATTAGAAAATACAGCCTTGGGTGACAGGAATAAAATTCAAGTGGTGAGATTTTACTTCCTGTCAAATGTGTTGGCTGGTGCATATTTTTTGGCATATTTTTCGTTTTCGTGGAACCCATGAAAGCACAAACATGGATGGAATGCGCCGCACCTCAGCATAAGGGCAGACCTCTGTTGAATAAACCTCAAGTGCAATCTTGAAATGAGAGCCTTTCACATGACATCCAGCTCAGGGGCCCTCTGAGGGAGGGGAAGTTGGCAGATGCACTATGAGTTTGTGTGAAGAAATAGAAACATGTGTACAATCTTCAACAATGTCAGTAGCTTTTCATTATTTTGTGTGTGGGTCATTAAACAAATCTAGATTTTGGATCTTTGGTGCTGTACCCTTTATGTGCACAGCATGTGATCTTTAGTAAAATAAGACTAAAGACTTTAAGAAGTAAATACCTTAACAATAACAACAAAAAACAACAGAAGGCCATAATCAAACATCAGAGAGATTTAACTTTGAGAAACAAAACCATTTATTCTAGGAAATTCTTCTCCGAATACGGAAAATAAAATGCTGCTTAAGTCTCCAAATTTAAGGCCACAAGGCAGGTCTTTCTCTAAAACAACACTAAGTTTCCATTCTCTTTATGTTACATAAGGTACATAACTATGCCTCACTGTTTTGTCTAACTGGGGAAATATTGCAATGAGACCAGTGGGACCAATGCTGCTCCTTCGGACTTTGTGCAATGATGGAAATGCTATACATCTCTGATGTCCAATATGGCAGCCTTTGGCCACATGTGGCTATTGAGCACTTGAAATGTGGCTGATGATACGGAGGATCGGAATGTTAAATCCTGTTTACATTTCAGCACATTTTTTTTTCTTTCTGACCCATTATAGAGCCATATATTCCATATTACATGTGAGGAAATAAATTTTAGAGTCAAATCTTAATCTACGTTCACGGGGAACACAAGTAAACACTAAGACAAGTCTCTCTAATGATAAAAAGTAATTCTCTCATTTTCTATGCTGTATTTTCTCTCAGCTGACCAAACAAGGACATTTGTTGCTTGGGCACCAGGAGACCTACAATTTGATTACACACATCTACCTAGACAAGGCATTTCCAGTCTAATTGTGTCAGAATGTATTCTACGGCATTCTATTCTATTCTATACATAATATGTATATTAAAGGGCTTTGTAAAAATATATAGCCAAATACACAATAATTGCATAGGTGTGGATCTTGTTACTATTAATTCTATCACCTGGGAGAGACCAATGACCTTTCTCTTACATCTTTCTTCTTGACCTCTCTTGCCCTCTTCCTGAGTCCCATGGGATATTTTTATTTAATTGTGTCTTCATTCTGATGTTTCCTCTCAATATTTATTTGTGTTACACTACATCTATATACAGAAAATACATTAAACAATTAAATCTGTGTCCCATTCAGTTTTATGTAATCCTACAAAAATTCCTTGAAATAAAAAATGTTCTTGTCTACAAAGACCTTGAAGCCAAATGGAATATCTAAAAGAGCAAAGGAATACAATCACTGTTGAGTGAGAGGCCTCCGTTAAAAGGAGGAGAACTATTTTCTGTTCATAGGGCAGAGAAAATTTATTCGTTGGTGAGCTTTGAATGTTTCCATGAAGGGCATGAGATCTGAGCTAGGTCTTGAAGAATGGGTCAAATTTGTAGTAATCTATTTGGCTCTAGGAGGTGGCATGCCAAGCAGCTGGAATAGCAAGAGCAAAGCATAGATAATAAGAAAAGAGGGCATGTAGAGAAGACCGGAGTCTAATTTTCCTGAAGGTTTAAACAGTTCCCCTGCAAAGTTAGTTCCGGTGCACTGTGGAGCTGCTGAATGCTACTGTGGAGACTATTTAATTTGGAGGTAAATGAGGAAACATTAGGAATCTCTTTGACTTCTCTGATTGATACACAACACAATAACCAGAATTACAAGAGGTCAGGTTCTCTAACTTGGAACTCTGGATTTATTTGGGTTCATATTTTACAAAAATATCTCAGAGGAACTGTTTCTCCCTCTATAGTGATATCCGTATCCGAGTTTCTTTGCTCCTATTTCACTCTTCTGCAGCATTTTTGAGTGGGTATGAGACACATGCTGATCTCTGCCCAGTTAGAGGGCACCTGAATGGAAAACAAAAGCTCATGCCTCCAATGCAAGATAAAGGAAATAGGACTCTTCTGGAGAAGACTGGAAAGAAAGGAGAGCACAAAGAGAACTTCCAGCACTACTTCAGGAAGACTCAAACTGTGAGTCCTTATCCGTCTTTCTAAATCCTTGGGGGAAGAGCTCCTTTTCCAAGGATGGGGCTACATGATACTGATGATTTTGACATGGGATTATGATTTCTTGTAGATAATTTTCTCAAAAAGAGATCATATACTTGTTCTTGAACAAACAGGTTGCTAAATCTTCTGATTTTTGGGTGAGTGACTTGGGCCATTAGGTGAGTTCAGGTAGAAGCTTGTGGAGGGGGTCCTGCAAATGTGTACCACCTCAGGAAAGACAACTAAAGGCTGCTGAAGGTCAGCAGTTACCAAACACAGGTCAGTAGATCTCAATTCAGTAAAGGCGAACAGGAGTCCATTTATTTGTATTTCTTTTTCTCAAAACATCTGGCTGATTCAGTGTGAGTTTAGGTGTTGTATCAATGTTTAATCATCTGAGTGCTAACATGTGAACTCAATAATACAGTTGTAGAAACAAGAGATTTACAGCAATATTTGTTATTTATGCAGTTTTCTCAAGTTCCTTCTCTGTCATCTTCCCTCCCACCTCTTCCTTCCTTCCTTCTTTCCTTTATCTCTTTTTCACTTCCCTCTCCTGTTTTACTTTTTTAATTTACTTCAATTGCTGTATATTCCAGGACAAAGTAAATGAAGGGAACCAAATAAATGAAGCTCAAGTTTACCTGCAACAAAAGAGAGAAGAATATACTCCAGATGATTTTCAATGTGAAAAGACTAGACGAGGACACATGTAGCAAAAGTCTCCAAAACCTAGGATTGGAGCGCTAGTCATATTATGAGTTTCTCTATGTGCCCCATGACTCCACCATTTAATTATAAAAAGATATACTTATGTAAAGATAACCTGTATTTCTAAGATTGGCATAAAATTAATTCTCCTATTTCTGTTTAGAATGGCACTTACCTTATGCTTGAAGCACAGATTTGCAGTTTCTTGCCATGAAACAGTATTGGGAATTCAACAGTTCGTTTGTTAAGTTGTGTTAAGAAAATACAAAATCTGAAAGGTCATTTAATGTCTTATGCACCTTCAATGTTAAAGACAGGGTACTTAGTTTTAATGAGCAGTTCAAATAATCTATTTAGTCTAGATAAAGAGTGAGTGAGAAACTTCAGTTTATCCTCAAATTATTTCAAGACTCATTTCTCAGATCCCTCGGACCTGGAGCAGGAATGAGAATAAAAATGGCGATGTGAAGAAAAGATAGTGGAGCCTCATCGCTGATGCTACAAACTCAGGGAATGGCAAGGATGAAGAGCAAGTTTTTTTTCTTTTTCTTCAGTATCTATAAAGATTAAGGCTTCTTGGTTACTTGCAGGTGTGATGTTTGTAATTATCTTTTTTGTGTGATTTCTGAAATTTTTTTTTAATTTTTTGTTTATTGCAGTAACATTGGTTTATAACATGGTAAAAATTTCAGGTGTACATCATTATACTTCTATTTCTGCATAGATTACATCACGTTCACCACAAAA
>JABWHU010000002.1:7372341-7403851 GCA_014189135.1 Dicerorhinus sumatrensis harrissoni | reverse complement strand
TCAGTTAGGATTGTCCGTTGTTACAGGAGTTCCTCTAATCCAGTTTCAGTTCTGTCTCAGGGGTAATTTTTCCACGAGTAGTTGTAAATTGGCTGTGTCTGCAGGAGGAGGTGAGTTCCGAGTCTGCTTATGCCGCCATCTTGACTCGAAATCCTGAAATTTTTATTTATATTTTTATTTCAGTAACAATCATTTACAACATTGTATAAATTTCAGGTGTACAACAGTATACTTCTATTTCTGCATGGAATACATCATGTTCACCACCCAAATACCAATTACAATTCATCTGCACACTCAGGTGCTTAATCATCCCTTGCACCATCCTCCCTCCCCCCTTCTCCTCTGGTAACCACCGTTTCAATCTCTGTCTCTATGTGTTTGCTTGTTGTTGTTTTTATCTGCTACTTATGAGTGAGATCATACAGAGTTTGACATTCTCCCTCTGACTTATGTAGCTTAGCACTATACCCTAAATTCCATCCATGTTGTCATAAATGGCCGAATTTCATTGTTTTTTATGGCTGAGTATTATTCCATTGTGTTTCTGTACCACATTTTCTTTCTCCGTTCGTTGCTTGGTAGGCACTTAGGCAGCTTCCACACATGGCTATTGTGTATAATGCTGCAATGAACACAGAGGTGCCTGTATCTTTACCCATTAGACTTCTCATGTTCTTTGCATAAGTACCCAGCAGTTGAATAGCTAGATCATATGGTAGTTCTATCCTTGATATTTTGACAAATCTGCATACTGTTTTCCATTGAGGATGCACTAGTTTGCACTCCCACCAGCAGTGTATGAGAGTTCTCTTCTCTCCACATCTTCTCCAACACTTGTTTCCTGTGTTGTTAATCATAGCCATTCTGATGGGTGTGAGGTGATATCTCATTGTAGTTTTCATTTGTATTTCCCTGATAGTTAATGATATTGAACATCTTTTCATGTGTCTGTTGGCAATTGGTGTATCTTTGGAGAAATGTCTGTTCAGGTATTTTTCAAATTTTTTAATTGGGTTGTTAGTTTTTTTTGTTGTTGAGATGTATGTCTTGATATATTTTGGAGATTAACCCGTTCCCAGGTATATGGTATGCAAATATATTCTCCCTATTTTTAGGTTGTCTTTTCATTTTCTTGATGGTTCTTTTGCTGTGCAGAAGGTTTTTAGTTTGATATAGTCCCATCTGTTTATTTTTTCTATGGTTTCTCTTGCCTGGTCAGACATGGTGCTGGAAAATATTTTGCTAAGATTGATGTCGAAGAGTGTAGTTCCTATGTTTTCTTCTAGAATTTTCAAGGTTTCAGGTCTTACATTCAAGTATTTAATCTAATTTGAGTTAATTTTTGTATACGCCATAAGATAGTCTACTTTAACTTTTTTGCAGGGGCTGCCCAGTTTTCTAAACACCATTTGTTGAAGAGACTTTCCTTGGTCCATTGTATGTTCTTGGACCCTGTGTCGAAAATTAGCTGCCCAGAGCTTTGCGGGATTATTTCTGGGTACTCGATTCTATTCCATTGATCTGTGTGTCTGTTTTTGTGCCAGTACCATGCTGTTTGGGTTACTATAGTTTTGTAGTATATTTTGAAATCACGGAGTGTGATACCCCCAGCTTTGTTCTTTTTTATCAGAATACCCTTGTCTGTTTGGGTTCTTTTGTTTTTCCATATAAATTTTCAGATTGTTTGTTCCAGTTCTGTGAAAAATGTTGTTGGAAATTTGATAATGATTGCATTGAATCTGTAGATGGCTTTACGAAGTATGGACATCTTAACAATGTTATTTCTTCCACTACAGGGGTATGGAATATCTTTCCATTTTTTTGTAGCTTCCTCAATTACTTTCTGAAATGCTTCATAGTTTTCAGTGTACAGATCTTTCAGCCCTTTGGTTAAGTTTACCCCTGGGTATTTTATTCCTTTTGTTGCAGTTGTAAAGGAGATTGTATTCTTACTTTCTCTTTCTGCTGCCTTCTTGTTATTGTATAGAAATGCAACTGACTTTTTTTATGGTCACTTTGTGTCCTGCACCTATACTGTATTCATCTATTATTTCTAAAAGTTTTTTGTTGAATTCCATAGGGTGTTCTATATAAAAAATCATGTCACTTGCAAATAGTGAAAGCTTCACTTCTTCCTTTCCAATTGGATCCCTTTATTTCATTTTCTGGCCTTGTTGCTCTGGCTAGGACTTCCAGTACTATGTTAAATGGGAGTGGTGAGAGTGGGCTTTCTTGTCTGGTTCCTGTTCTTAGAGGAATAGCTTTCAGTTTTTCATCATTGAGGATGATATTAGCTGCAAATTTGTCATAGATGGCCTTTATTATGTTGAGGTACTTTCCTTCTATCAGCGTTTTATTCAGAGACTTTATCATAAATGGATGTTGTATCTTGTCAAATTCTTTCTCTGCGTCTATTGAAATGAGCATGTGATATTTATTCTTCACTTTATTAATGTGATGTATCATATTGATTGCTCTGTGGATGTTGAACCATAGTTGCATCCCTGGAATAAATCCCACTTGATCATGCTGTATGATATTTTTGTTGTACTGCTGTATGCAATTTGCTAGTATTCTGTTGAGGATTTTTTCATCAATGTTCATCAGTGTTATTGGACTGTAATTATCTTTTCTTATGTTTTCCTTGTCTGGTTTTGGTATCAGGGTAATGTTGGGTGAGTAGAATGAGTTAGGAAGCTTTCCATCCTCTTCTATTTTCTGTAAGACATTGAGAAATATAAGTATTAATTGTTCTTTGAATGTTTGGGGGAATTCACCAGGAAAGCCGTCTCGTCCTGGGCTTTTATTTTGGGGGAGGTTTTTGATTACTCTTTCCATCTCCTTACTGTTGATTGTTATATTCAAATTCTCTATTTCTTCTTGATTCTCTTTTGGAAGGCTGTATGAGTCTAAGAATTTATCCATTTCTTCTACATTGTCCAGTGTGTTGGCATAGAGATTTTCATAGTATTCTCTAATAATCTTTTGTATTTCTTTTTTTTTTTTATAATTTTATTTATTTATTTATTTTTCCCCCAAAGCCCCAGTAGATAGTTTGTATGTCATAGTTGCACATCCTTCTAGTTGCTGTATGTGGGACGCGGCCTCAGCATGGCTGGAGAAGCGGTGCGTCGGTGTGCGCCCGGGATCCGAACCCGGGCCGCCAGCATCGGAGTGCGAGCACTTAACCGCTAAGCCACGAGGCCGGCCCTAATCTTTTGTATTTCTGTGGTGACCTTTGTAATTTCTCCTATTTCATTTCTGATTTTCCTTATGTGAGCTTCCTCTCTTTTTTTCTTGGTGAGTTTAACTAAAGGTTTGTCAATTTTGTTTATCTTTTCAAAGAACCAGCTCTTGGATTTACTCATATTTTCTATAGATTTTTAAGTCTGTATTTCCTTTATTTCTGCTCTGATTTTTATGATTTCCCTCCTTCTATTGATTTTGGGCATTGTTTGTTGTTCTGTCTCCAGTTCCTTTAGGTGCACTGTTAGATTGTTTGATATTTTTCTTGTTTTTTGAGGTAGGCCTGTATTTCTATAAACTTCCCTCTTGGAACTGCTTTTGCTGTATCCGATAAAGTGTGGCATGTCGTATTTTCATTTTCATTTGTCTCCAGGAATTTTTTGATTTCTCCTTTGATTTCTTTCCCAGTTTTTTTCTTGTAGTTGATTTCCAGTTTCATAGCATTATGGTCTGAAAAGACGCTTGTTATGATTCAATCTTCTTAAATCTATTGAGGCTTACCTTGTTCCTCAACATGTGGTCTAGCCTTGAGAATGTTCCATGCATGTTTGAGAAGAATGTGTAGTCAGCTGTTTTTGGATGGAGTGCTCTGTATCTGTCTACTAGGTCCATCTCGTCCAGTTTTTTATTTAATTCCACTGTTTCTTTATTGGCTTTTGGTCTGGATGATCTATCCATTGACGTAAGTGGGGTATTAAGATCGTCTGCTGTTATTGTGTTGCTTTTAATATCTCATTTTAGGTTTATTAACAGTTGCTTTATGTACTTTGATGCTCCTGTGTTGGGTGCATATATATTTATAATTGATATAGCTTCTTGTTGGAGTGTCCCTTGTACCATTATATATTGCCCCTCTTTGTCTCTCTTAACCTGTTTTATCTTGAAGTCTACTTTGTCTGATATGACTATGGCAACACCTGCTTTCATTTGTTTGCCATTAGCTTGGAGTATTCTCTTCCATCCTTTCACTCTGAGACTGTGCTTGTCTTTGGAGCTGAGATGTCTTTCCTGGAGGCAGCATATTTTTGGGTCTTGGTTTTTAATCTATCCTGCCCCTCTATATCTTTTGATTGGAGTGTTCAACACATTTACATTTAGGGTAGTTATTGATATATGAGGGCTTAATGTTGCTGTTTTATCAGTTACTTTCTGGTTGTTTTGCATTTCCTTTATTTCTTGTCCCATGTGTTTTGGACTGCCAATTCAATTTGGTTGTTCTGTCTTATGACTCTTTTAGTTTTCTCTTTATTTATCGTATGTGATTTTGTTTTGATTATTCATTTAGTGGTTACCTTGAGGTTTGTATAAAAAAATCTTGTGTATGAGATAGTCCATTATCTAATGGCCTCTTATTTCCATAGGCTAAGTCAATACAATCTCTTTCCTCTTCCCCTTCTAAGTTATTATTGTCACAACTTACTGTGTCTTGTGTTGTGGGTGTGTGTTTACAGTGATGAGGTTATATATATTTTCGGTGATTTCCTTCCTTGATCTTTGATTTTGGTATTTAAGTGGTTGCTAACCTATTCTGGTAAAGATCTATTATTTTTCTGATTTTGTCTACCTATTTTTCTCATTGCTCCAAGCTTTGTATTCCCTTTCTCTTCTTTTTTCAGGCCTGAGGGCCTTCTTGAGCATTTCCTGTGTGTGGGGGTGTCTCTTGGTCATGAACTCCCTTAGATTTTGTTTATCTGGTAAAGTTATTATTTATCCATCATATTTGAAGGATATTTTCGCTGGATGGATTATTCTTGGCTGAAAGATTTTGTCTTTCAGTATTTTGAATATATCATTCCTGTCTCTCCTAGCCTGTACAGTTTCTGTTTAGAAATCTGCTGATAGTCTGATGGAAGTTCCTTTGTATGTTTTATTGTTGTTGTTGTCTAGCTGCCCTTAATATTGTTTCTCTGTCATTGACTTTTGCCAGCTTTGCTACTATATGCTGTGGAGTGGGCCTTTGCCTGTTGACATATTTAGGTGACCTATTGGCATCAGTTCCTAGTATTTCCTGCTCCTTCCTCAGATTTGGGAAGTTCTCAGCTATTATTTCCTTGTATAGGCTCTCTGTTCCTCTTTCCCTCTCTTCTCCCTGAGGAATACCTATAATTCTTATGTTACCTTTCCTAATTGTGTCAGATATTTCTCGGAGAGAGTCTTCATTTCTTTTTAGACTTAGTTTTCTCTCCTCCTCCATCTGGAGCATATCTGTATTCCTATCCTCTATAATGCATTTTTTTCCTCCATATTGTCAGCTTTGTTTATTAAATATTCCAGATTCTCCTTTATCGCCTCCATTGTGTTCTTCATCACCATCCATACTGATTGATTTTCTTTATGATTTCAATCTCTTTTGTGAAGAAACTCCATATCTCATTGTATTGTTTACCTCTGTTTTCTTGTATATCATTGAGTTTTTTTATGATAGCTATTTTGAACACTGTGTTATTTAGATTATGGATTTCTGTGCCTTCAGGGTTGATTTCCGGGTGCTTGTGATTTTCCTTCTGGTTTGACAATTTAATGTACCTTTGCATTGTGGTTCCTGTATTCACTTTGTTTTTATTCATCCTTGAAATATGTGGTTGCAGTTTCTACCTGCCGCCGCCATCTGGGGATCAAAAGCTGTGTAGTGTGAGCCCGCTGCTTTCAGCCCCGGCTGCTCTGCCAGCTGTGGTGGGCCACCTGTGATCCGTACCTCCTGCTCTGACTAGTTGGTTGAGCTGCAGTGTAAGGCATGTGGGGGGGAGGTATTCTCTCTTTTGCCTGCTCAGTCCCGGGGGGGTGGGGCTTCTCACTCTGCCCTTGTTATCCACTATCCTGGGGTGCTCAAATGTTGATGGCACCCCTGCAGCAATTCTGAGTACCTCTGCATGGGAGTTTCCTACTGGCTGAGAGAGCCTGAAGAGCTACAGTCTCCTTGCAGAGGGCCGCTCCTCCCCAATCTCTGGGAGCTGCATGACCTGAGTCACAGATCTGATGGGGAGGGAGAGGATTTCTACTTACATCTCTCTACTTCTCCAGGGGCCCCTACACTTCCACTCTCAGATGTGCAGCAGTGTGGATCTTTCTTATGTCCCTTTTTGCTGTGTGAGATTTCCTTGTTGGTCTGTGACTGTCCACATTGTTGTATCTTATCAGGGGAAGAATTTACAGGAAAGCTCACTCTCCCATGATTCTGATGTCACTCCTCTCTTCCTTTGATTTCTTCATTGACCCAAACATTGTTCAGTAACATTTTGTTTAATCTCCACATATTTATCGATTTCCTCAATTTATTGTTGATTTCTAGTTTCAAAATGTTGTGGTCAGGTCCGGCCCTGTGGCTTAGCGGTTAAGTGAGCATGCTCCGCTACTGGCAGCCCGGGTTCAGATCCTGGGCGCGCACCGACGCACCACTTTTCTGGCCATGCAGAGGCCACATCCCACATACAGCAACTAGAAGGATGTTCAACTATGACATACAACTATCTACTGAGGCTTAGCTCAGAGCTGGTCTTCCTCAGCAAAAAGAGGAGGATTAGCATGGATGTTAGCTCAGGGCTGATCTTCCTCACACACACACACAAAAATTTGTGGTCAGAAAAGTTGTTTGGTATTATTTCAATCTTCTTAAATTTCTGGAGACTTGTTTTGTGGCCTAATATATTTTCAATCCTGGAGAATGTTGCATGTGCATTTGAAAAGAATGTGCATTCTTCAGTTTTTGGATGGAATGTTCTGTATATACCTACTAAGTCCAGTTGTTCTTGTGTGTCATTTAAGGCCAAATTTTCCTTACTGATCTTCTGTTTGGCTGATTTATCCATTGGTGTAAGTAGACTGTTAATGTCCCCTACTATTATTGTACTATTATTTATTACTCCGTTTATGTCTGATAATATTTGTTTTATAGATTTAGGTGCTCCTCTGTTGTGTGTATAGATATTCATGTGTGTTATATCATTTTGTTGGAATGTTCTCCTGATCATTATGTAGTGCCTTTCTTTGTCTTCTTTTATAATTTTAGTTTTAAAGTCTATTTTGTGTGATATGAGTATTGTTACCTCAGCTTTCTTTTCCTTTCCATTTGCATGGAGTATTTTTTTCCATCCCTTCACCTTCAGTTTATGAGTGTCTTTAGGTCTAATGTGTGTCTCTTGTATGCAGCATATATATGGGTCTTATTTTCTCGTCCAGTCATCCACCTGATGCCTTTTAATTGGAGCATTTAGTCCATTGACAATTAAAGTACCTATTGTACTTTAAGTATTTTAACTATGTAATTACCAACTTTTTTCTCAGTGTTTTAGTAGTTCCTCTCTTCCTAATTTCTTCTCTTGCTCTCTTCACTTCTGGCTTGATGGGTTTCTTTAGTATCATGTTTGGGTTTCTTTCTTTCAACTTATTTTAAATTTATTATAGGTTTCTGGTTTGTGCTTACCAAGAAGTTCTTATACAGTAACCTATGTATATAGCAATCTATATTAAGTTGATTGTCTCTTTGGTTTGACCTCTATCTGAGAGCTATAATCTTTAACTCCCATCCTCCCACATTTTATGTTTTTGATGTCATATATAACCTTCTTTATATGTGTTTGTATCCCTTACACTCTTATCATGGAAATAGATAGTTTTACCTGTTTCTGATGTTCTCTTTCCCCCTTAAATAAGTCCTTATAACATTTCTTTTAGGACAGAATTCTTGGTGAGGGACTCCTTTAAAATGGCTTGTCTGAGAAACTCCTTATGTCTCCTTCCATTCTGAATGATAAGCTTCTCAGGTAAAATATTCTTGGCTGTAGATTTTTTCCTTCTAGCACTTAAAATACATCATGCCACTCTCTTCTGGCTTGCAATATTTCTGCTGAGAAGTCAGCTGATAACCTTATGGGGTTTCTCTTGTATGTAACTTGTTTTCTTTCTCTTGTCATTTTCAAGATTCTCTCTCTATCTTTCATTCTGGACATTGAAATTATGATATATCTGATGTGGGCTTCTTTGGGTTTGGTGTTCTCCATGCTTCCTGTACCTGGATGTCTGTTTCCTTCCTTAGGTTAGGGAGGTTTTCAGCTATTATTTCTTCAAATAGATTCGTTGCCCCTTTGTTTCTGTCTTCTCCTTCTGGGACACCCATAACAGATGTTAGTGGGATTTATATTGTCCCCGAGGTCCTTGAGACTGTCCTGACACTTTCTAATTCTTTCTTTTTTCTTTTATCTGTTCACTTTGTGTGATTTCTTGCAGCCTTTCACCCAGCTTGCTGATCCAATCTTCCATATCTTCTACTCTGCTTTTAAGATCATTTAGTGAATTTTTCAATTCCAGTATAGTATTTTTCATTTCTGATTGGTTCTTTTTCATATCTTCCATTTCTTTGTTGATGTTTTCACTGATTCACTCATTCTTCTCCAAAGATCAAGGAGCATCCTTATGACTCTGTGTTTGAATTCTGTTGGGTAGTTCACTCTTTTCTGTTTAATTTAGTTCCTTTTCTTGGGCTTTGTCCTCTTCCCTTACTTTAAACACCTTCCTTTGATTTCCAATTTTTCCTCTTTCCCTGTGCTTGTGTCTATGTATTAGGTAGGTCAGCTACATCTCCTGATCTTGAAGGTGTGACCTTATACAAGTGATGCCTTATGAGGCCCAACAGTGTGCTTCCCTCCCATCACAAGTTCCACATGTTCCAGGAGTGACGCTTGTGTGGGCTACATGTGTCCTTCTGTTGTGGTTGGGTTGCTCTTCCCTTAGGTGCCCAGGGAGGCTGAGCTGTCCCCCAGGCTGAGTGCTTGTAATGCACAGCTATGTGTAGTTGTTGTGGGCCCTTCAGTCTCTTTATCAGGTGTGGGGAGCCCCAGCACAGTGGGCTGGGAGATCTAATAGCACATTCCTGTTGCAGTTTTTCTATTAAGTGATTAGGCCCACACTGTGGCTGTTTGTTAGGCTCAGGGGCTAACAATTGCTATAATCCTCTGGCCTGTAAGGTGCTTGTCATCTTTCTGAGAATTGCCACTATGTGGGGCTGACCTCAGGCACAGGAGCATCCAATTGTTTCAGGTTTCAGAGGTTGGGCCAATTCCCTATGTGGCTATTTGAGAAGCACAAGTCTTCTGCAGCTGACAAGCCCTGCCATCCACAGGGCCAAACACACAGTCATCACAGTCCTACCTTGTGCACACCACGACCCCTTGAAGTGACCCAGTTGCGCCAAGGCAGGAGCCCTGTTCACTCCACCTGTGCTCCACACTCTCCACGCACTCCTCCTGCTCACCTGGCCCCAGAGAGCTGGACCCACTCACTTGGCTGCAAAGAATCCAAGAAGCTTGTTTAGCTGGCCCACAGGTTGCCTGAGGGTTTGTTACTTGTTAGTCCCTAGAGCAAGCTGCTTTCCTTGGCTGTGCTGGATCAAATCCATGCTCTAGTGGGTTGGGCAGACCTTGGGCTAGCAGGCCAGCTGGAGAATTCCAGTGGCCTCTGCCATCATCTGTGCCAGCACGCCCACACCATGTTACATCAATAGCTGCTGCCAATTTCCCAGTGCCTCAAAAGGTCTCGCATCTCACCGAGATGCACCCAGAGCCTATCTGTTGAGTCTCTTTACACGCAAGGACTGTTCACCTTTCTCTCTTGTGACTTTAGGTTGCTTTCTGAAATGATTGAATTTGTGTGTGTCCACATTAATAGCCAGCTTTAAATACTTTGTTTCCTGGCTTTCTGTTTATATTCCTCATTGATGATAAAAACCAGAAAAGCCAGATATTATGCTACTCATCTTGGTTGTGCTGGGTCCAAAAACTGCCTATAGTGGAAATTGCTATGGGAGGAGGTGAGTTCCCAGTCCACCTATGCCATCATCTTGACTTCTCTCCACTGTTTGCAATTATAGTAAAATTATACAAGAATGAAAATGTTGCATTTTTTCTCCTGGTTCTCATGACTTGCTCTTAGAACATTTAACACTGAGTTTGGAGGGGTATGTCTCAGAGATTGAATGCTGCTTCCCTCTGAGATACAGAAAGCTTGTCCACAAGTGGAATCCTGATGGTAGTGGATATGAATGTGGTCAAGATAGATGGGTTTGTCTCCATTTGTTAGCAATCTTATAACATGTAGTCTGGGTTTAATCTATTCCAATTGTTGTAATTTTTTGCTCCAATTTCTTGTCTTCCCTGAAGAGATAGGAGACAGAATGAGGCCAAAATAGTTTTCAATTCTATGCCTGGGGCATATTCAAGCCTAGACATGAATCACAACTTGGTCAGACCAAGATTTTCCATAGGTGCTCTTTGGTGTTTGGAGAGGACAGAATAGGTTAAGTTTTGGTGCAGAGAGAAGAGAGAAAATGTGGGTTACATTCAACAGGTAAATGACCTGATAACACTTGAATTTTAATGTAACATTAATATCCATGTGAACAGTCTTTTAAATTTACCATTAACTAAATACTATAGAGATGATAACGTAGTTAGATATCTCATTTCTTGTCTTCAGAGAAAGAGAACATTTGGCCGAAGTAACTGAATAGATTGTCACCCTCTTAGAGTCTATTACACTTCCCGGATTCTAGGAAGTTACCTTCGTTACATCAGGTTATACATGGTTTATGATCATTCATGTCCAGAGCTCAGGTGACACTTGAAGACACTGAAGGCAACAAGATGTTTTGTGTGGTGGCAGTTTCCTTTGTTTTTCTTAAGTTATCTCATAGGTAATAAAAAATGGATTAGTGAAGACATAAACCTTGAAATGTAAGAATAAATCTTCAATAATATAAATTTATTCCTTGTCAATTCTATGTATGAATGCTTTTCGGAGCAGGAAACTTTCTAGAGATGTGATGTCCCAGAACAGAGGCAGCAAGCCCTCTACCTCTACTCAAGGCTTAGACATGTTCACAATACATCAAAAGTACAAATCTGATGTAAAAATGTTCTTCTTATAGTAGTGAGCCCGAGGCCCCCACTAACGGAGGGAATGTTGGCACATGAACTGTGCACATTTCTATGAAAATTGATATGGATACTTGAGTAAATGTTGACAGTTATTATCATTTTTCCAATTAAACAATGCAGATTTGTATCTCTTGTGCTGGTAATTTTATCCTTAGTACATGATTTTAAACTGTTAACATAGTCATTTCCTTTTACTCCTTTAACAAACTGCCACAATCTTAGTGTCTTGAAACACACAAATTTATTATCTTGCAGTTCTGTGGTCCAAAACCCAAAATGGGTTTCACTGGCCAATATCAATGTGTTGACAGCACTCTGTTCCTTCTGGATAAACTAAGGGAGGATCTGCCTTTTTCCCATTTCAAGCTTTAGAAGCTTCCTAAATTCCTTGGCTTCTGTCCCCTTCCTCCAGCTTCAAAGCCAGCAGTGGCTAGTTAAGTCTCTCTCAAAACCCATCAAACTAGCACTGACTGTTCTGCCTCCCTCTTCCACATTTAAAGTTCCTTGTGATTACATTGGGCCCATACAGATAATCTTCCTATTTTGAGTTCAGTTGAGGAACTCTGGGGGCAGGGTATTCCAAGATCAAGACACTGGCAAGTCAGGTGTCTTGTGAGAGTCTATTTCGTCCTGGATTACCATCTTCTCAATGTAACCTTACATCACAGCAGAGACAAGCTAAGTTCAAGGTTGATTTCATAAGACACTAATCAAACTCATGAGGACTCCACCTTCATGACCTAATCACCTCCCAAAAGCCCCATCTCCTATCTCCACCACGATAGTTTCCAACATATGAAATTCATAGGGGGAGGGGTATAAACATTTATTCCATGGCACCCTGTTAGATCACATTTTAACAGGTTCTAGGGATTAGGACATGGACCTATTTGGGACACCATTATTCTACCTGTCACACCTAGTAAAAATAAAACTCAATTGTGTAATAAATAAATACTTTAGTCAGAACATGGTCTTTCAGGTGAAAAATTTCAATGATTTACAGGGTTGTCAGAGATAATAGAGGATGTCTAATGAAATTTAAATTTAAGGTAATACCATGAATAATCTTTTAGAATATATATGTCTCAAATCTTGTACACGATATATTATGCCAAGAAATTAGTTATTGTTTTTCAGAAACTCATATTTAATTGGGTGTACTGTATTCTTACTTTAAATCAGTCATCGTTAGTGATTGAACATTAATAAAAACTGATACATGTTTATTCCAAGTTGTTCATCTCTCAGAGCAAACACAAGAAACAATCTTTAGGTTACATCACAGGTCTCTTTTAAAAGAAGTGCTAAAGTTCCTTGGTGTGTCACCAACCAAAATGCCATTTAGATAGATCTTTTCAGTATTTCTTCTGTGGTTTGTCATTATCTTTTTGGATCAAGTGCTTTAGTTGAAGTTATTCTCTTTAAAGCAACTACTCCACTGCCTTAGATTCTTTAAGTGTCAGGATGGAAAATCCTATAGTGCCCAGAGGCCTGGGAGACCTGCAAAATAGCTGACAATATTCATTTTTGTACAGGTCCTCTTGAGGAATTAAAATATATCATATTGTAATTCTAAAACTTAAAGAAAATCTGAAGTAAAAATCACAATGAATGGATTTAACAGGACATTGGCTAAAGCAGCAGGATATCTGACGGTTAGAATATAGATCAATGGAAAATTTCCAGATCAAAGCACAAAGAGATAAAATAATGGAAAATACAGAAATTAGCCTAAAATACATGTGAGAGCACAGTGACGGTTGTTATATACACACAATTCTATTCCCACGTGAAGAGGAGAGATAGGACAGACAGCAGGAATTCTTGAAGGGATAACAGTTGGAGATGTTCTAAAGCCAATGGAAAATATTAGCCCATAATTCAGAACGCTCTGCAAAATACAAACAGGATGCAGACAAAGAAAACTCTACCAAGACTTATCAGAGAAAAACTCTGTTCCTTGGAAAAGTTTCTTCATTTGGTTTAGATATAGTTGGAAAAAACATCATGTGCTAATTTTGTTAGAGTTAGGAAGCTGAACCCAATAAAAATAATGAACTAGCTGCAGGCTTTATGATATTTACTCTTTTTTTGTTTTTGCCATGATACTTCAACACAATAGGATAGGTGTGATTTTCTTCTTTAAGTCACAAGTTAGCAGGTTTAAAGAGTTAGAATAAGAAGCAAGTTGACTTGGTTGGAAAACACTCTGTTGATGTGCCAAATTCTGAGGTTATCCAGTTTTTTTGTTTTAATGTCCAAAGTAAACAACTCCAGCTCGCTTCCATTATAAATTCCGTCAAATAATTAAATAAGTCTCAGTAATCCCAGTTGGTGCTTATGCTCATAATATTTTGTCCAAATACCTGCTTCCAGGTCTCCATAACCTTCTTTGGCCAATCCCATCTCACTTCCTGTGGAACCTGTCCTCTTGCTTCCTGACTTTACACCATGTATGACTGATCCCCCCCCCCTCTTAACATTTCACAATCACAAAGCCATTTAGTGAAACAGGATTTTGTCAAAATTTGAAGATAATGATATAGGGGTACTACACAGAAGTGTCAAAAATAAAATTGGAAGTCAGAATGCACTTTGAAATGGAATAATGGGAACATTATTTAAAATGAAGTCTGGGGATGGGAACTAGAATTTTGGGGTGGACACAATGCAGTCTGTAGAAAAGTCGAAATGTAATGATGTATACCTGAAATTTCAGTATTGTTATAAACCTGTGTGACCTCAAGAAAAAAGAAAAAACAATGAGACTTGGGGGCCAGAAGGGGGAGCTCTCACACACTACTGATCAACCTCAATTACAGGAAGAACTGTCAGTTACAGACCCCAACAGAAAGAGATGAACATTGCACCCCAACAAGAAATGGGTACCCAAGCAACTCAGCCATGAGAACCGTCACTACCCTGAATTCTTGCTTTCCATCAGCGGACTTTTGTTCAAAACAACCCCTCCTCACTTCCTTCTTTTACTCTATAAAGTGACATTTCTCTAATTGCTGTATTTGTCTATGGCTTTTGCTATAGCTGCTTATCCTGAATTAGAATTCCTCTGCTCTTCTCAAGTAAACCCATTTTGTTGGTGAAATAACTGCCTGTTTTTTTGCTTAGGTCAACACGTTCTTGCTAAAGGTTTCCAGCCATTCTTAGTTATTCATCTCTCCAGGCCATGTCTTATCATATTATAGATTCACTTTCCAATTGGAAGTAAAAATTCCTTTCATTTTGAATTTCTGATTCCAGGTGGGAAACCAAAAATTATTTTATTTTTAAAAATGTAGAGCTACTTTGCTCTCACTTGCTTTCATGTCTGTTTTACAGATGTATACAGTTGTCTTGCCTTTCAAGACCGAAATAGCTATTAAAGTATTTTCTTAAATAAAAGAATAATTTCTCCCTGAAAATATTGTGCCATCCCCCTATAACACAGGAATGAGTGACATTGTTACTATGTCACTCAGTACCACATTTGCGGTGTTAAACTTCATCTCAGCCATACAGTCAAAGATGAATACTTCCAGACACCAAGACAGTGACTCATTTATCATAAATAAAAAAGTTATAAATTATTTAAGTAAGTGATTAAATCAAGAGAGGACTGAAGGTAGAGTGTGGCCAGTGAATTGGAGTTGTGGAATTACAGGCTCAGATACCGTTCTCATGTAAAATATCGATTACCTGTTGATTATGGGTTTTGTTGCATTATTTTTATTAAAGTATTGCGTGATATGATTTATCTTGCCTACACATTTTTGGCAGCACCTTTTAATTTTGCACCCACAGCAAGTGTTTACCTCTCCTCACCCCAGTCTTGACCCCATTATGAGGTGTCTATATCTGGATAAAAATATTTTTATTTGAACAAGGTGTATTTCTCTTTTGAATCTTGTGTCTCAAGGAAACTCAAGAGACTATTTTGGAGCAAAAGCCCATTTACCCAGAGGTAAATTCTTGCTGTGTTGAGAGAAGAAATAATGCAGAGAGACAGAGAGCTGCTGACACCCAGGCTACCACAAGTGATTTCTAGATTTAACAATCAAACCCTCAGAGGAAGAGACAGAAGGGTGAGGGCAGATTCCCCATTGTTGTCTGGCCACCTATGGTCTCATTACTTTTGGTGTCAGACACCAATCCCTTTGTTCCATGCATAACTGTCTTCATTTAATGTGCCTCCCTAAGCACAGCACATACTTGCATCCTATGATGTCCACAATGAGAGAAATGCTTTACCCAATTCAGCTTGGCCATCCAACTGTTAGTAATTTATGAAGCAATGTCTCCCCTCGATACCAGCACATAATCGAATAAGACAGAGTCCACATCCTTAGACATTGTGCAGCCCCACAGAGAACGAGAAGTTTACCAACATGTTTGCAAGGAGGGCTGAGGAAGAAGCTCAAACCACAGGAAGTGAGGAAGAGTGGACCCTAGAGGAGGGAGGGGCTCCTTCCTGTGCAGATCAATTATGGTTTCCTGAAGGAAGGAGGTGGTGTTCCAGTGGGGACTGGATGAATGAGGCCCATGTTTGAGGGGTGATGGGTGCAGGTGAGGGCAGGGAGAGCAAACAGCATGTTACAAGACAGCACAGGTAGTCATTGAGGAGGCTCAGGTGACCTGAAGAGCACAGGAGGGTCCCATTTGGTGGCCCCCATGGTCAGTATGGGGTGCTTAAAGGAAATCTTCAAGAATTTTGGAGATCAGCCTTTGTTATCAAACACCACAGAACAAACACAATGACTAGAAGGCAAGACTTTTTATCTTTCAACGAGGTGGTTTAATCTGGTTGAAATTTTACATGTGATTGCAAATGGAGCAGGTTCTGATGTCACATCTGCCACAGCAGTTTCTCTGCTGTCTTATTAACATCATCTGCAGCATCTTGACCCACAGAAGCCACAGCTGCCAATCGGTGTCTTCCATGGAAGGCACACAAGGAAAGAGCATCTGCCTCCATTCTGATGACAGCTAGAACTGTTTTGTATGGGTTGAGTATAACCTAAAAAGAAAATAAACTACACAAAAGAGAGTCAGAAGTCAAATCAGCAAGTCATAAAGACACACTGCGTCCCCTTGAGCAAATCCTCAGGGCGTTCCTTCCCAAAACTGTGGTTATTCTGTCAGATAGTAAGACGTGCCATTTTCAGGCAGAGACTAGCACCACAGAGGTTCCCGTGGGGTCTCCTGTTTCTAGAACCAGAACACCGTGCTCCGTGGCCTGCTGACTGGGCTTTGCCAGGGCTCTGTGTAATTTCAGCTCCCCCACGGGAGAGAATCTCCTCAATTCTGTGTGAAGTTGGTTCTCACACACAGACCAGTGGTTTCAGAATCAAAAACAAGCATCCAGTGTCTATTTTTCCTGTATTATTTTTCAAGTCTTTACTCAATTATGTTTTTCATCTGTCATGGAAGAAAAAATGCAGATTAAAGGGTAGGATTTTTTTTAATGAGAACTTAATATGTAAGTAACCCATAATGGTAAAATCACCATGGTTAAAAAAACTTTTTGTATTATATTTTTAATATCTACAATTTATCTCAAATGTGGTCTGGGTCTCACACGTCCCTCGCCTCTTCCTTGCTTGTTCCATCATTTCTGCCTTCTAATCTTCCTTCTATTCTTCTCTTCCTAACTCATTTTCCCTCCTTCCTCCCTCTCTCCCTGCTACTGTTCTAAGTGTTGCAATACAGTTGTAAACAAAGTTGATAAAATAAGGGTCTTTCAATATAATTTCAAATTAAGAGAGATCTCAGGTCCCAGCCTCATATGTTCTCTCCCTCTCCATCATTTTATCCCTCTCTCCAACTCTCCCTTCCTCTCTCCTGCCTTCCTTCATCCCCTTTATTCTATTTTCATAATGCCAAGGATATTAGAAAAGTTAGTTGTCCAATTTTAAAGACTGGTTTTGATGGTCTGTCTCCCAGTGTGAACTGAAAGTAGGGTTCTCAGGGGTGTGTCCCCCAGGACGTGAGAGCTGCAAAATCAGAGGCACAGGCTTGCTCCCCAAGGGCAGATCCCAAAATGCAGGCTGGGTTTTTTTTATCCTCTGAGAATCTCCATTACCCAGAGACTCCAGCCTTTAGCTCTAAAGATGTATAAAGTGACATCTGCACTTCTGTCCTTGGACAAAATCTAATTTCTTGCTTTTATCAAAAAAGAAAAGTCAACTAACAGAGGCATGCACGGTTATGCAGGAGTTTTTGCATGAAGAGCAGTAAGGAGATGAGATTGACAAGCCGTCTGCCTCCTTCAGATGGGCTGAGAAAGGATTGTGATCTGTGCAGTAAAGTTCTTAAAGTCCATCCACTTGGAAAGACATTGTGCATGGTTCTTATAAGCCATCCATAGAGTCCGTTTGATCTAAGAATGTGTGTAAAAGAGAGAAGTGTCGGAAGGAGAGAAAGAGAGAGAAAAAGAGAGAGAGTGAGAGGTTAATAGACTTGGAAATGAAGAGAGAGATGGAGAGAGAGAAATAAGGGAAAAAAGAGGGAGAGAGGGGAGGAAAGAGAAGGAGAGGGAGAAAAAAGGAGGAGAGAGAGAGAGAGACGAAGAGAGAGGGGGATAAATGGGAAAAGAGAAAGATTCTGACCTAGTTTTCCAATTGTTCAACCGTCTGTCTTCCTGGCCCACCTTAACCTGGAACAGGCAACAGGAAGACAAAGAGCACTGCAAGGAGGAGATAGTGGATCCTCATGCTGACGGCTGGTGAGCTTAGCAGCAAGCTGAGACCAGAAAGGATGCTGAGGTTTGCACCTTATAAAGGGTCCAGGCTACCAGCAGAATTTATTATATATTAGATGCAACTTTCATAGTTGCGAAAACCTCTCCTGTCTTTGGGGCCAGAAAATTCCTCCTGAATTGCTCAGTTGGGGTGGTGCATGGATGGGGTGAGGGGCCAGGGTTGTCTCCACATGTGGACATACTTCCCAGTGCTCATTTGCCTGCCTTGTGAAACTTTCCATCTGCCAACTTTGTTTTACCTGAGTCTGGGGTCAGTCTTGCTCAAACCCAGCATCCCAAATGGTAGTCATGGTTTCTCCCAGCAAAAGGAAGTCTTTGGGCACTAAGGGAAGATGGATGTGGTGAGCCTGACTCTCCTGAGAATATCACGAGATGGTACCATTCATGTGAAAAGTCTCCTAAAATTTACCATCATCTCAGCACTACAGGTGATGAGACAGATAAGATCTCAGTTTCTCTTCATCAGAGATAGAATGGGAGGAGGAACTTGTGACTAGATGCATCTCCTGAGTATCTAGGAATGACTAAGGGAGGACAACACTTGTAGCCTGACTTTACTCAGTAACTCAGGAAATATTCAGGGCTACATTACTCCCATGCATTGATAGCTGGGGGTTTATTTACTTTTTAGACATGTCAAAGTTGATGATCTAACCTGCCATTTGGATCTTGTGGTGAAGCACTGAGTGGACTTCCAAGTCCTCCACACACTTTCCCTGTTGTAGGTGGGTCTTAGATGTGAAGGAGCCCATAGAACTCAGGCTTGTGTCAGGTCTCCCAGCGTCACTCACCATTCCTTGGAGACCCAGCAAAGCAAATGGTGGGCACTGGGAATTGACAGAGCCCTGCGCATGTTGATCAGTGGGGAGAGTTTTTCTGAGGGAATATAAATTTGCTTGATCCTATTTCCTTCCTCTTTAACTCTAAATGAAGTTTGCCAGAGGCAGACAGCTATTTATATATATTAAAACTGTCCATAGATAATACAGTTATTTACCATGTTTGTAAGAAAAAATATATAATCCAGGGACAGTTTTGACAAGTGCTACAATACAACGCTGGAAAAAGAAGTAGAATTTTATCATGGTCTACTTTATCTCTTCATTTAAAACATCATGTTTTCAACATCTACAGTTTGCTATAGGGTGGAGATGTTTGTAAAAGGCAGCTGTTGATGCTATGGTGTAGTCAAGGCCATCAATGACTTTACACAGGAGGAAGTTTTTGATTTGGTGTGATGAATAGAGCTGGGTTAGGATGCTGTAGGAAGTTCTAAAGGAGCTCCCATCCAAGGCTCTAGGTGTAGTCACCAACAGGTCACATTCCTCGTTGTGACTTTGTTTCCTTGTGTGGTAAGCGGGCTTGCATTGCTGAGCATGTTCATCAATGCTGACTCTCAATGTGTTTCTTCCAGGGCAAGTAAGCATAGGGAAAAACTGAATGTGAAAGTTCGTCTAAAGTGGTGTCTGTAGGTATCCACTGGGGACTGGTTCCAGAACCGTCCATGGATACCAAAATACATGGATCTGCAAATCCCTAAGTCGGACCTCCGACTTTACAGTCCCACAACTGTGGATATACAGGGCAGCCTGCATATGCTCTCCCTAAATGCAACTCTCTTTTAATATATAGATGTACATACATATCTTCTATATTTCTTTCATCTTTCAAAGGAAGAGGAAAAGATCATGGCACTTCAACCTAATTATCTCAGCATTTATCTCTTAAGAAGAAGGAAAAATTCCCACATAAGTCACAATACCGTTTACGTATATTAAAAAATGAAAATAATTCCTTAGTATCATTTAGTTTCTGTTCAATATTCACATTTCCCCAGTTGGTCTACAAACGTGCTTTATAGTTTTTGATTTTATTCCTAGTTCATTTTTGATCTAGATTCACACATTGAGTTAGGTTTTTATGTCTCCTTATTTTTTAGTTTAAGCATTCTTAAAGAAATACAACACTTTGGTAAAGCATATGGAAGAAGTTGAATTAAGTTAATGGTTTCCATACTTTACTATATTTGATGTCAATCCCGACTCTTACTGGTTAAAATAATTGTTATAAAAGTAATACACTTTCATATAAAAATTCACCCATAGAAAAGGGTGAATTTTCGTGTAATCATTTTCTAACTCCAAAGAACTACTAATAGCATTTTATTGCTTATATAATTGACATATGAAGTTCTATTACTTTCAGGTGTACAACATAGTGATTTGATATTTGCATATGTTGTGAAATAATCAACACATAAGTCTAGTAAACATCCATCACCACACAGTTGCAAGTTTTTTTGTTGTGATGAGAACTTTTCTTTTAATATCCATTGCCAGACTTACTCTTTTGGTATGTGAGCTGCTGCCACAGTATGGGCACTGACAGGTGAGTGGCGTAGGTCCACTCCCAGGCACTGAACCCAGGTTGTCAAAGTGGAGCATTCTGAATATCACCAGGAGGCCACCGGGGCTGGCTCTGTCATGAGAACTTTTAACACTTACTCTCATTGCAACTTACAAGCATACAATTCAGTATTATTAAGTACAGTCACCGTTCTATAATATATGTACATTACATATTTTGACTTATTTATTTTGTAACTGGAAGTTTGTACCTTTTGATTCTCTTCAACCATTTCTCCCATCCCCCACATCTGGCAACCATCAATATGTTCTCTATAACCATGAGCTCGGTTTCCGATGTTTGTTTTTGTTCAGATTCCACATATAAGTGAGATAATAAGATAGTTGTCGTTCTCTGTCTGACTTAATTCACTTAGAATAATAACTTCAAGGTCCATCCATGTTGTCAATAATGGCAATATTTCCTTCTTTTTGTGGCTGAATAGTATTCCATTTTATATGTATGTAATATCTTTTCTACCCATTCATCCATCGATGGACACATAGGTTGTTTCCATAACTTGGATACTGTGAATATTGCTGCAATGAACGTGGGGGTGCAGATAACTTTTTTCGTGGGAATTGAGGGAGATTTGCTCTGATCTGTCATTTGTTGCCAGTCTTCCTATTTTTTCTGATGAAGATTAACCCTGATCTATCATCTGTGCCCATCTTCCGCTACTTTGTATGTGGGAAGATTCCAAACACAGCTCGATGAGTAGCGCATTGTTCTACATCCAGGATTTGAACCTGCAAACCCTGTGCCACCACAGCGGAGCTCATGAACTTAAACACTACACCACTTACCCAGCCCCAGATATCTTTTCGAGTTAGTGTTTTCATTTCCTTTGGGTAATAGCATGACTTTCTGTATACTAATTCCCCTGTCCAGATCCCAGTGTGTTTGTGAAGGTCCAGTTAGATGACAATGTAAAATTGGCCAGAAATCTGAAAAGCACTGTGAAATTTATCACCCATGGGTCACTAGGGACAACTGCCTGAAGGAGTATTTAGCATCAGCATGGTTGCCTCAGGACATGCATGGGCTGAGTGTTCCCATCAGGAATTCCTATGATTGCAGCTGCATCTTTTCCACTGGCATGGTCTAAGGGTGACAACTTTGTGGCTATGTTCATCATGGAGACAAAGCCTAGGGGCACCTTTATCCAGCAAAGGCAGTGTTTTATCTCACTTCAGCAAGGAGACCACCAGTGAAACCATGGGGTGACTCACCAAAAGCCACATGTGTATTTATTATTATATTCTGGGAATGGTTGAGTTTAGGTAAAATCTGAATGAATTAGTAGTTTCCACAGGCTTAAAGCAAAAGAAGGCTGTGTATAAAATGTTTACCATCAAGCCTGGGCTGAGAGGGAGACTCATGATCCTCTCCCTTAAAAGAAGATAAATGCTGTGTCCCCAACCCCTTTTACCTGCAACTTAGTAGGAAAGTGAGACCATGTCTCTGTGGCAAAGTGGCTCAGCTCCCCAGAAAAGAGTGGGGTATCTATTCGCATAGATACACTTTTGAGCAGTGAAATCTTTCACATCTACAACTTCACAGAACAAGGTTTCTCAGGACAGAGTCCTTGATGTTGATTAACAGAAGCAGTTTTTACTGATTCCCATCTCTTGTGGCCATAGACATCTTCATGGGTTGTGACAGTCACACAGGGACCAGCTCTCAGAAGGGCCCTCTGCTTGGTTTAATGCTCTGCTACCACAAAATGTTCCTAATATTTTTTCTTTGAACACATNGGTTACAAAAATTTTTATTCGACAAGTTCTCATTTCTCTTTTCAATCTTGAGTCTCAAGTTAACCCAAGAGACTCTTTTGGAGCTAAAGAGCATTTACCCAGAGGCAAATTATAGTTACGTTGTGTGCAGAGTTAATGTAGAGAGACAGAGGGCTACTTACACACTCAGGCTACACCAACCCAACTCTAGATTTAACTACCAAACTCTCCCAAGGAAGAGACAGCAGGATGAGTGTGACATCCCCATTCTTCCCTGGCCACCTATGGTGTCTTTCCTTTCGGGACACTAATCCCCATGTTCCAAGCATAACTGTGTTCATTTAATCCTACTTTGAGGACTTGTTTTTCCACAGCTGATACTTGCATCCTATGAAGTCCACATGCAGACAAATGCTTTATCCAACTCAGCTTTGCCATCCAACTGATAGTAATTTATGAAGCAATGTCTCCCCTCAATGACTTCACATAAATGAATAAAAACAGATTCCTCACCCATAGAGTTTGTACAGCCCCACAGAGAATAAGAAGTGTACCAACATGTGTACGAGGCAGGGCTGAATAAGAAGCCCAAACCGAAGGAAGTGAGAAAGTGGGGATCCTGGAGGAGGGAGGGGCTGCTTCCTGTGCAGATCAGTTATGGTTTCCTGAAGGAACGTGGTGGTGTTGCACTGGGCACTGGATGAACGAGGTGAACATTTGAGGGGTGATGGGAGCAGGTGAGGGCAGGAAGAGCAAACAGCATGTTACAAGCCAGCACAGGCAGTAATTGGGGAAGGTCAGGTGACCTGAAGGGCACAGGAGGGTCCCACTTTTTAGCCCGATAGTCAGTATGGGAGGCTTAAAGGGAATCCTCAAGGATCATGGATATCAGCCGCTGTAATCAAACATCACACAACAACCACAATGACCAGAAGGCAAGATTATTTGTCTTTGAACAAAAGTGTTTTAAGTTATTTAAAATCCGGTTTGCAAATGGAGCAGTTTCTGATGCCACATCTATCACAGAAGTTAATTTGCTTTCTTATTAATTTCTTCTGCAGCATTTTGACCCAGGCCAATCTGTCCCCTCCCTGGAAGACATGCAATGGTAAAGCATATGCCTCCATTCTGACGGCAATTAAAACAATTATGAGTTGAGTATAAACTACAAAGGAAATAAAAAAGACAAAAGAGTGTCAGAAATCAAAGTACTGAATGAGAAAGATGCACTGCATCCTTCTGAGCAAATCCTCAGTGTGTTCCTTCCCAAGGCCACAGTTATTCTTTCAGATAGTAAGATGTGCAGTGTTCAGCCAGAAACTGGCACCACAGAGCTTCCAGTGGGGCCTCACATTTCTAGAACAAGAACACCGTGCTCCATGGCCCAAGGACTGGGGTTTGCCAGGGCTCTGTGCAAGTTCAGCTCCCCCGCGGCAGAGAATCTCTTCAGCGTTGTGGGAAGTCGGTTCTCAAACACAGGACAGTGGTTTCAGAATCAGACACAGCCAGCTGGTGTCTATTTTTATTGCTTTGTTTTCCAGGTCATTTAGTTGAGGGTATATTTCAGTTGAGATGGGAGAAAAAATACAGATTAAAGGACAGGAATTGTTTAATGATAAGTTCATATCTAAGTATCCTACAATGAAAAATCACTAAGGTTAACAATACTTCTTGTAATATTGTTTCTAATATGTGAGTATCATCTCAGGTGTGGTCTGGGTCTCACATGCCTTCACCCTCCTTCATTGCTTCCTTCCAACATCTCTGCCTCCTCATGTTGATTTATTCCTGTCTTCCTAACTTGTTTTCCCTCCTCCTTCCCTCCCTCCCTGCTACTGTTCTAAGTGTTGCAATGTAGTTGTAAACAAAATTGATAAAATAAGGGTTTTTCCATATAATTTCTATTTAACAGCTCTCTCAGGCCCCAGCCTCACATTTTCTCTCTCTCCCCGTCTTTGTGTCCCCCTTTACATCGCTCCCTTCCTCTCTCCTTCCCCCCTTCATCCCTTTATTCTATTTCCCTAATGCCAAGGATACAATAAAAGTTACTCACCCAATTTTAAAGACTGCTTTCGATGGTCTGTCTCCCAGCTGTGAACTGAGAGTAGGGCTCTCACGGGTGTGTTCTCGAGGACCTCAGAGCTGCAGAGACAGAGGCACAGGGCTGCTCCCCAAGGGCAGATCCCAAAGTGCGGGCTGGGCTTTGCCATTCTTGGGGATTCTGTATTACCCAGAGACTCCAGCCTTTAACTATAAGGATCTATAAAGTGACATTTTGCATTTCTGTCCTTGGACAAAATCAAATTTCTTGCTTTTATGAAAAAGGAAAAGTCACATAACTGAGGTGTCCTCTGTTATGTAGCAGTTTTAGTATGAGGAGCAGCGAGGAGATGAGATTTACAATCCATCTGCCACCTTAAAATTGGCTGAGAAAAGATTGTGAACTGTGCAGTAAAGTTCTTAGAGTCCTTCCCCATGGAAGGACATGGTGTCTCATTCTCATAAGCCATCCATACAGTCTATTTGATCTAAGAACGTGTGTAACAGAGACAAGAGGGAGAAGGAGAGAGAAAGGGAGAGGGAAACAGAGATGGAAAGGAAGAGAGAGGTGGAAAGGGAGAGACAAGGAATAAAAGAGGGAGAGAAAGGGAGAAATAAGGAGAGAGAGCTAGAGAGAGAGAGAAGGAGAGAGACTCCATCCTATTCTTTCCATTTGCTCAGCCCTCTGTCCCCCTGGCCCACCTCACCTGGAACAGGCAGCAGGAAGACAAAGAGCACTGCAAGGAGGAGACACAGGATCCTCATGCTGACGGCTGGTGAGTTCAACAACAAGCAGAAACTGGAGAGGAAACTTTTTTGCTCCTTATAAAGGTTCCAGGTTATGTTGTGATGGAGTGGGGCCATCACACTTGCTCGTTTAATGAATTTTTAGCAGAATTGATGTAGCATTTCAGGACTGCGGCCTTTAATTGCCAACGTGAGACTCCTCAGAGCTCTTTCCTTTGACACAGTGACCGGCAATATTCACTGTGGTGGCTGCTCCATCTCTTGGGTCTGAGCAGCTGTGGTGAGCTGAGCAATGCCATAGCCATGATGGGTTTGTGTCATCTGAGGAAGAATCAATCCTTTGCTCTTCTAAGATGCCAGGATTTGGTTGTGGTTGTCACCACAGTACAACTTGGCCCATTGTGACATGTGCATAGGGTTGCCAGGTAAAATGCAAGACATTCAATTAAATTTGATCTTAAAATAAAAAAATATATCACATTTTAACATACATATGTTCCAATTATTGCATAGATCATACCTCTATAAAAATATTCATTGTTTATATATAATTCCATGAGTAAATGTGTTTTCTGGGATTGTCACATATTTAATACAAGCATGGTCTTTGGATCCAAACTGACTTGGGCTTAAGTCAAAGATTTCACTGTACATAATCTTCCTGACTGTGAACATATTACTTCATTTCTTAGCCTCCTCTGTAAGACAGGGCTAAAAATACCTACCCCATAAATATTGTTATGAGGGGTATGTGTAGGCTAGTACGTATACAGGTTTTTCTTTGGTGTTTAGTAAAGAGGAAGTAGTTGACATATTCTAATTTTTTATTAGTGTTGTTATTGTTCGCTTGGAAATGATTTGTAAACTGTAAAGCCCCCGTAAATATTATCTATCACCACTACTAATTATGGGTTTACTACCAACTACTTAAGGTCAATCCTGTGAAAGTCTTTTTAATTTCTATAAGCTTCTCTTTTCTTATTTGTAAAGTGGATCATGTGGTACATGCTGTGCTTCATTCTGTAGTGATATTTTTCACTTGTTACATATTTCAGTGCATCATTGGGTATGAATCCATTTGGCCCTAATTTAGATTCCAAGGCCATCTGCCATGTGTTCATCCCAGTTGTATCCACAGCTGATGCCTGATGCCGTGTGGATAAGACATACTAGAGGGAGAAAGAGAAGGAACAGTAGCCTCATGAGGGGACACGACTTCTCAGGATTGCAGGAAGAACTGACCCTGAGTGATGGTGGCTCTTTCTTTAGTGCACATGAATGGGGGCAGGTGATCTTGAAAATGTTCAAAACAGTCAGCTAGAGAGAAAAGATTCTATTCCTAATAAAATGTTCAGTTAGGGCCCGGGTGTCATTTGAGAGTGTTCCATCTATGACACATAGTTACAGATCCAAGTTCCTAGAGTCAAAAAGAAAGAGTAATTTCGCATTTTCTAGTTGATTCTCACTTCTGCTTATGATTCTAAGGTTTTGTGTTTTTTTTTTCATTTTGAGAAGGAAAAAACATTAAAATACGGAATTATTCTAGCAAGTCATCCATTAATTCATTCACGATTATTGCATGTCTCTGACTCTATTGATTGGCAGCTTCTCCTTAGGAATACAAAGAAAACCCTTCTTTATACAAGTTAAAAAGGAAGGACTTTTGTCAATGGAAATGATCTTCTCTCCTTTTTTACTCATGAAAAATCTTTTTTTCTTGCTACCCATTTAAAATAAATGTTCAAACCATTCTAGGCAAGCTCTTACCATTGTGAGTTCTTGCACTGATCACAACAATGCGAGACTTTGGGCCCAGAGCATTTTTGAATACAGGTATTACATCAATGCATTCTTGTGGTAAACGAGTTATATAACAAAGAAGTATATGCAGTAAAACATTGACATCTCTCTCTGTCTCTTCCCTCCCTCCTTCTCAATTTTGCTTTATATTGTTTATATGTATCTCTTTTTCACTATACCTTGAACTTGTAAAGAACCAGGTCCTGTTTTGTTATCACACATTCTCATCACCTTGAGCAGTCCCAGCATAAAGAAGGAAATGAAATATTCATTGCAATGAATAAGTACCTGTATAGAAGATTTACTATAGCTATGAACAAATAAATTGATGGATGGAGGTAACAAATAAGAAAGAGAAGGAAAGAAGGAAGAGAAGAGGACACAGGGATGCAGACTTCCCACTACATCTCACAATGGTCACCCTACATTAACAGTCATTACTAATGTTGAGGAGTCAAAAGATGGATTTCTCCTGAGATGCAGACATCAAATAAATCATTCAAGACCTGAAATCAGCTGTGGTATTTGGGGGAATAGAGAGAAAAGGAATATCAGTCAATATTTATAGAGCTTTGGAGTCATATAGAGCTTGCTTCAAAGTCTTGGCTCTGTTACTCATTATCAAAGTGATCATGAAATAAACTTTTAAAGCTCCAGTTTCTCCTTCTGCACATTTGACTAGGGAGAGACTGTAAATGTCCTATGTCCTGTCTCAGTAAAAGGGACTTAGGAAGACTCAGTGGCTGACCAACATGTCTCTATGCAGAGAGTTGGTTTTTTACCAGGATCACTGCTGAGAGTTTCAACCTGAACTGTAAGAAGGACTTTCTAGGCAACTTCTGTGCCCAGAAATCACACAAGAGTTTAATTTCTTCCATCAAGGCTAAAGGACCTAGAAAAACACTGAAATTTAAAACTTGAATGAGGCCAAATTTGTGCTTTTTAGAGCCCATGGAACTAGAGGCTGACAGAGAAACTTTGGATAATGTTTGGAATGTAAGAAAGATGCTCTTAGAAAAGAGCCTAGAGTTGTAGGTATGTACGCACAATTCTTTATGTAAGTCCACATATTAAAGGCTATGATACTTTAATAAAGCTATATAATTTTATTCAATAATCCTGAGCCTCCTTTAACCTTCCATTGAGTAAGAGGGATTGGGACAAATTCTTCTTCTCCTCCTATTATGTCCCAGGATCTTAAAAATGATATCTTAGTTCACACACTTGCCATGTGAGACAGGTATTTTCATTCTTTAAGCAAGTTAGTACAGGTGGCACGAGTAGTGATGGTGTCAAGATTTGAACTCTGTCTATTCCTTATGAAATATTTTGCTTATTTTACAGTGTTTCTTGCTGAGAAAAGAAATATAGAATTTGCTGGATACAGGAATGTACGTATAGTCAGATAAACGTGTATGTGTGTGTGTGTGTGTGTGTGTTAGTTTAGATCCAGAGTGTGAGAGTGAGAGAATGAGTGCAGCGTTGATTATTATTGGAATTATAAATTACTCTTTCCTATCGAAGACTGATAGGATGTGGCATAAATTATTTGAATAAAGGATGTTGCTTCCTGAGTGAGTTGAGCAAATCATTGATCATACACACTGTGACACTTTTTAGAATGTAAGGGTCTTATGATTACTAGTTATGCTGGAACTATAGACATGAATATGAGTGTCTCAGACAATCTGACAAAGATTGCCATCCTGTCCCTAAGAAAACCTCCTCCTCAACAAGCACACATTTCTTTGCTGAACTTTAGGCAAAGCCTTGGAGTTGATGATTCTCTCTCCAATATTCTTTCTCTGTGACTCTGGAAATGTCCAACAACACATTGACTGAACACAAGGGTCTCCTAGGAGATGGTGATTATCAATGTCAGTGGCTTATCTTTGCAACTTGTTCTTTACCCATTTTCTTTTCTCTGCCCAGAGATTATGGAAGGATGGGATTTGGAAACATAGCAGTACCTTCTTACATTTGGAAATATTGTCAACTTAATTAGTACACTAGTCTGATTTTATACTAAGGGTAAACACACTCTTACTTCTAAAGATGTGCTACCTTTCACAAGTCTATAATAATATAGATAGCATCAACACACATTTATGAGTCTGAGAGGAAACTTGAGAGGACTTTCCTGCTTCCCATTCTCTGTGGGACAAACTGATCCACCAACACTTAGAAAATCCTCATCACACTGAGATAACATCAAATCATTTTTTGGAACAAGCTGAGGTATCCATGAATGACTTATTTGATATTTTGGCCCAACCATGATCTCTGGGTTTTGAGAGTCTGGTGAGGACACATATTCCTTTTTGTTTTGGTGAGGAAGATCAGCCCTCAGCTAACCTCCAATGCCATTCGACCTCTTTTTTGTTCTTTTTTTTTTTTTTTTTGGGTGTGGAATATTGCCCCTGAGATAACTTCCATGTCCACCTTCTTTTACTTTATAGGGGACGCTTGCCACAGCATGGCTTGACAAGCGGTGTGTTGGTGCACACTCAGGATCCTAGTCTGTGAACCCTGGGCCGCTGCAGCAGAGCATGGGCACTTAACCACTTGTGCCACAAGACCAGCCCCGAGAACCCATTAATTTGCTTTATCCTAGAGTGTTTCTGTGTGAGCAGCTACACGCACTCATCCCTCCACACCCTCAGTTTGTCACTGATCTCACTTTCCACGAGCCACCTTTCTTCTACCTTAAATGAACTAAACATATTACTGGTATGTTGTCTCTGTCCAGACACGTTAGCAATAATATAGATCTGCTTTTGAATCTTATGATCAGCTTTTGAAACTTGCACTGGGTAGACATCTATTTTAGTTCAGTGATATTGATACAAATATAGAGTAAGCACTTGTAGTAATCTGTTTAAATCAACCACACTACATTCTACATAGTATGTGTGAGGGCTTTACTTCCATGCCCCAGTAACAGTATCTTTAATAATAACAACAGAAAAGAGAGTATATACTGAAAGCTTTGGTCACATCCTATCTCCTATACTTTTACACTGAAAGCACTCCTCTTTACTGACTCCCTAAATCTTATGCCTGTATTCTCACCACTTTTTCAACCACAAGTGGCTCTCTCCTGAAAATCGACCTTGCAGTTGTTTCCTCTACCTTGACATGCGGTCTGCTGCCTGTCCATTCAGGCAGGGGTGCTTGAGAGCAGCTGCCTCTTGCCGGATAAATAGGAGTCAGATCATCAATGGGCAGAGGGAGGGATAAGTGGGAAGATGCAGGATCCATGATGATCCCATATTGACAGGAATCATTGTGAAGAAACAAGGGGACAAGCCAAATTTCAATGGTGTCCACTCCTGCCAGCAGGACAAGAGGAAGTGTGGAGTGTGAAAAAGTGCTTTGCTGAAAATCTAAGCAAAGACAAGAAGTATTAGATGATAAATGATATAATTTCAGAGAAGAGCTGTTTGTTTGTTTTTAGGTTTTATAGATTCAGCGGAGGTGTGTAAGATGTAGCCCATGTAAAATACTCGCCATAAGTAAACTAGACAAAGAAGACCCAGGACCTAAGTGGAAAAGCTGGCCTTGGACCAGAGCATGAGTCAAGTAGCTCATGAGTTGCATAAGAAAGCCACCTCCCTTTTCCTAGTGAAATCGGAATGGTGTTCCCTCCATGGGATAGTTGTAATAAGAAAACTAGGAGTGTTTTGACAATAAAACATTAACAGATATCATATGGTAAGACTCAAAATTTCAGAAAAAAAATTAAAATGGAAATCTCAACAAAGAGGAAGATAAAAGTCTAGTAAACAGTGGAACAAATCACATTTAAAATAGACGAATGACAATAAAATCAAGGATAAAAGGGATGGAAGAGATAAGGGGTATTAGATTAAGATAAACTATACAACCTGTGATATGAAAAGGAGAAAAATTTGGTGTTGTTAGTGAACTGAAATTGAGAACTGAGAGCAAAAATGAAAACTTTATACTAGAAGAAGTATAATAAGGATTTTGGAACTCAAAGAGAAGCTTGAATGTTGGCAAACAAATCAAAGTTTTGGTATAATTCTTGGGTTAAGTACTTAAGAATTTTAAGATGATTAACTTTTGAAAATATGAACTGTAAGAGCTCTTTCAAGCTATCACAAAATAATTTTTTGTGTGGATAATGGAAAGATTGGTAAAACTTAATGTGACTCCATTAGAAAATACAGCCTTGTGCTACAGGAATAAAATTGCAGTGGTGAAATTTTACTCCCTATCACATGTGTTGGGAGGTGCATAATTGAGAGGCGTCTCCATGGAACCTGTGAAACCATACAAGGTGGCTGCCATGCCCCAAGCTCAGCTAAAAGGCAGATCTCTGCCAAATAATTCAACTGCAGTCTTGAAATGAGAGCCTTTCTCATGGCATTGAGCCCAGGGACCCTCTGAGACAGGGGAACTTGGCAGATGCATCATGGTCTTTTATGTGAACAAATATAAAAATGTGTACAAGCTTCAACAATGTTGGCTGTTTTTCTTATTTCGTGTATGGATCAGTAAACAAATCCTGATTTTCGATCTTGGTTGCTGTACCCTTTATGCACGCAGCATGTTATTTATTTATTTTTTTTAATAATTTTATTTATTTATTTTTCCCCCAAAGCCCCGGCAGATAGTTCTATGTTGTAGTTGCACATCCTTCTAGTTGCTCCATGTGGGACACGGCCTCAGCATGGCCGGAGAAGCGGTGCGTCGGTGCTCGCCCGGGATCCAAACCCGGGCCGCCAGCAGCGGAGCGCGGGCACTCAACCGCCAAGCCACGGGGCCGGCCCTACAGCATGTTATTTTTAAGTAGTAAAATAAGACTGCAGAGTTAAAGAAAT
>JABWHU010000002.1:7361888-7372149 GCA_014189135.1 Dicerorhinus sumatrensis harrissoni | reverse complement strand
TAGAAGAATGTGCAACTATGACATACAACTGTCTCCTGGGGCTTTGGGGAAAAATAAATAAAATTATTAAAAAAAAAAAAGAAACAAAACCATTTATTGTAGGAAATTCTTTTCCAAAGATAGAAAGCAAGATTCGGCTTCATTATAAATATTTAAGGGCACAATGCAGGCCTTTGTCTAAAGCAGCACTAAGTTTCCATTTTCTTTAAGTTATGTAACTCAGGCTCACTGTTTTCATTCATTAGGGGAACACTGCAATGAGACCAGTGGGACCAACACTACCCATAGGACGTTCTGCACTGATGGAAATGTCCCAAATCTGTGATGTCAACATGGCAGCCATTGGCCACATGTGGCTATTGAGCACTTGAAATGTGGCTGGTGGGACCGAGGATCTGAATTTTAAATTCTTTTTACTTTTCGGTATTTTATTATTCCTTTTGACCCATTATAGAGCTGTTTATTCCATATTACATGTGAGGAAATAAATTTTAGAGTCAAATCGTTAGTATCAAAGATCGCTGATTACACAAGTGAGTTGTAAGGCAAATCTCTCTGGTGAAAAAAAATAATTGTCTCATTTTCTATGCTCTATCTTCTCTCAACTGACCAGTCAAGGACGTCTGCTACCTGGACTCCTGGAGAGCAACAATTTGCTTACATACGACCACCTAGACACAGCATTTCTAGTCTAATTGTGTTTGAATATATTATACTACATTATATTCTATGCTATTCTCCACACAATATACATATTAAGGAGCTGTGTATGGGGCTGGCCCAGTGGCACAGCAGTGAAGTGCACACTCTCCACTTTGGCGGCCCGGGGTACACAGGTTTGGATCCCCTGTGCACATCAACGCACCGCTTGTCAAACCATGCTCTGGTGGCATCCCATGTAAGTTAGAGGAAGATGGGCACAAATGTTAGCCAAGGGCCGATCTTCCTCAGCACAAAAAGAGAAGGATTGGCATCAGATGTTAGCTCAGGGCTAATCTTCCACACATAGAAAAAAAAACAAAAAAAGAACTGTGTAAAAATATATAGACAAATATATAAAAATTGCATAGATGTGGATCTTAATGCTATTCACTTGTTCAATTAGGAGACACCAAGGACCATTCTCTTATCTCTTTCCTCTTGACCTATGTTGCCCTCTTCCTGAGTCCCATGGGATATTTTTATTTAATTGTGTCTTCACTACGATGTTTCCTCTCAATATTTATTTGAGTTATGTTACATCTATATTCAAGAAAAAAAAAAATAAAAAATTATGCTACCATGTGTCCAATTCAATTTTGTGTAAATTTAAGGAAAATCCTTGAAATAAAAAAGGTCTTTGTCTCCAAAGACCTTTCAGCTAAATGATATATCTGAAATAAACACAGGATCACAATCAAGATTGAATAAGAGACATCCATTAAAAGGAGCAGAACAATTTCCTCTTCAGAGGGCAGAGGAAATTTATTCATTGGTGGGTTGGGAATGGTTTCATGAAGGACAGGGTATCTGAGCTTAGTCCTAAAGGATGGGTCAAATTTCAAGTGATCTTGTTGGCTCTCGAGGGCGGCATGCCAAGCAGCTGGAACAGCAAGAGCAATGCATAGATGTTAGTTAAAGAGGGCACGTATGGGAAGACAGGGGTCCAATTTGCCTGGAGGCAGTGCTCTGTGGATCTGCTGAATGCTAGTGTCTATAGTATTTAATTTGGAGGTAAGTGAGGAATCAATAGGGATCTCTTTGACTTCGCTGAGTGAATCACCACACAATAACCAGAATTACAAGAGGTCAGTTTCTCTGATTTGGAACTGTGTGCTTTAATTGGGTTTATATTTTACAAATATTTCTTAGGGGACAGTTTTCCCCTCCATAGTGGTGTTCATAGTTCGCTTTCTTTGTTCCTGTTTCTCTCTTTGTGGCATTTTTGTGTTGGTAGGAGACACCTGCTAATCTCTTCTCGGTTAGGAAGGCATCTGAATGGAAAAGAAAAGTCCATGCTCCCAATGCAAGATAAAGCAAATAGGAGTCTTCTGGTGAAGGCTGGAAAGAAAGGAGAGCACAGAGAGAAGTTCCAGCTCCATTTCAGGAAGACTCAAAACATGAGTCATTATCCCTCTTTGTAAATCCTTTGGGGACGAGCTCCTTTTCCAAGGATGGGCCTTACATGATCTCAATGCCTTTTACATGGAATCATGATTTCTTGTAGATAATTTTCTGACAAAGGGACCATATACTTGTTCTTGAAGAAACAGATTGCCAGATGTTTTGTTTTGTGTCTGCCTGACTTGGGCCACTAGGCGAGTTCAGGTAGAAGCTTGTGGAGAGTCTCCTGCAAATCCCTCCCCACCACAGGAGTCTTCTAGAGGCTCCTGAAAATCAGCAGTTACCAAACACAAGTCAGCATATCTCCATTGCTAAAAGGCAAACAGGAGTCCATTTGTTTGTATTTCTTCTTCCCAAAACATCTGGTTAATTTTGAGTTTAGTTGGGAAAACCCTAACCGTTATGTCAACATTTACTCACCTGAGTTCTAATATGTGAACTCAATAATACAGTTATATGAACAAAAGATATACAACAATATTTCTTATTTATACAGTTTTCTCAAGTTCCTTCTCTCTCTTCTTCCCTCCCACCCTTCCTTCCTTCCTTCCATATTCTTTATCTCCTTTTCATTCTTTATTTTGCTTCAATTACTGTAAATGCCAGGACAACATAAATGTAGGGAACGAAAGAGATAAAGCTCAAGTTCACCTGCAAACATAAAAAAGAACTATATACTTCAGATGATTTCCAATGTGAAGAGATTGTGTGAGAACACATACAGCAAAAGTCTCTAAAATATAGAAGTGGAGCCCTACTCATATTACGAGTTTCTCTAGGTGCCCAATGACTCCACCAATTAATTATAAAAGGATATACTTAGGAAAAGATAGCCTGAATTTCTATTCTTGTCATAAAGTTCCTTCTCCTATTTCTATTTACATTGGCACTTACCTTATACTTCAAGCACAGATATTGCAGTTTCTTGCCACAAAAAAGTAGTGGTGTTTTAACAGTTCATTTTTTAATTTTTAAGATGGGTTAAGAAAAAATAAAGCTCTGAAAAGTCCTTTAACGTCTTATGCACCTTCAGTGTTAAAGACAGGGTGCTTAGTTGTAGCGAGCTCTTCTAATGATCTATTTAGTCTAGAGAAAGAATGAATAAGAAACTTCAGTTCAACCTCAAATTATTTCTAGCCTCTTATTTCTGAGATCCATCAAACCTGGAGCAGGAACGTGAATGAAAATGGCAATGTGAAGAAAAGATAATGAAGCCTCATAGCTGATGCTTACAGACTCAGTGAATAACAAAGGATAATGAACAAGGTGACTTTTTTCAAGGTTCCATTAAAATAAAGGCACCACGGTTACTTGCAGATGCGATTGAAATTCTTTTTTTATTAATTTCATTTATTTTTTATTGTGGTAACATTGCTTTATAACATTGTATATATTTAATGTGTACGTCATTACACTTCTATTTCTGTACAGAGTAAATCATGTTAACTATCCAAATGCTGTTTACAATCCATCACCACACACATGTGCCTAATCATCCTTTTCACCCTCCTCCCTCCCCCCTTCCCCTCTGGTATCCACCAACCTTTCTGTGTCTCTACGTGCTTGTTTGTTATTGTTTTGATCTTCTACTTATGAGTGACATCATATGGTATTTGACCTTCTCCCTCAGACTCATTTTGCTTAGCGTAATATCTTCAAAGTCCATGCATGTTGTCAAAAATGGCTGCATTTCATTGTTTCTTAAGGCTGAGCAGTATTCCATGGTGTATATACCACATCTACTTTATCCTTCATCCCTTGATGGTCACTCAGGTTGCTTCCAAGTCTTGGCTATTTTGAATAAGGCTGCAATGAACACAGGGGTGCATGTATCTTTACGCATTAGTGTTTTCATGTTCTTTGCATAAATACCCAGCACCGGAATAGCTGGATCGTACGGTAGTTCTATTCTGAGTTTTTTGAGGAATCTCCATACTGTTTTCCATAGTGGCTGAACTAGTTTTCACTCACACCAGCAGTGTATGAGAGTTCCCTTCTCTCAACATCCTCTCCAACACTTGTTGTTTCCTGTGTTATTAATTATAGCCGTTCTGACAGGCATGAGGTGATATCTCATTGTAGTTTTGATTTGCATTTCCCTGACAGTTAATGAAGTTGAACATCTTTTTGTGTGCCTGTTGGCCATTGTATATCTTCTTTGGAGAAATATCTGTTCAGGTATTTTGCGCATTTTGGAATTGGGATATTCCTTTTTTTGTTGTTGAGACGTAAGAGTTCTTCATATATTTTGGAGATTAATCCCTTGTCAGATATATGGTTTGCAAATATCTTCTCCCAATTGTTAAGTTGTCTTTTCATTTTGTTGATGGTTTCCTTTGCTGTGCAGCAGCTTTTTAGTTTGATGTAGTCTCATTTGTTTATTTTGTCTATTGTTTCTCTTTCCCAGACAGACATGGTACTTGAAAATATTTTGCTAAGTCTGATGTCGAAGAGTGTACTTCCTATGTTTTCTTCTAGAATTTTCATGGTTTCAGGTCTTATGTTAAGTCTTTAATCCATTTTCAGTTAAATTTTGTGTATGGTTTAAGATAATGGTCTACTTTCATTTGTTTGCATGTGGCTGTCCAGTTTTCCCAACACCATTTGTTGAAGAGACTTTCCTTTCTCCATTGTATGTTTCTAGATCTTTTGTCAAAAATTAGCTCTCCATAGATGTATGGGCTTATCTCTGGGCTCTCGATTCTATGCCATTGATCTGTGTGCCTGTTTTTGTGTCAGTAGCATTCTGTTTTGATTACTATAGCTTTGCAGTATATTTTGAAATCAGGGAGTGTGATCCCTCCAGCTTTGTTCTTTATTCTTAGGATTCCTTTGGCTATTTGTGGTCTTTCATTGTTCCCTATAAATTATATGATTCTTTGTTCTATTTCTGTGAAAAATGTTGGAACTTTTGTTAGAGATTGCGTTGAATCTATAGATTGCTTTAGGAAGTATTGACATCTTAACTATGTTAATTCTTCCATTACAAGAGCATGGAATATCTGTCCATTTCTTTGAGTCTGCTTCAATTTCTGTCAACAATGTTTTATAGTTTTCAGTGTACAGATCTTTCACCTCTTTAGTTAAGTTTATTCCTAAGTATATTATTCTTTTTGTTGCAATGGCAATTGGGATTGTACTCTTAATTTCTCTTTCTGCTGCTTCATTGTTAGTGTATAGTAACAGTAACACAACTGATTTTTGTATGTTGATTTTGTATCCTGCAACTTCACCATATTCATTTATTATTTTGAAAAAAAAATAGTGGATTCTGTAGGGTTTTCTATATAGAAAGTCACTTCATCTGCAAATAGTGAGAGTTTCACTTCTTCCTTTCCAATTTAGATCCCTTTTATTTCTTTTTCTTGCATGATTGCTCTGGCTAGGTCTTCCAGAACTATGTTAAATAGGAGTGCTGAAAGTGGGCATCCTTGCCTGTTTCCTGTTCTTAAAGGGATAGCTTTCAGATTTTCAGCATTGAGGATGATATTAGTTGTGAGTTTGTCATATAAGTCCTTCATTATGTTGAGTTAGTTTTCTTCTATGCTCATTTTATTTAGATTTTTTATCATAAATGTATGCTGTATCTTGTCAAATGCTTTGTCTGCATCTACTTAGATAATCTTGTGATTTTTTATTCCTCATTTTATTAATGTAGTGCCTCACGGTGATTTATTTGTTGATGTTGAACTATCCCTGTGTCTCTGGAATAAATCTCACTTGATCAAGCTGTATGATTTTTGTATTTTATAGTTCTATGTGATTTGCTAGTATTTTATTGAGCATTTTGGCATCGATCTTCATCAATGATATCGTCCTGTAATTTTCTTTTTTTATATTGTCTTTGTCTGGTTTTGGTATCACGGTAATGTTGGCTTCGTAGAATGAGTTAGGAAGCTTCTCCTCCTCTTCAGTTTTTTGTAAGAGTTAGAGAAGAGCAGACATTCAGAGTTATTTGAATGTTTGGTGGAATTCACCAGGGAAGCCGTGTGGTCCTGGACTTTTATCTTTGTGGACATTTTGATTAATCTTTCAATCTCCTTACTGGTGCTTGGTCTATTTAAATTCTCTATTTCTTCTTGATTCAGTTTTGGAAGGTTGTATGATTCTGAGAATTTATCCATTTCTTCTAGGTTATCCAATTTGTTGGCATAGAGCTTTTCATATTAGTCTATTATAATTTTTTGTATCTATGAAGTGTCTGTTGTAATTTCTTCTTTCAATGCTGATTTTACTTATTTGAGCCTTTTCTCTTTTTTTCTCCCTGAGTCTAGCTAAAGGTTGGTCAATTTTGTTTATATTTTCAAAGAATCATTTGTTAATTTCATTAATATTTGCTATTTTTTTAGTCTCTACTTCATGTATTTCTGCTCTGATTTTTATTATTTCCCTCCTACTGATTGTGGGCTTTGTTTGTTGTGCTATTTCCAGTTCCTTTAGGTGAAGTGTTAGACTGTTTATTTGAGATTTTTCTTGTTTGTTGAGATATGCCCATTCTGCTATAAACTTCCCTCTTAGAACCACTTTTTCTGTATCCCATAAATTCTGGCATGTCATATTTTCATTTTCATCTCTCTCCAGGAATTTTTTGATTCCTCCTTTGATATCTTCATTGACCCAGTCGTTATTCAGTAGCATTTTGTTTACTGTCCACATATATTGGCGTTACTGTTTTTCTTCCTATAGGTGATTTCTACCTTCATGCTGTTGTGGTAAGAAAAGACACTTGGTATTATGTCAATCTTCTTAAATTTATGGAGACTTGTTTTGTGGCCTAATATGTGATCAGTCCTGGAGAATGTTCCATCTGCATTTGAAAAGAATGTGTATCCTTCTGTTTTTGGATGGAAAGTTCTCTATGTATCTAGTAAATCCCTTTGTTCTAGTGTGTCACTTAAGGCCAATGTTTCCTTACTGATTTTCTATTTGTGTGATCTATCCATTGGTGTAAGTGGAGTGTTAAAGTCCCCTACTATTATTGTGCTACTGTTTATTTCTCCTTTTATGACTATTAATAATTGCTTCATATATTTAGGTGCTTCTTCGTTAGGTGCATATATATATATACGAGTATTATATCCTGTTGGATTGTTCCCTTGATCATTATGTAATGCCCTTCTTTGTCTCTTGTTACAATTTTTGTTCTAAAGTCTATCTTGTCTGATAAGAGTATTGCTAATTTCTTTTCATTGCCATTTGCATGCAATATCTTATTCCAACTCTTCCCTTTCAGATTGTGAGTGTCTGAAGTGCATCTCTTGTATGCAGCATATATATGGGATTTATTTTTTAATCCAATCAGCCACACTATGCCTTTTAATTGAAACATTTATTCCACTGACATTTAAAGCAGCTATTGATAAGTATGTACTTACTGCCATTTTGTTTTTCTTTACTTTGTTTCTCAATGTTTTTGTAGTTCATCTCTGTTCCTTTTTTCTTCTTTTGCTCTCTTCCCTTGTGATTTGATGCTTTCTTTATATTATGTTTCATTCCCTTTTCTTAGATTTTGTGTATTCATTATAGGTGTCTGGCTTGTTATTCCCATGGGGCTCATATATAATAACCTACGTATATAGCAGTTGATATTAGGTTGATTGTCTCCTCAGTTGACCTCTATCTGAGATGTCTTTTACTCCTCTTCTCTCACATTTTATCTTCTTGATATCATATCTAATCTCTTTTTTGTGTGTTTGTGTCCCTTACCCTCTTATCATGGAAATCGATATTTTTTTTCTTGTTTGTGGTATTCTTTTTCTACTTTAAATAAATCTCTTCAATTTCTTGTTGGACTGGTTTCTTGGTGATAAACTCCTTTAATTTTGGCTTATCCTAGAAACTCTTTTTCTCTCCTTCTATTCTGAAGGAAAACCTTGCAGGGTAGTTTATTCTTGGCTGTAGGATTTTTCCTTTTAGCACTTTAAATATATCAGGCCACTCTCTTCTAGCCTGTAAGGTTTCTGCTGAGAAGTCAGCTGATAGAAATAAGGAGTTTCCTTTGTGTGTAACTTGTCTTTTTCTTGGGCTTTTAGGATTCTCTCTTTATCTTTAATTCTTGACATTTTAATTATGAGTGTCTTGGTGGGTGCCTCTTTGAGTTTATCTTGTTTTGTTCTTTCTGTGCTTCCTGAATCTGGACGTCTATTTCCTTCCTTAGGTTAGGGAATTTTTAGTTATCATTTCTTCAAATAGATGCTCTGTCCTTTTGTCTCGCACTTCTCCTTCTAGTACACACATAATATGGATTTTAGTGTGCTTGATGTTTTCCAGGGGTCCCTTAGACTGTCCTCACTCTTTGTAATTCTTTTCTTCTTTTATCTGTTGAGCTTGGGTGACTTCCTTTAGTCTTTCATACAGCTCACTGATCCTTTCTTCTGTGTCTTCTACTCTGCTTTTAAGTCCATCTAGTGAATTTTCATTTCCAGTATTGTAATTTTCATTTCTGGTTGGTTCCTTTTTACATGTTGCATTTCTTTGTTGACATTCTCTCTGAGTTCACCTATTATCCCCAGATCAGTGAGCATCCTTATGACTATTTCTTTGAACTCTCTGTTGTGTAGATTTCTCATTTCTGTTGCATTTAGTTCATTTTCTGTGACTTTATCCTCTTCCTTTACTAGGAATGTTTTCCTTTGTCTCATCATTTGGCCTCCTTCCCTGTCATTGTGTCTATGTATCAGGTAGGTCAGCTATGTCTTCCGATATTGCAGGGGTGACCTTATGCAAGTGAATACCTAATGATGCACAGCAGTGTGCTTCCCTCTAGTCAACTATTCCAAATGTTCCAGGAGTGACCCCTGTGTGGGCTACACATGACCTTCTGTTGTGGTGAGTTTCTCTTGCTGTAGCTGCTCAGGAAGTCTGAGCTGTCCCCCTGGCAAGTTCGATGTAATGCTTAGCCCGTGTAGGTTTTATGGGCCTTTCAGTCTCTTTTTAAGATATGGGGGCCCAAGCACAGTGAGCTGCAAGTTGTAATAGCATATTCTCCTCACAATTTTTCTATTCATTGAGTAGGCAGCAGCATGGCTGGTTGTTAGGCACAGGGGCTTACAATTGCTACAAACCTCTTGCCTATAAGGGTCTGCAGATTGTTTCAGGCTTTCAAAGGTGGGGCTGATCCCTTATGTGGCTTTTTGAGAAACACAAGTCTTCTACAGCTGACAAGCTTTGCCAACAACAGGGCCACACAGTCATCACAGTCGTGCCCCATACACAGGCCCTGACCCTCAGAGGTGGACCCAGTCAGTGAAGGCAGGAGCTCTCCTCACTCCACCTATATCCACACTCCCCACCCACTCCTCATGCACACCCTGACTGAGAGAGGTGGCCCCACTCATTCTCAGGCTGCAGAGAATCCATGTAACTTGCTCAGCAGGGCCACAAATTCCCTGAGGGCTTGTTGTTGGGTGGGACCAGTCTCTAGGGCAGGTCTCCTTCCTTAGCTGAGCTGGATTAAATCTGTACTCTAGTTACTGGGGCAGACCCTGGGCTAGCAGGCCAGTGGGAGTACTCTAATTGCTTCTGCCAGCATCTGTGTCAGCACACGCACACCAGGTCACAACAATAGCTGCCCCCAATATACCAATCCCTTGAGAGCTCTCACCTTACACCGAGATACACCCAGAGCCAAACTGATGAGTTTCTTTTCACCCAAGGACTGTGCACCTTTCTTTCATGAAAGTTTAGGTTGCTTTCTGAAACAGGTGAATTTGTGCATGGACCCTTTAAGAGCTGGCATTAAATTCTTGGTATCCCAGCTTTTCTGCGAGTATTCTCCATTGATGTTAGAAGCGTGCAAAGCCAGATATCATGCAACTCATCTCAGTTGTGCTGAGTCCTAAAAATGCCTATAGCGGGAACTCTCCCCAGCTCAGGTTCCCCATTCATCCAAGGAAGGGTATGTACCTCCGGTTTGTCCCCTGGCAGCTGAGAAGCATCATAGCTTGAGAAGGCGGCACACAATTTCTTTCCAGAAGGGAATTTCTGCCTCTTCTATCTCAATTATGACTGTCATTTCTTCTTAGTCTTGGCTATTGTGAATAATGCTGCAATGTACCTTTATGCATTGGTGTTTTCAAGTTCTTTGGATAAATACCCAGCAGTGGAATAGCTGGATCATATGGTAGTTCTATCCTTGATTTTTTGAGGAATCTCCATA
>JABWHU010000002.1:7350106-7361418 GCA_014189135.1 Dicerorhinus sumatrensis harrissoni | reverse complement strand
GGGAAAATTCGGCACATGTGTGTGGTGATGGGTTGTAATTAGTATTTGGGTGGTGAACATGATGTAATCTATGCAGAAATAAAAGTATAATGATGTACACCTGAAATTTATACAATATTATACAATGTTATAAACCAACGTTACTGCAATAAACAAAAAATTAAAAAAAAAGTGTCATTTCTTACAAGGCTTCCTCTTATCCAGTTTCTCTTCTCTCTCAGGGGTAATTTTTCCAAGAGTAGTTGTAAATCAGCTGTGTCCTTGCAAGGAGGTGAGTTCAGAATCTGCCTACACCACTCTCTTGACTGATCTCCGATGTTTGCAATTCTAGCAAAGTTATGCAATGTTGATAATGTAGCATTTTTGCTCCTGGCTCTCAGGACTTGCTCTTAGAATATTTAACAGTGAGCGTAGGTACATATGCCTCAGAATTTGAATGCTGCTTCCGTCTGAGATTGCGAAATCTTGTCCATGAGAGGATTCCTTCTGGTAGTGGATATGGCTGTGGTCGAGCTCAGTTGGGTTTGTCTCCATTTGTTATCAACCTTACAACATATACCCTAGGCTTAATCTGTCCTCATTGTGGTACTTTTATGCTCTCAATTTCTTGCCTTCATCTAAGAGACAGGAGACAGATTGAGGCCAACATGGTTTTCACCTCTATGACAGGAACAAATTCAAACCTGGATATAATCAGAATTTGGTCACACCAAGACCACCCCTAGGTGATCTTGGTGTTAGGATAGGACAGAATAGGGTAAGTTTCGGGAGTGAGAGAAGAGAGAAAATGTAGGTTATCTTCAACAGGTAAATGACCCCATGAAAACTGAGTTTTTATATAATACTAAAAGCCACGTGAACAGCCTCTTAAATTTACCATTAAGGAAATGGTATAGAGATGATGAGTTAGGATCATATCTCATTCTTTGTCTTCAGGGAAAGAGAATGTCGGGGTGAAGTAACTGAATGGATTGTCACCCTCTTACACTCCATTACACTTCCAGGATTCCAGGAATGTACTTTCATGACATAAGGTTATTCATGGTTTATGATCATGCATGTCCAGAACTCAGGTGACACATGTATGCATTGAAGGAAACCCAATGCTTTGTGGCTTCAGTTTGCTCTGCTTTTATTCAGTTTTCCCTCCTGGGATATGTGGTGGATTAGTAAAAATGTAAACCTTTAATTGTAAGAATAAGCCTTCAATAGTTTCAGTTTAGTCCTTGTCGTTCTATGAGGAAATTCTTTTTGTGCTAGGGAACTTCCTGGATATGTGATCTCACAGAAGACAGACAGCAAGCCCTCTACCTCTTCTCAGGGCTTGACCTGTTCACAATAAATTCCACATACAAATCTCAAATAAACGGTTCTTTCTTGTAATAGTGAGCCCTTTGCCACCACTACGAGAGGGAAAGTTCACACATGAACCATGTGCATTTCTATGAAAAAAGGTCTGTAAACTTGAGTAAATGTTGACAGTTTTTATCATTTTTTCCCTGTAAACAATGCAGGTTTGCATCTCTTGTGCTGATAATTTTATGCCCAGTACATGATTTCAAACTACTAGTATACTAGTCTCTTGTTACTCCTGTAACAAATCTCCACAATCTTAGGGTCTTAACAAAACACATATTTATATCTTGCAGTTCTGTGGTCAAAAGTCCAAATTGGGTCTTACTGGGTGAATATGAAGGTGTTGGCAGGCCTGTGTTCCTTCTGGAAGATGAAGGAAGAATCTGTCTCTTTCCCTGTTCAAGCTTTAGAAGCTGCCCACATTTCTTGGCTTCTGTTCGCTTTATCCATCTTCAAAGGCAGCAGTGACTGGTTGAGTCTGTCTCACAACACTTCACTCTAACACCATTTTTATGTCCAAATTAAACAACTCCAGCTCCTTTCCATTATAAATTCAGTCAAATATTCAAATGATTCTCAGTAATCCCATTTGGTGCTTATGCTCATAATATTTTGTCCAAACACCTAATTCCAGCTTCTCCATAACCTTCTCTCTCCAAACCCACCTCACTTCCTGAGGCAACCGCCCTCATGCTTTCTGACTTTGCACCTCGTATGACTGATCCTTTCCCCAGTTTCTTCAGATTTCACAATCACAAAGCCATTTAGTGAAACAGGATTTTGTCAAAATATGAAGGTAATGATATATGCTTACTACATAGAAGTGTCAAAAATAAAATTGGAAGTCAGAATGCATTTGTGAAACGGAATAAAGGAAACATTATTTAAAAATAAGTCTGAGGATGGGAACTAGGTTTTTGAGGGTAAACACGAAGTAGTCTGTAGAAAAGTCAAAAATATTATGATATATACCTGAAATTTCAGTAATGTTATAAACCTATGTGAACTCAAGAAACAAGAAAAAACAAACAATTGGGTTTGGGGGTGACAAGGGAGAGTTCTCACACACTACTGATCAGCCTCAATTACAGGAAGAACTATCAGTTACAGACCCCACCAGAAAGATGTGAACATTGCACCCCAGCAAGAAATGGGCTACCCCAGCAACTCAGCCATGAGAACCATCAGTACCCTGAACTCTTGCTTTCCATCAGGGGACTTTTGTTCAAAACAACTCCTCCTCACTTCCTTCTTTTACTTTTTACAGTAATATTTCCCCCGTTGTTTGCTGTGTTTGTCTATGGCTTTTGTTATAGGTTGCTTGTCCTGAATTACAATTCTTCTGCTGTTCCCAAGTACACCCATTTTGCCAGTGAAATAACTGCCTGGTTTATTTGTTTAGGTCAATACATTCTCTCAAAATGTTTCCAGCCATTCTTAGATATTAATCTCTCCAGGCCACGTCTTTTCATATTATATACTCATTTTCTATTTGGAAGTGAAAATTCCTTTCATTTTTAATTTCTGTTTCCAGGTGAGAAACCAAAAATTCTTCAATTTTTATAAATGTAGAGCTTCTTAGCTCTTACTTGCTTTCATCTCTGTGTTACAGATATACACTGTTGTCCTGGTTTTCAAGACCAAAATAACTATTAAAGTGTTTACTTAAATAAAAGAGTAATTTATCCTTGAAAGAATTGTGCCATCCCCCTAGGACACAGGAGTGAGTGACATTTTTATGATGTCACTCAGTAACACGCTTGCTGTGTTAAACTTCATCTCATCTATACAGTCAAAGATGAATACTTCTGGACACCAAGAGAGTGACTCATCTATACTAAATTAAAAAGCCATAAATTATTAAAGTAAATGATTAAATCAAGAGAGGACTGAAGGTAGAGTTTGGTCAGTGAATTGGATTTGTGGAATTATAGGCTCAGATCCTGTCCTCACGTATAAATATCAATTACATGTTGATTATGTGTTTTGTTGCATTAATTTTTATTAAAATATTTCATTATATGATTTATCTTGACTACATATTTTTGGCAGCATCTTTCATTTTCGCACCCAGGGAAAACGCTTAGCACTCCTCACCCCAGTCTTGACCTCATTATAAGGTGTCTATATCTGGATAAAAATATTTTTATTTGAACAAGGTCTATTTCTCTTTTGAATCTGGTGTCTCAAGGAAATCCAAGAGACTATTTTGGAGCAAAAGAGCGTATACCCAGAGGTAAAGTATAACTGTTTTGAGTGGAGAGATAATGTTGAGAGACAGGCAGCTGCTGACATATCCAGGTTACCCCAACTGTGCTCTAGATTTAACAAGCAAACACAACCAACGAAGAGACAGCAGTGTGAGGGCCGTATCCCCAATGTTCCCTGGCCGCCTATGGTCTCTTTCTCTGGTGTTCAGTCCTCTCTCCCTGTGTTCCATGCATAACTGTCTTTATTTAATCTGCTTCCGAAAGGATATGTTTTCCCACAGCACGTACTTGCATCATATGAAGTCCACATTGAGAGAAATGCTTTATCCAATTCAGCTTTGCGATCCAACTGATAGCAATTTATGAAGCTATGTCTCACCTCGATGACCAGCACAGAAATGAAGAGTCCACACCTGTAGAGTTTGTACAGCCCCATAGAGAATGAGAGGTTTACCAACCTGTGTGCAAGGAAGGCTGACGAAGAAACTCAAACCAGAGGAAGTGAGGGAGTGAGGAGCCTAGAGGAGGAAGGAGCTGCTTCCTGCACAGATCAGTTATGGTTTCCTGAAGGAAGGAGGTGGTGTTCCAGTGGGGACTGGATGAATGAGGCCCATGCTTGAGGGGTGATGGGAGCAGGTGAGGGCAGGAAGAGCAAACCCCCAGTTACAAGAGATTACAGGCGGTAATTGGGGAAGGTCAGGTGACCTGAAGAGCACAAAAGGGTCCCATTTTCTGGCCCCCATGGTCAGTATGGGTGGCTTAATGGAAATCCTCAAGGATTTTGGAGATCAGCCAGTGTGATCAAACAACACACAACAAACACAATGACCAGAACGCAAGAATATTTGTCTCTGAACAAAGCTCTTTAATCTGGTATATGTTTTACATGTGTTTGCAAATGGAGCAGTTTCTGACGCCACATCTGTCACAGCAGTTTCTCTGTTTTCTTAGTAACATCATATGCAGCATCTTGACCCGATGTGGTCACAGCTGCCAATCAGTGTCTTCCCAAAAAAGCACACAAGGAAAGAGCATGAGCCTCCATTCTCATAGCAGCTAGAACTACTAGTTATGAATTGAGTATAACCTAAAAAGAAAATAAAAAACATAAAAGAGTGTCACAAATCAAATCACTGAGTCAGAAAGAGGCACTGCGTCCCCTTGTGAATATCCTCAGGGCATTCCTTCCCAAAACTGTGGTTATTCTGTCAGATATTAAGACTTTCTATTTTCAGGCAGAGACTGGCACCCAGACGTTCCAGTAGGGCCTCCTGTTTCTAGAACCACAAAGCTGTGCTCCGTGGCCCAGTGACTGGGGTTTGCCGGAGCTTTGTGCAAGCTCAGTTCCCCCATGGCAAAGAATCTCCTCAACGCTGTGTGAACGGTTCTCACACACAGGACAGTGATTTCAGAATCAAAAACAGTCATCTAGTGTCTATTTCCCCTGTTTTATTTTCCAAGTCTTTTACTCAATTATGTTTTTCATCTGACATGGGAGAAAAAATGCAGATTAAATGGTAGGAATTGTATAATGAGAACTTAATATTTCAGTAACCCACAATGGAAAAATAACCAAGGTTAAAAAAACTTTTTGTAATACTTTTTAAGATCTGTGAATTATCTCAGATGTGGTCTGGGTCTCAAACGTCCCTCCCCACATCATTGCTCCTTTCATCATTTCTGCCTTCTAATCTTCCTTCTATTCTTCTCTTCCTAACCCATTTTCCCTCCTTCTGCCATCCCTCCCTGCTACTACTCTAAGTGTTGGAATATAGTTGTAAACAAAATTGATAAAATAAGGGCTTTTCAATGTAATTTCTAGTTAAGAGTGATCTCAGGACTCAGCCTCACATGTTCTCTGTCTCTCCATCTTTTCATCCCTCTCTCCATCTCTGGCTTCCTCTCTCCTGCCTTCCTTCACCCCTTTATTCTATTTCCATAATGCCAACGACATTAGATAAGTTAGTCATCCAGTTTTAAAGACAGGTTTTGATGGTCTGTCTCCCAGTGTGAACTGAAAGTATGTTTCTCAGGGGTGTGCCCTCCAGGACCTGAGAGCTGCAAAATCAGAGGCACAAGGGTGCTTCCCAGGGGAGGTCCCACAGTGCAGGCTTGGCTTTGTTATTCTCTGGGATCCCATTACCCAGAGAATCCAGCCTTTATCTATAAAGATTTATAAAGTGACATCTGAACTTCTGTCCTTGGACAAAATCAAATTTCTTGCTTTTATCAAAAAAGAAAAGTCACCTAACAGAGGCGTCCACGGTTATGCAGGAGTTTTTGCATGAAGAGCAGCAAGGAGATTGACAAGCCATCTGCCTCCTTCAGATGGGCTGAGAAAGGATTGTGAACTGTGCAGTAAGTTCTTAAAGTCCGTCCACGTGGAAAGACATTGTGTCTGGTTCCCATAAGCCGTCCATAGAGTCTGTGTGATCTAAGAATGTGTGTAAAAGAGAGAAGAGGGAGAAAGAGAGAGAGAGGGAGAGAGAGACAGAGAGAGGGAAAGAGAGATGGAAAGGGAGAGAGAGATGGAGAGGGAGAAAGAAATGAAGAGGGTTGGGGGGACAGACAGCAGAAACAGTGAGATTCTGACCTATTTTTCGTTTGCTCAGCCCTCTGTCCCCCTGGCCCACCTCACCTGAAACAGGCAACAGGAAGACAAAGAGCACTGCAAGGAGACACAGGATCCTCATGGTGAGCTTAGCAGCAAGCTTAGATGGGAGAGGAAGCTGAGCTTTGCACCTTATGAAGGGTCCAGGCTGCTGGCAGAGTTTAGTATTGGATGCAACTTTCATAATTACGAAAACCTCTTCCGCCTTTGGGGCCGGAAACTTCTTCCTGTCTTGCTCAGTTGGGGTGGTGCATGGATGGGGTGAGGGGCCAGGCCTGTCTCCACGTGGGGACAGACTTCCTGGCAATCATTTGCCTGCCTTGTGAAACTTTCCATCTGCCAACTTTGTTTTTCCTGAGTCTGGGGACAGTCTTGCTCAAACCCAGCATCCCTAAAGGTAGTCATGGTTTCTCACAGCAAGAGGAGGGCTTTCGGCACTAAGGGAAGATGGATGTGGTGAGCCCGACCTTCCTAAGAATATCATGATATGGTAACACTTATGTGAACAGTCTACTAATATTTATGATCATCTCAGCATGACAGGTGATGAGGCAGATAGTTTCTTCATCAGAGATAGAATGAGAGGATGAACTTGTGAGTAGACGCATCTGGTGAGTATCTAAGAATGAAAAAGAGAGGACAACACTGTAGCCTGACTTTACTCAGTAACTCAGAAAACATTCAGGGCTACTTTACTCCCATGCTTTGAGAGCTGGGGGTTTATTTGCTTTTCAGTGACGTCAAAGTTGAGGATCTAACCTGCCATCTGGATCTTGTGGTGAAGCACTGATTGGACATCCAAGTCCTCCTCACTGCCTCCCTGTTGCAGGTGGGTCCAAGTTGTGAAGGAGCCCGTAGAGCTTCAGGCTCCTGTCAGGTCTCCCAGTGTCACTCAGACCCTCAGCATTCCTCTGAGATGCAGCAAAGCAAACGGTGGGCACTGGGAATGGACAGAGCCCTGTGCCTGCTGATCATTGTGGAGAGTTTCTCTGAGGGAATATAAATTGCATTGATCGTGTTTCCTTCCTCTTTAGCTCTAAGTGAAGTTAGCCAGAGGCAGAAGGCTATTTATACATATTAAAATTATCTAAAGATAATACAGTTATTTACTCTGTTTCTAGGGAAAAATGTATAATCCAGGGTCAGTTTTGACAAGTAGTATAATACAGCACTGGAAAAAGAAGTAGAATTTTATCATGATCTACATTCTCTCTTCACTTAAAATGTCATGTTTTCAACAGCTATGGTATGCTGCATCTCAGAGATGATTTTTAAAGGCAGCTGTTGATGCTATGATATAGTCAAGGCCATCAATGACTTTACACAGGAGGAAGTTTCTGATTTGCTGTGATCACTAGAGCTAGGTTAGGATGCTGCAGTAAGTTCTAAAGGGTCTCCCATCCAAGGCTCTAGGTGTAGTCACTAATGGGTCACTTCCCTTGTTGTGACTTTGTTTCCCTCTGGGGTAAGCAGGCTTGCATTGCTGAGTATGTTCATCAATCTTGACCCTAAAAGTGTTTCTTCTACGGGAAGTAAGCATAGGGAAAAACTGAATGTGACAGATCGCCCAAAGTGGTGTCCATCGGTATCCATTGGGGATTGGCTCCAGAACCGTCCATGGCTACCAAAATACATGGATCTTCAAATCCCTAAGACGGACCTCCGGCTCCACAGTTCCCCATCTGTGGATACACAGAGTGGCCTGCAAATGCTCTGCCTAAATCCAATGTTCTTTATATATATGTTTATCTTCTATATTTCTTTCATCTTTCAAAGGAGGAGGAAAAGATCATGGCACTTCAACCTAAATATCTCAGCATTTATCTCTTAAGGAGAAGCAAAAATTCCCACTTAAGTCACAATACCTTTATATACATTAAATAATGACAATAATCTCTTAATATCATTTAGTATCTGGTCAATATTCACATTTCCCCAATAGTTCTACCAACGTGCTTTATAGTTTTTTATTTTCTTCCTAGATCATTTTTTATCTAGATTGGCATATTGAGTTAGCTTGTTATGTCTACTTATTTTTTAGTTTAAACATTCTTAAAGAAATATTACACCTTGGTAAAGAATTTTGAAGAAGTTGAATTAAGTTAATGGTTTCAATACTTTTCAATGTTTGATATCAATCCTGACTCTTACTGCTTAAAATTATTCTTATAAAACTACTACATTTTTATTCAAAAATTCACCCATAGAAAAGGGTAAATTTTCGTGCAATCATTTTCCAACTCCAGAGAAGCACCAATAGCATTTTATTATTCATGTAATTGACATATGAAGTTCTATTACATTCAAGTGTATGACATAATGATTCAATATTTGCATATGTTGTGAAATAGTCACCACAATAAGTCTAGTTAACATCCATCACCACACAGTTGCAAGTTTGTTTGTTTTTGTGATGAGAACTTTTCTTTTAACATCCATTGCCAATCTTCCTCTTTTTGTATGTGAGCTGCCGCCACAGTATGGCCACTGATAGGTGAGTAGTGTAGGTTCACACCCAGGCACTGAACCCAGGTTGTCAAAGTGGAGCGTGCTCAACCTCACCACAAGGCCACTGGGGCAGGCCCAGTGATGAGAACATTTAACACTTGCTCTTATAGCATCTTACAAATATACAATTCGCTATTATTAACTACAGTCACCATTCTGTATTACATGTAAATTACATCTTTTTGATTTATTTATTTTGTAACTGGAAGTTTGTACCTTTTGATTCTCTTCAACCATTTTTCCCATCCCCCACATCTGGCAACCATCAATATGTTCTCTGTGTCTGAGCTCAGATTCTGATGTTTGTTTTTGTTCAGAGGCCACATATAAGTGAGATAATATGATAGTTGTCATTCTCTGTCTGACTTAATTCACTTAAGGATAATAAGCTCAATGTCCATCCATGTTGTCAAAAATGGTAATATTTCCTTCATTTTTGTCTCTCAATAGTATTTCATTTCACATGTATATAACATCTTCTCTATCCATTCATCAATCGATGGATACTTAGGTTGTTTCCGTATCTTCGATACCGTGAATAATGCTTCAATGAACATGAGGGTGCAGATATCTTTTGGGGGGGGGGCATTGAGAGAGATTTGCTCTGAGGTATCATTCTTTGCCAGTCTTGCTATTTTTGCTGAGGAAGATTAGCCCTGAGTTATCATCTGTGCCTATCTTCCTCTACATTGTATGTGGGATGCCGCCAAACACTGCTCGATGAGTAGCACATTGGTCCCATTCCAGGATTTGAACTTGCAAACCCTGGGCCACCACAGCAGAGCTCATGAACTTAAAAACTACGTCACTCTGCCAGCCCCAGATATCTTTCTTTTTTTTTTAATTGAAGTTTTCATAGTTAACAACATTGTGAAATTTAGGGTTGTACATTTTTGTTTTTCCATCACCATATATATGTCTCCCTTCACCCCTTGTGCCCACCCCCTACCCCCATTGCCCCTGGTAACCACTATACAGTTTTCTCTGTCCATGTGTTGGTTTATATTCCGCATATGAGTGAGATCATACAATGTTTGTCTTTCTCTTTCTGGCTCATTTAACTTAACATTGTACCCTCCAGGCCTATCCATGTTGTTGCAAATGGGACAATTTTGTCTTTTTTATGGCTGAGTAGTATTCCGTTGTATATATATATATATATACCACATGTTCTTATTCCAATCATCAGTCGAGGGACACTTAGCTTGCTTCCACTTCTTGGATATAGTGAATAATGCTGCAATGAACATAGAGGTGCATAAGCCTCTTTGGATTGTTGATTTGGGTTCGTTGAATAGATTCCCAGCGATGGGATAGCTGGATCCTATGGTATTTCTATTTTTAATTCTTTGAGGAATCTCCATACCGTTTTCCATAGAGGCTGCACCAGTTTGCCTTCCGACCAGCTGTGAATGAGGGTAACTATTTCCCCAGATATCTTTTGAGTTAATGTTTTCATTTCCTTTGAATAATAGCAATGTGTTCTGTATACTATTTCCCCTGTCCAGATCCCATTGCAGTTGTGAAGACCCTGTTAGATGACAATGCAAAATTGGCCAAAAATCTGAAAATCACTGTGAAATTTATATCCCATGGATCACTGGGGATAACTACCTGAAGCCGTAGGTAGCATCAGCATGGTTGCCTAAGGACATTGGGCTGAGTGTTCCCATTAGGAATTCCTATGATTGCAATTGCTTATTTTCCATTGGCCTGGTCTAAGGGTGACTCCTTTGTGGCTATGTTCATCCTGGAGACAAAGCCTGGGGCATCTTTATCCATCAAAGTTTGGCTTATTATCTCACTTCAGCAAGGAGATCACCAGTGAAACCATGGGGTGCCTCACCAAAAGCCAGAGATGTATTTAACATGGGATTCAGGGATGGCTGAGTTAAGGTAAAAATTGAATGAATTGGTAGTTTCCACAAGCTTAAAGCAAAACAAGCCTATGTCTAAAATGGTTACAATCAAGCCTGGGCTGAGAGGGAGACCCATGATCCTGTCCCTCCAAAGAAGAGAAATGCTGTGTCCCCAACCCTTGTTACCTACAACTTAGTAGGAAAGTGAGGCCATGCCTCTGTGGCAAAGTGGCTCAGCTCCACAGAAAAGAGTGGAGTGTCTATTCCTATAGATGCACATTTGAACATGGAAGTCTTTCTCAGCTACAACTTTTCTGAACAAGGTTTCTCAAAACAGACTCCTTGATGTTGATTAACAGAAGCAGTTATTACTGATTCCCATTTCTTGTGGCCATAGCCTGCTTCCTGGGTTGTGATAGTCACAGAGGGACCAGCTCTCAGAAGGGCCCACTGCTTGGTTTAATGCTCTGCTATAGCCACTGACATTCCTAATAGTTTTTCTTTGAAGTCGTGTTTTGTGAGTGAAGTCCAGTGGAATAAGAGAGTCTACAGCAGCGCAGAGCAGATATGCTCAGGGTGCATGATGGGCTGAGGCCCACAGACACCAAAGTCAGGGCATTTGCTACAGTTGGCCCAGATTCCCAGAGCGCAGACATTTCTTTTTTTTTTTTTTTTTTTCAAGAAGTGATTCATTTTCAGTAAACAACGAGAGGATTACTGACATGTTTACCAGTCTGGAATTCAGCTTCCTCTGAATGCAATTCCTTT
>JABWHU010000002.1:7292326-7349731 GCA_014189135.1 Dicerorhinus sumatrensis harrissoni | reverse complement strand
TGTCACAAATGGCTGGATTTCATCATTTCTTATGGCTGAGTAGTATTCCATTGTGTATATATACCACATCTTCGTCATCCATTCGTCCCTTGATGGGCACTTAGGTTGCTTCCAAGAGAGCGCAGACATTTCTGAAGCAGCCCAGGTGCCTTGGGCATGAGGGGGTGTGTGTAACACAGATTGGCAGTGATAATGTCAGCTACAGGAGCAGTGGCCTGGGCACTGGAAGAAAGATGCTCTCCATGTGGAGGCAACCCTGAGGCCTCTGTGCCTGTCCATGCTCAGAACCATTCCTAGAACATCTTCACAGATAGTAACTCCAGGCCTCCTGCCTCTGGACAGTGGTTGTGGGCACTCAGGCAGTAAACTGTCCTAAGTTAATGCAAAATAAGAATTTGCACATGCACATTTCAAGAAAGCATGCTAAGGGCTTTAGACATCTTCAATGAGTTTAGAATTCTTTAAGGAGTTATCAGGCTTAGAAATTGAAATTAAACCTCCGAAGATAGAGTCAACATAGAAGAGCACTATTTTCATATAGGGTCAGATGAATCAGTGATCAACATCGAAGACAATTTTTCAATTAATTCTTCCTTGTTACTGAAGATAACTGCAATAGAACACCTAATAGTTCTTAAACAAAAATCATGAAGCAGTTTCATGTTGTTGTGGGCCTCTCCAGGTGACAGGAAATGTCAGAAGAAATGTCAAAATCCCATTGTATAAATTTACGTTTAAAATTAATTTCAAACTTACCTGGAACTGATTTCTCTGGGAAGTTAAGCCTTTTTATAAAAATTGTCTGACAGGAATCACCAGGTGTATGCACTTCAATGAAAAACATAAAAATAAAAAGGAATCACCAGCTCTGAATGTAACAAAATTTATATTGTAAAATAATTTCTCCCAATGTTGTCCTAATTTACAAAAAACTCTTAACAGCTTCAATAACAGTTGCATCTGCTGATTCGTCGCAGAAGCAAAAATGAAGTTGCTTACAGTATAAATTTTGATGATCTAAAATAAATTTGAAGAAATGTCAGCCAGAAAAAAATTTATAATCTATCAAGATATCCCATTTGTCAAGTATTATTGTTTATTCTATTAAAATTATGGCATTGAAAATATGTTTTTGCGATTTGTAAGTGGATGTTATTCCTGTATAACTATTATTCCCATTACATTTTATATGCTATAAAATACTTTTAAAAAGCAGAATATATCTCAATTCCTTTTAACAACACTTTTCTTTTTTTGGCCTTTGAACAATGTGTTCCACATTTTTATTTTGCCGTGAGCTGCGTTCAGTAGCTGGTGCTGCTTATGGCCACTCTTATACAACTTATCTCATTTAATTCTCATAAACAACACAGCCAGGCAGGCATTATCCAATTTACAGGAGATGATCCTGGGGCCTAGATAACTTAAAAGTCATATTGAAAACCACAAGCCACCAAGGGATAGAGATAGATCTCTGAACAAAATCAGTCTCTCTTCAAAGGCCAAGCTCCTTACTGCCTCTCTACCACACAGTCCCAGGCTGCTCAGAGAATGTCCCCAGACCTTCTCCTATGGCCCCAAAGCTGGACTAATATTCTGTCAGTGCCAGTATCCTGTGCTGCTGCTGTGATCCCCTCAGCCTCAGGAGACATTTGGAACATTGAAGGAACATAATCCTTTCAGTTTGTTCTGTGTTTCCTTGGCTGTGCAGAAACATTTCAGTCTGACTTAGTCCCACTGGTTTATCTTTGATTTTGTTGCTTGTTCTTTTGGCGTCAAATCCATAATATCACTGCCAAGACCAATGTCAAAGAGCTTTTCTCCTGTACTTTCTTACAGAACTTTTAGTGTTTTGGGTCTTAGTTTAAGTCTTTAATCCTTTTTGAGTTGATATTTGTGTGTGGTGTAAGAGAGTGGTCTGATTTCATTCTTCAGCATGTGGACATCCAGTTTTCACAACACCATTTGTTGAAGAGGCTATCTTTTCCCATAGTGTATTCTTGGCACATTGTCAAAGATTAGTTGCCCATGTATGTATTGATTTATTTCTGGGCTCTGGATTCTGTTCCATTGACATATGTGTCTCTTTCACTGCCGGTATCATACTCTTTTGATTATAGCTCTGTAAGATAAGTTGAAATCAAGAAGTGTGATGACTCTAGTTTTGTTCTTCTTGCTCTAGACTGCCTTTAACTATTCAGGGTCTTTCAAGGTTTTGTACATGTTTTAACATTGTGTTTTCTATGTTTCTACATTGGATTTATGTGGACTATCATTTTAAATTTAATTCATAATTTTTCATAGGAAAAGTAATAATAATTAGGTTGGATCCAACTAAATTCCTCACTAACATTCACTAGATAAAGATGGACATAGAGCTGAGTATTAATTGGATCATAAAATTACCCCTTCCTGCTTCAGAATTTATTTCTCAGTAAGCTTGCAAGTCTGCATTTATTAACACAGTTTCATATGTCTCAAATATATTTCTTTTATTCTATTTTTTAATAAAAATTGTATATATTTAAAGTGTACAAAATGATGATTTGATATAGCTATACATAGTGAAATGATTACTGCAGTCAAGCTAATCAGCATATATTCTTACATAGTTGCCATCTTTGGTCTGTATGGTGACAGCACCTGATACCTACTCTCTCAGCAAATTTCCAGTATTCAATACAGTGTTATTATCTATGGTCGTCATGCTGTACATTAGATCTCCAGACTTATCCATCCTTTGTAACTACCACTTTTACCCTTTCTATTCTGCTGTTATTGGGTGGAACTTTCATACATTTCAATTAGGTCATTTTGGATGATACTGTTGTTCAAATCTTCTACCTCTAGACTGATACTTTGGCTGCTTTATTTTTCATTGCTAATATGGAAGTGTTCAAATATCCAATTGTATTTGTTAATTTAGCTCTTCCTTGTCACATTTCTATCCGTATTCGTTAAGCATCTTAAATACTGTTGTTAGCTGCATTCTGATTTTGTATTAATACATGTTCTTGGTGAATTAACCAGTTTATCATTGTGACAAGTGCCCTTCTTTGTTGCTGGTAAAAATCCTTGTCCTAAAATCTAATGAATTTGTAGTCAATTAGCCAATAGAGTTAATTCTTTTTTCTTCAGATTGATGTTTCCATAGCTTAGCTGTTTTTATGCTTTTATTATTACTCTATCTTGGTCTTTACATTTGATACCTAAAGTGGTTTATTTGCAGACAGCATGTATATGAGTCTTACTCTTTACTGAACTGACAATCTCTCCCTTTAAGATAGAGTGTTCAGAATCTTAGCAGCACATTCACTCCATCATGTGGAGCCAGATATTCATAGGTATCATTTTCCTTCTGCCTGAATAAATTCTTAATTTTTTTGTCATTTTTACTACAGGTTGCAGGTTTACTTTAGAGGAATTTTCTTAGCTTCTTTTTTATTGTTGTTAAACAGTATTTATGTATTTTTTTCTTAAAATATAGAATATTATTTAGAGCAGTCTCAGATTCACAACAAAATGGCATGAAAGATATGGGGATTTCCATTTACCCTCTGTCCCCACACGTGCACAGCACCCAATTATCAACGTCCCCACCAGATGGTACATTTGTTACAATTGATGGACCTGCATTGACATGTGTTTATCAACAAAAGTCCATTTTACCTTCATTTTTAAAGTATATGTTTGCTGGTATGGAATTCTAGGTTGACATTTTTTCTTTTGGTATTTACAGTCATTGGTCTATTTTATTCTGGCTCTTATAGAGTATGGGGAAAATGTTGCTGTAGTTCTCTTTTTATTCCTCTGTATTTACATTGTCTTTTCTCTCAGGTTGCTTTTAAGAGTTTCTCCTTAACACTGGTTAAAATAATTTGACTATGATATGCTTCCTGTGGTTTTCTTTAAGTGTATTCTGCTTAGATTGTTTGAGTACTAAAGCTGTGGCTTTCTAGTCTCATCCAATTTTGACAACAACTGGCCACTATTTCCTCAACTGTATAGCAAAGGGATTATTTCAGGAAGAAGAAGTAGTAAATTTCATAGGGTGTAAAATATACGAGAGTAATACATTCTGATAATGCTTGGAAAATCAGTTTAGTTCCCTAGTGGATTCCTTTACAGATTATCCTTAATTTGAATAAAAGCTGAGTTTTTTACACTTTCTAAGATTCCTACTTGATAAGATCTCACACAATAACCAGCAATTTTTGTGTCTGTGTGTGCGAGGAAGATCAGCACTGAGCTAACATCCATGCCAATCCTCCTCTTTTTGCTGAGGAAGACCGACCCTGAGCTAACATCTATTGCCAATCCTCCTCCATTTTTCCCCTAAAGTCCCAGTAGATAGTTGTATGTCATAGTTGCACATCCTTCTAGTCGCTGTATGTGTGACACTGCCTCAGCATGGCCAGAGAAGTGGTGCATCAGTGTGAGCCCGGCATCTGAACCCTGGCAGCCAGTAGGGAACATGCGCACTTAACCGCTAAGCCACAGGATGGGCCCACAGCATTTTTAAAAAAAAGACAATCAAAGGTCCAGCCCCATGGTGCAGCGGCTAAGTATGCATGCTCTGCTTCGGCGGCCTGGGGTTCGAATCCTGGGTGTGCACTGATGCACGGCTTCTCAAGCCATGCTGTGGGGGCGTCCCAGATATTGTGGAGTAAGATGGGCACGGATGTTAGCTCAGAGCCGGTCTTCCTCAGCATAAAGAGGAGGATTGGCAGATGTTAGCTCAGGGCTGATCTTTCTCACACACACACTCACAAAGAATATGACACAATTTCCAATTATTTGAAAAAAATATATAATTTGATTTTGTGTCTATAAACTTGAAGGAGGCATTTTCACACTTTCCAACATTCTCATCATGTTTTTTGACCATTTATTTCTTTTTTTGGCAACAGTTTTGTCATCGCAGAGAACAGTGGCCTATCTGTTCCTTCCTTTAAGGCAGCCAGGCACAGCATACCTACCATTTCTTATTTTCTAATAATACTTTTGTACTGCATTGACTATTCCTCCATTTCCTGCAATAAGGAAAAAGGGCACACAGGTAAGTTTTAGTTAAGCTAATACAATGGAGGTCTGTGCTTCTGTTCTCAGATTACATCAATCTTTCCTGTTGGCATTGAAGTTTTTACATCACTTTTTTCATCTCTAATTAACACGTGTAAGAGTGTTCCCATGAAGAGGTGGTTTTGTGGGCTGATTTGGCTCTTCAGGCTGGATCAGAAAAGATTGGAAAACCTGCTTTAAGGTTCTTGATGATCCTCATCAGGAAAAAAAAAAAAAAGCGTGTCTCTTTCCCATATGACAAATCTAAGTGGTCTAATGTTCCCTGAAGAATGGAGAGGGACTGACTCTGAATTGTAATTTCTCGTTTCTTTGAGCCCTCTCATTTCTCTACCCATCTTACCCGGAACAGCAACAAGAACAAGAAGAGGAATGAAAAGAGAAGGTAATGGATCCTCTTGACTGAGAGGCTTTGCAGCACCATGTGACTGGATGGAGAGATGTGCTCATTCCTTTTAAAGCCTTCAGACGTAGGTGGAAGTAAGCAATGGCTTCAATTCCTATATTATTACAGTGATGAAAATACGATGTGTCTACTGATGCTTCATGCTAATGTCGCTTACCACCCAGACCATGTCCACTGACCTAGGAGTTAGTGAAAAATCTAATGAGTGAAGCAAACTTTGTTATGAGCACATGGTTATTTAAATACCGTCTAGGCTCCACGAGTTTGTCCAGGTCCGGACCAGGTCTGGTTGGAGACATAAGTAGGAAAGATTTGCCTCCTTTTGAAAACAGTCCTAGTACATGTAGCTTGGAGCTGACTTGTCCCCACTGTGGTGCTTCTAACCTTTCTGCCAACCTTCTAAATTCCTGAAAAAACCTTAGGACCACCTGAGACCACATCAGTCGAGCCATGGACATATTCAGAATCTAGGGGTGAACTTAGTCTGGGTCACACTCTGAGACTGTACACATATTCTTGAAATTGAGATAAAACAGGATCATCTTTAGGTGATAAGTAAAGGGAGGAAAAATGAGCTACATTGCAGAGCCCTCGACTCCATGCCCCTTGACCATGACAGGCAGATATAACTTGGGTCAAACATGGTTTACACTTCATCATTGCCTGAACTGCCTAATTCACGAGTCAAGAAAGTGTTTTGTTTTCCTTCATCAGGGCAGGAAGAGAAATCTGGGATAACCTATTTGATTGACAGGCTTGTCTTCCTTGTGGATGACACTCTATATACAAATGAGGAGCTAAAGAAGATATGTTTAAGACCTTGGGTCAATAGACGAGTTCAGGTAGGAACTTGTGGAAAGTTTCCTGGAAATCTGTCCCCACCACAGGCAAGTCAATTAGAGGCTGCTGAGTGTCTTTAGTTACGAAACACAGCTCAGCAGATCTCAATTCAGAAAAGGAGTCCATTTGTTTGTACCTCTTTTTCCCAAAGCATCTGGTCAACTGAGTTTGAATTTAGGTGGGAATAAACCGTAATGTTTTATCAACACTTAATCATCTGAGTGCTACCATGTGAACTCAATAATACAGTGGTAGGAATAAGATATTTACAACATTTCTTATTTATACAATTTTCTCAAGTTCCTTATCTCTCTTCTTCCCTCCCACACCTTCTTTCCTTCCTTTTCTTTTTTGGTTTTCTTTTTTTTTTGAGGAAGATCAGCCCTGAGCTAACATCTGTGGCCAATCCTCCTCTTTTGTGCTGAGGAAGACCGGCCCTGGGCTACCATCTGTGCCCATCTTCCTCCACTTTATGCGTGATGCCGCCACAGCATGGCTTGACAAGCGGTGCATTGGAGCGTGCCCAGAGCCCAACCTGAGGCTGCCACATCTGAGCACTCACTTAACCACTAGGCCTCCACACCAGCCCCCTTCCTTTTCTTTATCTCTTTTTCAGTTCCCTCTCCTTTTTTTCTTTTCACTTCAATTTCCGTAAATGCCAGGACAAAGTAAAGGAAAGAAAGCAAATAAATCAAGCTCAAGTTCACCTGCAAACCCAAGAGAGAACAGTATACTTCAAGTGATTTTCAATGTGAAGGGACTATATGAGGACAGATACAACAAAAGTCTCCAAAATGTAGGTTGCTTCCTGTAGTCATATTCTGACTTTCAGTAGGTGGTGAAATAATCCACCATTTTATTATAAAAGGACATAACTATAAAAGAATAGCCTGTATTTCTATTATTGGCATAAAATTAATTCTCCTATTTCTACTTACAATGGCTCTTACCTTATGCTTCAGGGAGATATTGCAGATTCTTGCCATAAAATTAGTGAGATTTTAGCAGTTGGTTTGTAAAGTTGGGTTAAGAAAACACAAAAGTCTGAAGAGTCCTTTAATGTCTGCTGCACCCTCTATGTTAAAGAGAGGGTGTTTAGTTTTAAAGAGCAGTTCAAATGATGTATTTACACTAGAGAAAGAATGAGTAAGAAACTTAAGTTTGTCCTCACATTGTTTCAAGCCTCCTGTTTCTCACATCCCTCATACTGGAGCAGGAACTAGAACAAGAAGGGCAATGTAAAGAAAAGATAATGGAGACTCATAGCTGATGATTACAAACTCTGGGAACAGGCAAGGATGAAACAAGGTTATTTTTTTCAAGTTTTTATTAAGATTAAGGCGCCATGGTTAGTTGCAGATGCGATGTTTGCAATTCTAGTAAAATTATACAATGAGGAAAATGTAGCATCTTTGCTCCTTGCTCTCATGACTTGCTCTTAGAACATTTAAGACTGAGGTTAGGGGCATATGCCTCAGAAATTGAATCCTGCTTCCATCTAAGATACAGAAAGCTTGTCCACAAGTGGATTCCTTCTGGTAGTGGATATGGATGTGGTCGAGCTAGGTAGGGTTTGTCTCCTGATTGGTAGCAATCTTGTGACATGTACCCTCGGGTTAATCTTTTGTGGTACATTTATGCTCCCATTTCTGGCCTTCCTCTAAGTGACGGGAGACAGAATGAGGCCCAAATGGTTTTCAATTCTATATGGGGGCATATTGAAGTCTGGACATGAATCAGGACTTGGTCAGGCCAAGAATCACTATAAATGCTCTTGGTGTTTGGAAAGGACAGACTGGGTTAAGATTCTGTGCTGAGAGAAGAGAGAAAAGGTGGGTTACCTTCAACACATAAATGAACCCATGACACTTGAATTTTCATGTAATGTTAAAATGCATGTGAAGAGCCTCTTAAATTTACCATTAAATAAATCCTATAGAGATGATGAGTTAGGATGATGTCTCATTTCTTGTCTTCAGAGAAAGAGAATGTTGGGCTGAAGTAACTGAATGGGTTCTCACACTCTTAGATTCCAGTACACTTCCAGGATTATGGGAATGCACTTTCATGGCATCAGGTTATTCATGGTTTATGATCATTCATGTCCAGAACTCAGGTGACACTTGCAGGCATTGAAGGCAACTCAGTGTTTTGTGAGGCTGCAGTTTGCTTTGAGTTTCTTACGTTATCACTTGTGGGATATAAGATGGATTAATAAAGGCATAAACCTTGAAATATAAGAATAAACCTTCAATAGTATAAATTTATTCCTTGTCAATTTTATGAGGAAATGCTTCTTGAGGTAGGGAACTTCCTGAAGATGTGAAGTCGTGGAACACAAGCAGCAATCCCTCCACCTCCACTCAAGTCTGAACCTGTTCACAGTAAATCCAAACTACAAATCTGAAATCAAAGGATCCTCCTTGTAGTAGTGAGCCCCAGGACCCCACTAAAGGTGGGCAAGTTGTCACATGAACCATGAGAATTTCTGTGAAAAGAGATAAGTTGAGTGAGTGTTGACAGTCTTTATCATTTTTTCCCATTAAACAATGCAGGATTGCATCGCTTGTGCTGCTAATTTTATGCCCAGTACATGATTTTAAAAAACTAGGACATTAGTTCCCTATTGCTCTTATAACAAATTGCCACAGTCTTAGTGACTTAAAACAACACACATATATTTTCTTGCATTTCTGTGGTCAAAGTCCAAAATGGGTCTCACTGGGCGAATAGCACCGTGTAGGCAGGACTGTGTTCCTTCTGTAAGATCTAAGGGAGGATCTGTCTTTTTCACTTTTCAAGCTTTAGAAGCTGGCCAAATTCAATGGCTTCTGTCACCTTCATCCATCTTCCAAGCCAGCAGTGGCTGGTTGAGTTTGTCTCACATCCCATCACTCTAACACTGACTGTTCTAACTCCGTCTCCCTTGTGATTACAATGGGCCCATCCAGTTCATCTTCCTATTTTGAGGTCAGTTGAGGAGGTCTGGAGGCTGGGAATTCCGTATCACTGCATAGACGAGCTAGCTTTCTAGGCTTCTTTTTAGAAGGCGCTAAATTTATTCATGATGGCTCCACACACACGACCAAAATACCTCCCAAAAGCCCCATCTCCTAACGCCATCACACTGGGCTACAGGTTTTCAACATATGAATTTCACAGAGGAGGGGTATAAACATTTAGTCTATGGCACCTTGTTAGGTAACATATTCACTGGTTCTACGGATTAGGACATGGACATATTTAGGACACCATTATTATGCCTACCACACCTAGTAAAAATAAAACTCAATTGGGTAATTAATAAATACTTTGTTCAGAACACTGTGATTAAGGAGGAACATTTCAAGGAGTTACAGGGTTGTCAGAGGTTAAGGAGGATGTCTAATGAAATTTAAATTTCAGATCAACCACAAATAATCTTTTAGAACATGTATGTCCAAAATATTGTACGGGATATATTAGTTCAAAAAGTAGTGATTATTTACCAGAAATTCACATTTACCTGATACACATTTAACTAATACAGTATGCCCTGTTTCTTACTAACTAAATCTGTCAACCCTAGTGATTGAGCATTAATAAAAAGAGATACATGTTCATTCTAAGTTGTCCATCTGTGAGAGAAAAAATAAGAATCAACATTTAGGTTACCTCACGTGTCTCCTTGAAAAGGAGTGCTAAGTTTCCCTGATGTGTCACCATCCAAATTGCCCTGTCGTTAGATCTTTTCAGTATCTCTTTAGTGGTTGATCATTTTCTTTTTTTGAGCAATTGCTTCACTTGAAATTATCCTCTCTAAAGCAACTACTTCATCTTAGATTCATTAATGGGCAGGTGTCAGAATGAACAATCTCATAATGCCAAGAGAGTTGGGGGATCTGCAAAATAGCTAACAATATTCATTTTTCTACAGGTCCACTTGAGGAATTAAAAAAATATTAAATGCTACTTATAGACCATAAACAATATTTGAACCAAAATCACAATGATTGGATTTACCTTGGATAGCCTAAAGCAGCAGGAGATCTGGGAATTAGAATACATATCAATGGAAAATATATAGATGAAAGCACAGAGTGAAAAAATAATCAAAAATATGGAAATTAGCCTAAAATATATGTGAGAGCACAGTGAGAGGTGAAATATGTATGTAATTCTGTTCCCAGGAGGGGAGCAGAGACAGGACATACAGAAGGAATTCCTGAAGGGATAATGGCTGGTGATGTTCTAAAACCAATGGAAGCTATTAAACCATCTAGTGAAAAAGCTCTGCAAAATACAAATAGGATAAGGACAAAGAAAACTAGACCTAGACTTACGAGAGAAAAACCTTGTTCATTGGAAAAGTCTCCTCATTTGGTTTAAATATATTTGGAAAAGAGATCAAGTGCTCATTTTGTTAGAGTTATGCAGATGAACCCAATAAAAATAATGAACTAGCAGCAGGGTGTAATATATTTCCTCCTTTTTTGCCCCCCCTCATGATACTTCAGCACAATAGGATAGGTGTGATTTTCTTCTGTTAAGTCACAAGTTAGCAGGTTTAAAGAGTTTTGGTAAGATGCAAGTTGATTTGGTCGGAAGGCAGTATGTCAATGTCCCAAATTCTGAGTTTATCCTGTTTTTCTTTTGATGTTCAAGTTAAACAACTGCAGCTCCCATCCCTTATGAATTCAGGCAAACATTCAAATCTTTCTCAAGATTCACAGTTGGTACTTATGCTCACAATATTTTGTTCGAACGCCAACTTCAGCTTCTCTGAGCATAACCTTCTCTGTCCAATCCCACCTCACTTACTGTGGCAACCAGTCTCTTGCTTGGTGACTTGGCACCCCATGTTACTGATTCTCTCCCAGTTTCTCAAGATTTCACAATAACAACAATATTTAGTGAAACAGGATTTTGTGAAAATTTGAAGGTAATGATATATGCTTATGACACAGAAATGTCAAAAATAAAATGTGAAATAGGAATGCACTTGTGAAACAGAATAAGGGAAACTACATTTAAAACGAAGTTGGAGATTGGTAACTAGAATTTTGGGGGTGACCATGATGCAGTCTACACAGAAGTTGAAATACAATGATGTATATTTGAAATTTCAGTAATGTTATAAACCAATGTGACTACAAGAAAGAAGAAAATAAAATAAGGTTCGGGGTCCAGAATGGGGATCTCTCACACACTACTGCTCAACCTCAATTTTGTGGCTGTTTTATTTGTTTAAGTCAACACATTCTTGCTAAAAGTTTCCAGACATTCTTAGTTATTCATCTCTCCAGGCCATATTTTGTCATATTATAGACACACGTGTTCCTTTTGTAAGCAAAAAGCCCTTTACTTTTTAATCTCTAATTCCAGGTAGGAAACCAAAAATTTCTTTTATTTTTAGAAAAGTGGAGCTTCTTAGCTTTTACTTGCTTTCATTTCTGTTTTACAGATGTACACAGGTGTCTTGCCTTTCAAGACCAAAATAGCTATTAAAGTGTTTTCTTAATTAAAAGAGCAGTTTCTCCCTGAATGAATTGTGACATCACTATAGAACACAGGAATGAGTGACATTGTTACCATGTCACTCAGTAACACGTTTGCTGTTTTTACTTCATCTCGTCTATACAGTCAACAATTAATACTTCCAGACACCAAGAGAGTGACACATCTAACACAAATTAAAAAAAATAACTTATTTAATTAAATAATGTATTCAAGGGGGTACTGAAGGTAGGGTGAGGACAGTCAATTGGAGATGTGCAATTTTAGGGTCAGATCATATCTTTATGTAAAATGTTGATTACCGTTTGATTATGGGTTTATTGCATTAATTTTAATTAAAATATTGCATTATATGATTTATCTTCATTACAGAACTTTTGGCAGCCCGTTTAACTTTTGTACCCACGGCAATTGCTTAGCTTTCCTCGCACCAGTCTTGACCCCATTATCATGTGTCTCTATCAATCAGGTTAAAAATATTTTTATTTGACAAGATCACATTTCTCTTTTCAAGCTTGAGTCTCAAGTTAACCCAAGAGACTACTTTGTAGGTAAAGGGTATTTACCCAGAAGTAAATTATAGGTACATTGTGTGCAGAGTTAATGTAGCTAGATAGAGAGCTACTTATATACCTAGGCTACCTCAACCAAACTCTAGATTTAACTACCAAACCCTCTCAAGGAAGAAATGCTTTATCCAACTCAGCTTTGCCATCCAACTTATAGTAATTTATGAAGCAATGTCTCCCCTCAATGACTTCGCATAACTCAATAACACAGAGTCCACATCCGTAGAGTTTGTACAGCTCCGCAGAGAACGAGAAGTTTACCAACAAGTGTACAAGTTAGGGCTGTGTAAGAAGCCCAAATCAAAAGAAGTGAGGTAGTGGGGAGCTTAGAGGAGTGAGGGGCTGCTTCCTGTGCAGATCAGTTATGGTTTCCTGAAGGAAGGAGGTGGTGTTCCAGGGGGGATTGGATGAATGAGGCCCATGCTTGAGGGATGATGGGAGCAGGTGAGGGCAGGGAGAGCAAACAGCACATTACAAGACAGCACAGGAAGTACTTGGGGAAGGTCAGGGGACCTGAAGAGCACGGAGGGTCCCACTTTTTGGTACCAATGGTCAGCATGGTGGCTCAAAGGGAATCCTCAAGGATTTTGGATATCCGCCTGTGTGATCAAACAACACACAACAACAATGACCAGAAGGCAAGATTTTTTGTCTTCGAACTAGAGTCGTTTTAATCTGGTTTAAATTTTACATGTGTTTGCAAATGGAGCAGTTTCTGATGCCACATCTGTCACAGCAGTTTCTCTGCTTTCTTTTCAATTTCTTCTGCAGCATTTTGACCCGGGCCAATCTGTCTCCTCCCTGGAAGGCACACAATGGAGAAGCATGTGCCTCCATTCTGATGGCAGCTAAAACAATTTATTATGAGTTGCGTATAATCTAAAAAGAAAATAAGGAAGACAAAAGAGTGTCAGAAATCAAAGGACTGAATCAGAAAGATGCACTGCTTACTTTTGAGCAAATCCTCAGGGCTTTCCTTCCCAAGGCTGAGGTTATTCTCTCAGATAGTGAGACCTGCAGTGTTCAGGCAAAACTGGCACCACAGAGGTTCTAGTGTGGTCTCAAGTTTCTAGAACCAGAATGCTGGGCTCCGCGGCCCAGTGACTGGAGTTTGCCAGGGCTCTGTGTAAGTTCAGGTCCCCCATGGCCAAGATTTTCCTCAGCGCTGTGTGAAGTAGGTTCTCAAACAGGACAGTGATTTCAGCATCAGACACAGCCAGCTGGTGTTGTTTTGTGTTCTAAGCCATTTAGTTGATCATGTGTTTCAGCTAAGATGGGAGAAAAAAACGCAGATTAAATGTTAGGAATTTTTTAATGATAAGTTAATATCTAAGTAATCTACCAGGGAACATCACTAAGGTTAAAAAGACTTCTTGCAGCACTGTTTCTAATATCTGAGAATTATCCCAGGTGTGGTCTGGGTCTCACACGTCCTTCACCCTCCTTCATTGCTTCTTTCCATCATTTCTGCCTTCTCATCTTGCTTGTGTTCCTGTCTTCCTAACTAATTTTCCCTCCTCCTTCCCTCCTTCCCTGCTACTGTTCTAAGTGTTGCAATATAATTGTAAACTAAATTGATAAATAAGGGTTTTTCAATACAATTACTAATGAAGTGTGATCTCAGGTCCCAGCCTCACATTTTCTTTCTAAACTTGTGTTTGTATCCCACTTAACATCTCTCCCTTCCTCTATCCTTCCTTCCTTCATCCCTTTTATTTTATTTTCATGATGCCAAGGATAAAATAAAAGTCATCCAATTTTAAAGACTGCTGTCAATGATCTGTCTCCCAGCTGTGAACCGAGAGTAGGACTCTCAGGGGTGTGTCTTGAGGACCTCAGAGCTGCAGAGACAGAGACACAGGGGTGCTCCCCAAGCGAAGGTCTCAAAGTGCATGCTGGGCTTTGTCATTCCTGGGGATTCTCTATTAATCAGAGAAGCATGCCTTTAAGTAGAAGATGTATAAAGTGACATTCTGCATTTCTGTCTTGGGACAAAATTAAATGTCTTGCTTTTATGAAAAAAGAAAAGTCACATAACAGAGGCATCCCTGGTTATGCAGAAGGTTTAGTGGGAAGAACAGCGAGGAAAGGAGATGTACAATCCATCTGCCTCCTTATAATTGGCTGAGATAAGGTCCTGAACTGTGTAGTAAAGTTCTGAATGTCCTTTCTTATGGAAGGACATGGTGCCTCATTCTCACAAGCCATCCATACAGGCTATTTGATCTAAGAAAGGGTGTAACAGAGAGAAGAGGCAGAAGGAGAGAGAGAGGGAGAGGGAAAGACAGATGGAAAGGAAGAGAGAGGTGGAGAGGGAGAGAGAAGGAATAAAAGAGGGAGAGAAAGGGAGAAAGAGAAGGAGAGGGAGAGAGAGCTAGAGAGAGAGAGAAGGAGAGAGACTCCATCCTATTCTTTCCATTTGCTCAGCCCTCTGTCCCCCTGGCCCACCTTACCTGGAACAGGCAACAGGAAGACAAAGAGCACTGCGAGGAGGAGACACAGGATCCTCATGCTGATGGATGGTGAGTTCAACAACAAGCAGAGACTGGAGAGGAAACTGAGTTTTTCTCCTTATAAAGGTTCCAGGTTATGTTGTGATGGAGTGGGGCCATCACACTTGCTTGTTTAATGAATTTTGAGCAGAAGTGTTGTCTCATTTCAGGGATGAAGCCCTTAATTGCCAACATGAGACTCCTCAGAGCAGTTTCCTTTGACACAGTGACCAGCAACATTAACTGTGGTTGCTGCTCCCTCTGCTGGGTCTGAGCAGCTGTGGTGAGCTGAACAATGCCATAGCCATGATGAGTTTGTGTCACTTAAGGAAGAATCAAACCTTTGCCCTTCTAAGATGCAAGGATTTGGATGTGGTTGTCACCATGGCACACCCTGGGCCACGGTGACATGTTCATAGGGTTACCAGGTAAAATGTCAGACATTCAATTAAATTGGATCTTAAAAGAAAGAATATATTATACTTTAACATACACATGTTCCAATGATTGCATGGATCATACTCCTATAAAAATATCCATTGTTTATATATAATTGCATGAGTAAATATATTTTCTGGGATTGTCACATGTTTAATACAAGCATGGTCTTTGGTTCCAAATTCACTTGAGCTTGAGTCATAGACTTCACTGCATATAATCGTTCTGACTGTGTACATATTACTTCATTTCTTAGCCTCATCTGTAAGATGGGGCTAAAAATACCTACCTCATAAATATTGTTATGAGAAGTACGTGTAGGATAGTACGTATACAGGTTTTTCTGTGGTGTTTAGTAAAGGCGAAGTAGTTGACATTTTCTACTTTTTTATAAGTGTTGTTGTTATTCACTTGAAAATGATTTGTAAACTGTAAAGCCCCTGTAAATATTATCTATCACCATTACTAATTATGGGTTTACTAGCAAATAGTTAAGGTCAATCTTGTGAAAGTCTTTTTAATTTCTCTAAGCTTCTCTTTTCTTATTTGTAAAGTGGAATATGTTGTACATGCTGTGCTTCTTTCACCTGTGATATTTTTCAGTTATTACATATTTCAGTGCATCATTGAACTTGAATGCATTTGGCCATACTTTAGACTCCAAGGTCATCCCCCATGTCATCATCCAAGTTGGATCCACAGCTTACCTGATGCCGTGTGGATAAGACATACTAGGGGGAGAAAGAGAAGGAACAGTAGCCTCATGGTGGGAAATGAATTCTCAGGATTGCAGGAAGAACTGGCCCTATGTGATGGTGGCTCTTTTTTTAGTGCATCTCAGTGGGGGGCAGGTGATCTAGGAAAGATTCACAAAGGTCAGCTAGAGAGAAAAGACTCTATTCCTAATATTGTTCAATTAGGGCCTGGGTGTCATTTGAGTTTGTTCCATCTATGACACATGGTTATATATTCAAGTTTTTGGAGTCAAAATGGAAGAGTAATTTCGCATTTTCTAGTTGATTCTCACTTCTGCTTATGACTCTAAGGTTTGGTGCTTTCTTTTTTTTTTGTTTCTTTTGAGAAGAAAAAACCTTTAAAATACAGATTTTTTCCAGTAAGTCATCCATTAACTCATTCACCTCTATTGAATGTCTCTGACTCTATTGATTGTCAGCTTCCCCTTAGGAATACAAAGAAAACTCTTCTTTTTAGAAGTTAAAAAAGAAGGACTTTTGTCAATGGGAACTATCTTCTTTCCTTTTTTAATCTCAAAAAATTGTTTTTCTTGCTACCCATTTAAAAGAAAGGTTCAAACCATTCTAAGCAAGCTCTTACCGTTCTGAGTACTTGCACTGATCACAACAATGTGATACTTTGGGGCCAGAGCATTTCTGAACACAGGTGTTACATCAATGCATTCTTGTGGTAAACGAGTTATATAGCACAGAAGTATAAGAAGTAAAACATTGACATCTCTCTCTGTTTCTTCCCTCCCTCCTCAATTTTGCTTGATACTGTTTATATGTATCTCTTTTTGACTATTCCTTGAATTTCTAAAGAACCAAGTCCTGTTTTGTTATCTCACATTCTCATCACCTTGAGCAGTCCCTAGCATAAAGAAGGAACTCAAATATTCATTGCAATGAATAGGTTCCTGTATAGAAGATTCAATATAAGTATGAACAAATAAATTGATAGATGGAGGTAACAAATAAGGAAGAGAAGGAAAGAAGGAAGAGAAGAGGACACAGGGATGCAGACATCCTACTAAATCCAGCAAAGATCACCCTACAATAATAGTCAACACTAATGTTGGGGAGTCAAAAGATAAATCGCTCCTGAGATGCAGACACCAAGTAAGTCATCCAAGCACTTAAATCAGCTGTGGTATTTGGTGGAATAGAGAGAAAAAGAATTTCACTTAATAATTAAAGAGCCTTGGAGTTAGATAGAGCTTGCTTCAAAGTCTTTGCTCTGTTACTCATTATCAAATTGATCGTGAAATAACCTTTTAAAGCTCCAGTATCTCCTTCTGTACATGTGATGATGGAGAGAGTATCAATGTCCTATGCCATGTCTCAGGAAAACAGACTTAGGAGGAGTCGGTGGATGACCAACACGTCTCTATGCAGAGATTTGTGTTTTAAGCAGGATAACTGCTGAGAGTTTCAACCTCAACTGTGGGAAGGTCTTTCTAGGCAACTTTTGTGCCCAGAAATCACACAAGAGGTTAATTTCTTCCATCAAGGCCAAATGACCTAGAAAACCACTGAAATTTATAACCCAAATGAGGCCAAATTGTGCTTTTTGGAGCCCATGGAACAAGAGACTGACAGAGAAACTTTAACTATTGTTTGGAATGTAAGAATGACGGTCTTAAAAAAAGAACCTAGAGTTGCAGGTATGTATGCACAATTCCTTGTGTAACTTCACTTATGAAATGATATGATACCTTAATAAAGTTATATAATTTTATTAAATAATCCTGAGCCTCCTTTGACCTTCCATTTAGTACGATGGATTGGGTCAAATTTTTCTTGTCCTCCTACTGTGTCTCAGGATCTTAAATATGATATCTTAGTTCACACACTTGCCATGTGAGATAGGTATTTTCGTTCTTTATGCAAGTTAATACAGGTTGTACGAGTAGTGATGGAGCCTAGATTTCAACTCTGTCTATCCATTACCAAATCTTTTGCTTATTTTACAGTGTTTCCTTCTGAAAAAAGAAATATAGCATTTGCTGGATAGAGGAATATGCCTATAGTGAGATAAACGTGTGGATGTGTGTGTGTGGGCATTGTTTGATCTAGAGTGTGAGAGTGACAAAATGAGTGGTGAGTTGAGTATTATTGGAATTATAAATTACTCTTTTCATCGAAGACTTATAGGATGTGACATAAATTATTTGAGGAAAGGATGGTGCTCCCTGAATGAGTTGATCAAATCTTTGATCATCCACACTGGGACACTTTTTAGAATGTAAGGGTCTTATGATTATTGGTTATGCTGGAACTATAGGCATGAATAGGAGTGTCTCAGACAATCTGAAAGAAATTGCCATCCTGTCCCTAAGAAAACCTCCTCCTCGACAAGCACAAGTTTCTTTGCTGAACATGAGGCAAACCCTTCGAGTAGATGATTCCCTTTCCAATGTTCTGTCTTTGTGACCCTGGAAATGTCCAACAGTACATTGACTGAACACAAGGGTCTCCTAGGAGACGGTGATTGTCAATGTCACTGGCTTATCTTTGCAACTCGTTCTTTACCCATTTTCCTCTCTCAGCCCAGAGATTGTGGCAGGTTGGGACTGGGAAAAATAGCACTACCTTCTAACATTTGGAAATCGTGTCAACTTAAAATCGGACACAAGTCTGATTTTACGCTAAGGGTAAACACACTCTTACTTCTAACTATGTATCAATCACAAGGCTCTATTAATATAGATAGCATCAACACAGATTTGTGAGTCTGAGAGGAAACTTGAGAGGGCTTTCCTGCTTCGCGTTCTTGGTGAGACAAACTGATACACTAATTCTTAGAAAACCCACATCATGCTGAGATAACATCAAATTATTTATTGGAACAAGCTTGAGGTATTGATAAATGACTTCATTGATATTTTGGCCCATCCATGAACTTCTGGGTTTTGAGGTCTGGTGAGAACCCATTTATTTTTTCTTTCTTTTTTTTTTTTTTTNTTTTTTTGGTAGGAAGATCATCCCTGAGATAATATCCAGTGCCAATCCACCTCTTTTTTTTGGGGGGGGGTCAGGAAGATTGGCCCTGAGCTAACATCCGTGCCCATCTTCCTCTAGTTTATATGGGATACCTACCACAGCTTGGCTTGACAAGTGGTGCATTGGTGTGCACCCGGGATCCGAACATATGTACCCTGGGCTGCCACAGCAGAGCCCACCACCGGGCCAGCCCTGAGAACCCATGAATTTGTTTTATCCTAGAGTATCTCTGTGTTTCTGTGTGAGCACCTGCAGCCACTCACCCCTCCACACCCTCAGTCTGTCACTGATGGCACCTTCCCCGACCCACCTTTCCTCCATCTTAAATGAACTAAACATGTTACTGATATATTCTCTCTGTACGGACACAACTAACCAATAAAATGGATCTGCTTTTGTATCTTAGGATTAGCTTTTGGATTTGCAGTAAGTAGACATCTATTTTACTTCAGTGATATTGATACAAATGTGGAGTAAGCACTTGTAGCTGTTTAAATAAAGCACACCTAATTCTATACGGTATGTGTGAGGACTTTACTTCCATGACCCAGTAACAGTAAATTTGATAATAATAATAGAAAAGAAAATATAGACTGAAAGATTTGGTCACATTCCTCTCCTATACTTTTACACTGAAAGCAATCCTCTTTACTGACTCTCTAAATCTTATGCATATATTCCCACACCTTCTTCAAGCACAGATGGTTCTCTCCTGAAAACCTACCCTGCAGTTGGTTCCTCTACCTTGACATGCTGTCTGCTGTCTGTCTGTACAGGTAGGGTTGCCTGAGAGCGGCTGCCCAATTCCACGTAACTGGGGGTCAGATAAACAATGGGCAGAGGGAGAGATGAGTGGGGATTATTAGTGAACAGAAATTGAGAACTGGGAGCAAAAATTAAATTTTTATACTAAAAGAAATAGAATAAGGATTTTGGAACTTAAGTAGAAGCTTGAATGTTGGCAAACAGATCAAAGTTTTGGTTTAATTCTTGGGTTAAGGAAAACTACTGAATGGTTTTAAGATAATTAACTTTTGGAATTGTGAACTGTAAGAGCTCTTTCAAGCTATCACAAAATAATTCTTTTGTGTGGATAAGGCAAAGATTGGTAAAACTTAAGGTGACTCCATTAGAAAATACAGCCTTGGGTGACAGGAATGAAATTGGAATGGTGAGAGTCTACTCTCTATCACATGTGTTGAGAGTTGCATATTTTAACAAGTGTCTCAGTGGAACCTGTGAAACCATACAACATGGATGCCATGCCCCATCTGAGCTAAAAGGCAGACCTTGCCCAATAAACCCTAAGTACACACTTTAAATGAGAGCCTTTCATATGTCATCCAGCTCACGGGCCCTCTGAGGGAGAAGAATGTGGCACATGCACCACGAGTTTGTGTGAATAAATACAAATATGTGTACAATTTTCAACAATGTCAGTAGCTTTTCATTATTTTGTCTGTATATCATTAAACAAATCTAGATTTTTAATCTTTGGTGCTGTACCTTTTGTGACCATGTTTTTTTAAGTAGTAAAATAAGACTAAAGACTTTAAGAAGTAAATACCTTAACAATAATAGCAAAAAACAACAGAAGGCCATAAGCAAACATCATAGTGATTTAGCTTTGAGAAAAGAAACCATTTATTCTAGGAAATTCTTCTCCAAATGGGGAAAGTAAGATGTTACTAAAGTATAAAAATTTAAGACCATAATGCAGGCCTTTGTCTAAAACAGCACTCAGTTTCCTTTTTCTTTGTGTTATATAACTCGCCCTCAGTACTTTGACTCATTGGGGCAATATTGCAATGAGACAGTGGAGCTAACACTGTCCATAGGACTTTCAGCAATGATGGAAGTGTCCCACATCTGTGATGTCCAATATGGCAGCCAGACGTGGCTATTGAGCACATGAAATGTGGCTCGCGTAACTGAAGATCTGAAATTTAAACTCTGTTTAATTTTCAGCCTTTTTTTTTCCTTTTGACCCATTATACAGCCCTTTATTCCATATCACATGTGAGGAAATAAATTTTAGAGTCAAATCTTTATCTAAGTTCACTGAGTACGCAAGTAACTTCTAAGGCAAATCTGCCTAATGATAAAAAGTAATTCTCTCATTTTCTATGTTGTAATTTCTCTCACGTGACCAATCAAAGATTTTTGCTGCCTGGGCATCAGGAGAGCAAGAATTTGGTTACATACTTCTAGCTAGATAAGGCATTTCTAGTCTAATTTTGTCAGACTATATTATAACACCTTATATTCTATTCTAGATGTCACATATATATGTTAAAGAGCTACATAAAAACATAGAGCCAAATACAAAAAAATTGCATAGAAGTGGATCTTCTTACTATTAAATTCCCTCAAATGAGAAAGACCAAGGGCCATTGTCTTATCTCTTTCCTCTTCACCTCTGTTGCCCTCTTCCTGAGTCCCATGGGATATTTTTATTTAATCGTGTCCTCAATACGATCTTTCCTCTCAAAATTTGAGTTATACTGCCTCTATATGCAGAAAAAAAAATAATGATACTGTAAAGTGTCCAATTCAATTTTATGTAATTCTACACAAATTTGAGAAATGTAAAAGGTCCTTGTCTACAAAGACCTTGCAGCTAAACGGAATATCTAAAACAAACACAGGAACACAATCAAGAGTGAGTGAGACACATCCATTCAAAGGAGCATAACCATGTGCTGTTCAGAGGGCAGAAGAAATTTTATTCATTGGTGGGTTAGGAATGGTTTGGTCAATGGTACAGGATCTGAGCTAGGTCTTGAAGGATGGATCAAATTTGTAGTGAACTAGTTGGCTCTAGGAGCTGGCATGTCAAGCAGCTGCAGTAACAAGACCAATGTATATATGATAAGAAAAGAGGGCATATGTGGGAAGACTGGGGTCCAATTAGCCTGAAGGAGAAATGGTAACCCTTCAAAGTTAGTTCTGGTGTGCGGTGGAATTGGTTAATGCTAGTATCAAGAGTGTTTAATTTGGAGGTAAAAGAGGAATCATTTGGGATCTCTTTGATGGCCCTGAATGAAACACCACACAATAACCAGAAGTACAAGAGGTCGGGTTTTCTGATTTGGAACTACGTGATTTAATTTGGTTGATGTTTTACAAATATATCTTAGTGGAACAGTTTCTACCTCTTTTGTGGTATCCGTAGCTGGCTGTCTTTGTTCCTATTTATCTCTTCTGCAACATTTTTGTGTGAGTCAGAGATACTTGCTGAACCGTTCTCTGTTAGGAGGGAATGTGAATGGAAAACAAAAGCCCATGTTTCCAACGCAAGTAAAGGAAATAGGTCTCTTCTGTAGAAGACTAGAAAGAAAGGAGAGCACAAAAAGAAGTTCCAGCACCATTTCAGGAAGACTCAAAACGTGAGTCATTATCCCTCTTGGTAAATCCTTTGGTAAAGAGCTCCTTTTTTAAGGATGGGGCTATGTGATCTAGATGACTTTCACATGGGATTATGATTTCTTATAGACAATTTTCTGAAAGGAGACCATATACTTCGTGAAAACACAGATTGCTAAATCTTCTGATTTGTCTCTGAGTGACCTTGGCCACGAGGCGAGTTTCGGTAGAATTTGTGGAGTGTTTCCTTCAAATTTGTCCATAAGGCAGGAAAGTCAAATAAGGCTGTTGAAATTCAGCAGTTACCAAACACAAGTCAGCTAATCTCAATTCAGAAGAGGCAAAAAGGAGTCAATTTGTTTGTACTTCTTTTTCCCAAATCTTTGGTTAATTGTGCGTGAGATTAGGTGGGAAGAATCCCTAATGTTTTATCAATATTTAACCATCTGAATGCTAAGGTGTGAACTCAATAACACACTTATTGAAACAAGATATTTACAAGAAATTTCTTGTTTATACAGTTTTCTCAAATTCCTTCTGTCTCTTCTTCACTCCCACCCCTTCCTTCCTTCTTACCTTTTTCTTTATCTCTTTTTCAGTTCCTTTTCCTTTTTTTCCTTTTTTATTCACTCCAATTACTGTAAATGCCAGGTTAAAGTAAAGCAAGGGAAACAAATAAATAAAGCTCAAGTTCACCTGCAACACAAGAGAGAACAGTATACATCAGATGATTTCCAATGTGAAGAGACTATTTGAGGACACATATGGCAACAGTTTCCAAAATGTAGGATAGCAGGCCTAGTCCTATTATGAGTTTCTCTAGATGTCCGAAGACTCCACTCTTTAATTAAAGAAGGATATACTTATGATAGCATAGCCTGCATTTCTATTCTTGGCATAAAATTAATTCTTCTATTTCTATTTAGAATGGCACTTACCTTATGCTTCAAGCACAGATTTAGCAGTTTCTTCCAATAAAAAAGTAGTTGTATTTTAACAGTTCCTTTGTTATGTTGGGTCAAGAAAACACAAAAGTCTGAAAAGACATTTAATGTCTTATGCACCCTCAATGTTAAAGAGAGGGTGCTTAGTTTTAATGAGAAGTTCAGATAATTTCTTTGGTCTAGAGAAAGAATGAGTAAAAAACTTCAATTTATCATCAAATTTATTCCAAGCCACTTATTTCTCAGATGCATCGTACCTGGAGCAGGAGCGAGAATGAAAATGGCATTGTGAAGAAAAGATAATGGAACCTCATAGCTGATGCTGCAAACTCAAGGAATAGCCAAGGATGAAGAGCAAGGTGATTTTTTTTTTATCAGTTTTTGTACAGATTAAGGCACCATGGTTACTTGCAGACATGATGTTTGAAACTCTAGTAAAACTATACAATGATGAAAATGTCACCTCTTTCCTCCTACCTCTCACGACTTGCTGGTAGAAAATTTAACACTGAGCTTGGGGCATATGCCTCAGAAATTGCTATCGTGCTGCCGTCTGAGATAGAGACAGCTTATCCAAAATGGATTCCTTCTGGTAATGTATGTGGTTGGAGTTGAGCTATGTTGCATTTTTCTCCTTTGGTAGCAATGTTATAACATGTAGCTTAGGTTTAATCTGTTCCTGTTGTGATATTTGTATATTTCTGCATTCTTGCTTTCTCCTAAGAGACAGGACACAGAATGAGGCCAAAATGGTTTTCTCTTCTATGCCTGGGACATATTAGAGCGTGGACATGAATCAGAACTTGTTCAGACCAAGTACTCTTGGTATTTGGAGAGGACAGAATGGGTTAAGCTTTGGTCCTGAGAGAAGAGAGAAGAAGTAGTTTACCCTCAACACATAAATGACCCCATGACACTAATTTTTATGTAACATTAAAATTCCTGTGAACAGCCTCTTAAATTTACCATTAACTAAATTCTATCAAGATGATGAGTTAGGATGTTATCTCATTTCTTGTCTTCAGAGAAAGAGAATGTTGGGATGAAGTAACTGTATGGATTGTCACCCTCTCTGGGTCCATTACACTTCAAGGATGCTAGGAATGTACCTTCATGACATCAGGATATCCATGGTTTATAATCATTCATGTCCGAAACTCAGGTGACACTTGTAGGCATTGAAGGCCACTCAGTGTTTCGTGTGGCTGCAGTTTGCTTTGTTTTTTTTTTTTTTTTTTGAGGAAGTTTATCCCTGAGCTAACATCTGTCACCAATCCTCCTCTTTTTATGCTTAGGAAGACTGGCTCTGAGCTAACACCCATGCCTATCTTCTTTGACTTTATATGGGATGCCGCCACAGCATGACTTGATAAGCTGTCTGTTGGTGTGAGCCCGGGATCCGAACCCGGTCCTCCACAGTGGAACATGAGCACTTAACCGCTATGTCACTGGGCAGTCCTTTGCTTTCTTTTTCTTAAGTTATCCCTTATGGGATACAAGATCGATTAATAAAGACATAAACCTTGAAATGTAAGAATAAACCTTCAATAGTGTAAGTTTATTACTCGTCAATTCTAGGAGGAAATGATTTCTGGGGTAGGGAACTTCCTGGAGATATGAAATCACAGATCACAGGCAGCAAGCCCTCTATCTCCACTCATGTCTGGATCTGTTCACAATTAAACCAAACTGCAAATCTGAAATCAAAGGGTCTTTCTTGTAATAGAGAACCCTGGGCCCTCACTAGTGTAAGGAGGTTGGCACCTGAACCTTAGTCATTTCTATGAAAAAAGATGTAAAGTTGAGCAAAGGTTGACAGTTATTATCATTTTTTCCCATTAAATAATGCAGGTTTGCATGTCTTGTGCTGCTAATTTTATGCTCAGTACATTATTTTAAACTACTAGGATAGTAGTTTCCTGTTACGCCTGGAAAAAATTGCCGCAATCTTAGTGGATTAAAACAACACGCATTTATAATATTGTAAATCTATGATCAAAAGTCCAAAATGGGTCTCACTGAGCTACTATCAAGGTTTTGACAGGAGTGTATTCCTTCTGGATGACGTAAAGGAGGATCTGTCTTTTTCACTTTTCAAGTTAGAAGTTGCGCACATTCCCTGGCTTCTGTCCGCTTCCTCAATCTTCAAAACCAACAGTGGCTGGTGGAGTCTGTCTCACATTCCATCACTCTAACACTGACTGTTCTGCCTCCCTCTTCCAATTTAAGTTTCCTTGTGATTACATTGGGTCCATCCAAGTAATCTTCCTAGTTTGAGGTCAGTTGAGGAGGTCTGGATGCTGGGATTTCCAAGATGAAGACGCTGACAGGTCAGGTATCTTGCGAGAGTCTGTTTCATCATTGACTACCTCTTCTCAGTGTAACCCCACATCACAGCAGAGACAAACTAGCTTTCTAGGGTTCTTTTCAGAAGGCACTAATCTTATTCATGAGGGCTCCACCCTCATGACCTAATCACTTCCCCAAAGCACCATCTCTTACCTCCATCACACTGGGCTATGGGTTTTCTTAGGGGAAGGAGTATAAACATTGTATCCATGGCACCATGTTAGATACCATATTCGCAGGTTCTAGGGATGAGGACTCGGACACATTTCAGTCGCGAATATTCTGCCAAACACTCATAGTGAAAATAATAAATAAATACATTGGTCTGGACATAGTGTAATAAATAAATAATTTGGTCTGAACATAGGCCTTAAGGAGAAACATTTCAATGACTTACAGGGTGGTCAAAGATAATAGAGGATGTCTAATGAAATCTACATATCACTTCAACCATGAATAATCTTTTAGAATATGTATGTCCCAAATATTTCACATGATACATTATGCCAAAATGTTAGTGATTGTTTATCAGAAATTCACATGTGACTGTGGACTCTATTCTTACTAAATCTGTCAACCCTAGTGATTGAGCATTAGTAAAAACAGATACATGTTTATTCTAAGTTGACCATCTGTGAGAACAAAAGTAAGAAACAACATTTTCATTACATCACGGGTCACTACTAAAAGAAGTGCTAATGTTTCTTGATGTGTCACCATCCACATTGCCATATAGTTAGAATTTTCAGTATTTTTTCAGTGATTTGTCATTGTCTTTCTTTGATTGAGTGCTTCTCTTGAAATTATTCTCTTTCAAGAAACTCATCCTCCATCTTAAACACATTAAGGGGCAGGTCTTAGGATGAAAAATCATATATCGTCAAGAAGGCCTGGAGATCTATAAAATAGCTGACAATATTCATTTTTGAACAGGTCCTCTTGAGGAATTAAAAAATATCAAATGGAAATTCTACAACTTATAAATATCTGAAGTAAAAATCACAATGAATAGATTTAACAAGAGATTGGCTAAAGCAGATGGAGATCTCAGGATTAGAATAAAGGTCAATGGAAAATTTCCAGATCAAAGTATACATAGGTAAAATAATGGAAAATAAAAAAATTAGCCTAAAATACATGTGAGAGCACTGTGAGAGGTGTAATGTATATGCAATTCTATTCCAAGGAGAGAGGAGAGAGAGGATAGAAAATAGGAATTCTTGAAAGGATAGTGCCTGGAGATGTTCTAAAACCAATGGAAGATTTACTCTATTTATACAAAAGGCTGTGCAAAGCACAAACATTATATAGATAAAGAAAACTTATTATCAGAGAAGATCCCTGTAACCTAGAAAGGATTCTTCATCCGATTTAGATATAGTTGGAAGAAAGGTCATGTGCTGAGTTTGTTGAAATTAGGCAGATGAACCCAACAAACATAAGGAATTAGCTGCAGGGTTTATGATCTTGCATCATTTTTCTTTTCATCTCATGATACCTCAGCACAATAGGATAGGTGTGATTTTCTTCATTTAAGTCTCAAGTTAGCAGGTTTAAAGAGTTAGAGTAAGATGCAAGTTGACTTGGTTGGAAAGCTGTATGGCAATGTGCAAATTCTGAGCTTATTCCGTTTTCTTTACATCTAAATTAAACAACTCTAGATCCCATCCCCTATAAATCCAGACAAATATTCAACTGTTTCTCAAGATTACCGGATGGTGATTATGCTCACAATATTTTGTCCCAACGCCTACTTCTAGCTTCTCCAAACCTTCTCTGTCCAATCTCATGTCACTTCATGTCCCAACTGATCTCTTGCTTCATGCCTTTGGGTCATGTATGACTGATTGTCTTCCCAATTTCTCAAGATTTCACAATCACAATGACATTTAGTGAAACAGGATTTTGTGAATTGGAAGGTAATGATATATGGTTACCACACAAAGGTGTGAAAATTAAAATTGGAAATCAGAATGGACTTGTGAAACAGAATAAGTGAAAATTCATATAGAATGAAGTTGGGGGATGGGTACTAGACTTTTGGTGGTGAACATGATGTAGTCTATACAGAAGTCAAAATATAGCAATGTATACTTGAAATTTCTGTAATGATATAAACCAATGTGACCTCAAGAAAAAAGAAAAGAAAATGAGGTTGGGTGTCCAGAATGAGGAACCTTTATACACTACTGCTCAAACTCCATTACAGTAAGAACTGTCAGTTACAGACCCCAACAGAAAGAGATGTATATTGCACCCCAACACAAATGGGCTACCCCAGCAACTCAGCCAATGAGAACCGTCACTACCCGGAAGTCTCGCTTTCTGCCAGTGGATTTTTGTTCAGAACAACCCCTCTTGACATTCTTCTTTTTCTCTATAAATTAATATTTTTGTCATTTGTTTGCTGGACTTGCCTGTGGCTTTTGCTATTGCTTGCTTATCTCGAATTACAATTGTTCTGCTGTTCACAAGTAAACCCATTTTGCTGGTGAAACAACAGGCTGTTTTATTTGTTTAGGTCAACACATTCTTGCTAAAGATTTCCAGGCATTCTTAGTTCTTAATCTCTACAGACCATATCTTGTCACATTATAGACACACATGTTCCTTTTGGAAGTAAAAACTCCTTTCATTTTCAATGTCTGATTCCAGGTGAGAAACCAAAAAATCCTTTTCTTTTTAGAAATGTAGCACTAATTAGCTCATAGTGGCTTTCATCTCTATTTTACAGATGTACACAGTTGTCTTCCATTCAACACCAAAATAGCCATTCAAGTGCTTTCTTAAATAAAAGAGCAGTTTCTCCCTGAATGAACTGTCCATCCACTAGAACCTTGGGTGACTGACATTGTTACAAAATCAGTCAGTAACACATTTACTATGTTAAACTTCATCTCATCTATATGTTCAAAAATGAATACTTCTTCATCATAGGTCATCTCTATTTTTAATTCTCTGAGGAGTCTCCATACCGTTTTCCGTAGTGGCTGCACCAGTTTGCATTCCCACCAGCTGTGTAGGAGGGTTCTTGTTTCTCCACATCCTCTCCAACATTTGTTGTTTTTTGTCTTGGTGATTATAGCCATTCTAATGGGCGTGAGGTGATATCCCCCTACTGGGAATCTATCCAATGAACCTGAAATCAAAAATCCAAAGAGGCGTATGCACCCCTATGTTCATTGCAGCATTATTCACTATAGCCAAGAAGTTAAAGCAACCTAAGTGTCCCTCGACTGATGACTGGATCAAGAAAATGTGGTATATATATACAATGGAATACTACTCAGCAATAAAAAATGACAAAATTGTCCCATTTGCAACAACATGGATGGGCCTGGAGGGTATTCTGTTAAGTGAAGTAAGCCAGAAAGAGAAAGAGAAACACTGTATGATCTCACTCATATGTGGAATGTAAACCAACACATGGACAGAAAAAACTGTATTGTGGTTACCAGGAGAAATGGGGGTGGGGGTGGGGGGTGGGCACAAGGGGTGATGGGACACCATATATGGTGATGGACAAACAAAAATGTACAACCTAAAATTTCACAACTTGAAAAACTATTAAAACATCAATAAAAAATTAAATTAAAAAAATGAATACTTCTGGGCAGGGCACCAAGAGGGTGACACATCTATCATAAATTAAAATGCACTAAATTTTTAAAAGTAAATGATTAAAGAAAGATAGGAATGAGGTTAGGGCGAGGCCAGAGAACTGGATTTGGACAACTATAGGATCAGATCCTGTCTTATTTAAACTGTTGATTGCCAATTATGGAGTGTGTTACTTTAATTTTAATTTGAAAACATTGCATTGTATGAGTTATCTTGATTATAAAATTTGCAGCCACTTTAATGTTTGCACCTATGGCAAGTGCTTTGCTCTCTTCACCCCAGTCTTGACCTACTTATCAGGTATATCTATCTGGAGAAAAATAATTTTATTCGAAGAAGGTCTGATTACTCTTTTCAGTCTGGAGTCTCTAGGAAACCCAAGAGATTATTTTGGAGATAAAGAACATTTAGCCAGAAGTAAATAATAGGTACATTGAGTGACAAATTAATGTAGAGAGACACAGAACTGCTTACACATATAGGCTACACCAACCCAACTCTAGATTTAACTACCAAACCATCCCAAGGAAGAGATATCAGAGTGAGGGCAGCATGCCCATTGATCCCTGGCTGCCTATGGTCTCTTTCTTTCCGTGTTCAGAGACCAATCCCCGTGTTCCATGAATAACTGTCTTCATTCAACCCTGCTTTCATAAGGACTTGCTTTTCTGCAGCACATACTTGCATCCTATGATGTCCACATGGAGAGAAATGCTTTATCCAGCTCAGCTTTCCCATTCATCTGATAGTAATTTATGAATCAGTCTCCCATCGATGACCAGCACAGAAAGGAATAACACAGAGTCCACACCTATAGAGTGTATACAGCCCCACAGATAAGGAGAAGTTTACCAACAAATGTACAAGGCAGGGCTTAGTAAGAAGCTCAAACCAAAGGAAGTGAGGAGCTGGGGAGCCTGAAGCAGGGAGGGGCTGCTTCCTGTGCAGATCAGTTATGGTTTCCTGAAGGAAGGAGGTGGTGTTCCAGTGGGGACTGGATGAATGAGGCCCATGTCTGAGGGGTGATGGGAGCAGGTGAGGGCGGGGAGAGCAAACAGCATGTTACAAGACAGCACAGGCAGTAATTGGGGAAGGTCATGTGACCAGAAGAGCATGGGAGGTTCCTACTTGGTTGTCCACATGGTCAGTATGGGGGCCTTAAAGAAAATTCTCAAGGATTTTGGAGATCAGCCTGTGTGATCAAACACCACACAACAATCACAACGAACAGCAGGCAAGATTTTTTATCTTTCAACGAAGTGCTTTAATCTGGTTTAAATTTTACATGTGTTTCCAGAGAGAGGAGTTTCTGATGCCACCCTTATTAATTTCATCTCCAGCAATGTGACAAGGGAGAGCCGCAGGTGCCAATCAGTCTACTCCCTGGAACGCACACAATGGGAAAGCATATGTCTCCATTCAGATGGCAGCTAAAAGGACTTTTATTTTTATTATCCGCTTATTTACCGATTAAATGTAACTTAAATACACAATATTTTTTATAGATTTTTATTGCTTTTTTGCAGTAACATTGTATAAGTTTCAGGTGTACATTATTATGCTTTTATTTCTGAATGGATTACATCATGTCCGCATGTTTCCCACCCAAATACTAATTACAATCCATCACCACACACATGTGCCCAATTATCCCATTTGCTCTCCCCCCACCCCACGCCGGCCCTTCCCCAGTGGTTACCACCAATCCAATCTCTGTCTCTATGTGTTTGTTGTTGTTTTTATCTACTATTTAATAAGTGAGATCATAAAGTATATGAAATTCTCCCTCTGTCTTATTTCACTTTGCATAACACCCTCAATGTCCATCCATGTTGTCACAAATGGCTGGATTTCATCATTTCATATGGCTGAGTAGTATTCCGTTGTGCAAAAGGACTTATGCATTGAGAATCACCTAAGAAGAAAATAAAAAACACAAAAGAATGTCAGAAATCAAAGCAGCGAGTCAGAAAGACGCACTGTGTCCCCTTGACCTAATCCTCAAGGCGTTCCTTCCCAAGGCGGCAGTTATTCTGTCAGATAGTAAGAGGTGCAGTTTTCATGCAGAAACTGGAGCCACGGAGGTTCTAGTGGGGCCTGCTGTCTCCAGAACAAGAATGTTGTGCTCTGCGGCCCACTGACTGGTGTTTGCCAGGGCTCTGTGCAAGTTCAGCTCCCCCACAGAAGAAAATCTCCACAGCACTGTGCTAAGTCGGTTCTCACACACAGGCCAGTGGTTTCAGAATCAGAAACAGCCAGCCTCTGTCTATTTTTATTGTTTTGTTTTCCAAGTCATTTAGCCAATTATGTATTTCAGCTGAGATGGGATAAAAAATGCAGATTAAAGGCCAGGAATTATTTAATGAGAACTTAATATCTAAGTAACCTACAATGAAAAATCAAAAAGGTTAAAAAAATCTTTGTAATATTTTTTTATAATATCTGAGAATTATCTCGGATATGCTCTGGGCCTCACATGCCCTTTACCTTCCTTCATTGTTTCCTTCCATCATTTCTGCCTTCTCATCTTCTTTGTATTCTGTCTTCCTAACTAATTTCCCTCCTCCTTCCCTCCCTCCCTGCTACATTTCTAAGTGTTACAATATAGTTGTAAACAAAATTGATAAAATAAGACTTTTTCAATATAATTTCTAATTAACACCTATCTCAGGTCTCAGCCTCACATTTTCTCTCTCCATCGTTTCATCCCTCTCTCCATCTCTCCCTTCCCCTCACCTTCCTTTCTTCATTCCTTTTATTCTATTTCCATAATGCCAATGATAAAATAAGAGTTAGTCATCCATTTTTAAAAAACTGCTTTGGAGGGTCTATTTCACATCACTGAATTGAGAGTAAGGCTCTCAGTTGTGCGTCCTCAAGGACCTCAGAGCTGCAAAAACAGAGGCACAGGGGTGCTCTGCATGGCTAGATCCCAAAATGCAGTCTGGGCTTTTCTATTCTCTGGGATTCTCCATCACCCAGAGACTCCAGCCTTTAACCAGAAGATATAGAAAGAGACATTCTGCACTTTTGTCCTTGGAGAAAATAAAATGTGTTGCTTTTATGAAAAAAGAATAGTCACCTCACAGAGGCGTCCTCAATTATGCAGCAGTTGTAGCATGAAGAGCAGCAATGAGGTGAGATTACAAGCTATGTGTCTCCTTCAGAATGGCTGGGAAAATGCTGTGAACTGTGCAGTAAAGTTGTTAATGTCCTTCCACATGGTCCCTGGCTTTCATAAGCCATCCATACAGTCTATTTGATCTAAGAATGTGTGTAAGAGAGAGAAGAGAGAGAAGGAGAGAGAAGGGGAGAAAAAGAGACATAGGGAGAGAGAAGGAGAGATGGAAAGGAAGAGAGAGATGGAGAGGGAGATAAGAAGAGAGAGGGGAGAAAGAGAAATATTCTGTCCTATTTTTCCCTTTGCTCAGCCCTCTGTCCCCCTGGCCCGCCTTACCTGGAATAGTCAAGAGAAAGAGAAAGAACACTGCGAGGAGGAGAGACAGGATCCTCATGCTGATGGCTGGTGAGCTTAGCAGCAAGCTGAGGCTGGAGAGGAAGCTGAGCTTTGCGACTTACCATGGTTGCAGGTTACGTGTAGAATCTACTACTGGCTGCAACTTTGGTCATTATGAAAACCTCTCCTGCCTTTGGGACAAGAAACCTCTTCCTGTCTTGACCAGTTGGGGTGTTGCATGGATGGGATGAGGTGTCAGCCCTGTCTCCATGTGGGGACAGACTTCCCGGCAATCATTTGCCTGCCTTGTGAAACTTTCCATCTGCCAACTTTGTTTGTCCTGAGTCTGGGGACAGTCTTGCTCAAATGCAGCACCCCTAAAGGTAGTCATGGTTTTTCAAAGAAAAATGAGGGCTTTGGGCAGTGTGGGAAGATGGACTTGTTGAGCCTGACCCTCCCTAGATTACCATGACATGGTAACATTCATGTGAAAAGTCTCCTAAATTTTTCATCATCCTAGTGTGACAGATGATGAAACGGAAAGGGGCTCAGTTTCTCGCCATCAGAGAAAGAATTGGAGGAGAAAATTGTGAGTAGATGCAGCTCCTGAGAACATGGGAAAGACAAAGTGGGAAGATCACTTGTAGCCTCACTTTACTCAGTAACTCAGGCAACATTCAGGGCGACATAACTTCTGTGCTTTGAGAGCTAGGGGTTTATTTGCTTCTCAGAGATGCCGAAGTTAACAATCTAACCTGCCATTTGGATCTCGTAAAGTACTGAGCGGACCTCCAAGTCCTCCACACTGTTTCCTGTTGTCCCCGTGCCCCAGTTGTGAAGGAGCCATGAGGGCTGCAGGCTGGTGTGAGGTGTCCTGGTGTCACTTGGACCTTCACAATTCCTCCCAGACCCAGCAAAGCAAATGGTGGTCTCCGAGAATGGACAGAGCCCTGTGCCTGGTGCTCCTGGGGGTGGAGAATTTCTAAGGGAATATAAATTTCATTAATTGTAGTTCCTTCCTCTTTAGCTCTAAATGAAGTTTGAGAGAGACAAACAGCTTTTTATATATATTATAATTATCTATAGATAATATATTTAGTTATTTTACAGACTTTGTAGGAAAAAATCTGTAATCCAGCTTCAGTTTTGATAAGTGTTACAATACGACACAGGAGAAAGAAGTAGAATTTAGTCATGGTCTACTTGATCTCCATTTAAATTGTCCTCATTTCCAGATCCATGGTGTGCAACAGGGCAGAGATGATTTCCGAGGCAGCTGTTGATGCTATTGTGTATGCAAGCCCAGTGAGGACATTCCACAGGAGGAAGTTTCTGATGGGGTGTGAAGAGGAGGCCTGGGCCAGGGTTCTGTAGGAAGTTCTAAAGGAGCTCCCACCCAAGGCTCTTGGTGTAGTCACCAGTGGGTGATGTCCCTTTTCCTGACTTTATTTCCCTGTGTGGTAAAGAGACTTGCATCGAGGAGCATGTTCATCGATCCTGACCCTAAAACTGTTTCTTCCAGGGGAACTAAGCCTAAGGAAAATCTGAATGTGAAAGATCACCTAAAGAGTCATCCCTCGCTATGCACAGGGGACTGGTTCCAGGGCCGTCCACAGATACCAAAATCAATGGGTGCTTGAGTCACTTAGTTGGCCCTCCATCTTCAAGGTTCCACATTTTGAAGATACAGAGGGCTGACTATATATGCTCTGCCTAAATTCAACTTATTTAATATATATGTGCTATATTTCTTTCATATTTCAAAGAAAGAGGAAAATATCATGACACCTCCCCCTGATTATCTCAGCACCCATTTCTTAAGATGAAGAAAAATTCCCACATAAGTCATGATACAATTTAGATACACTAACAAATGACAATAATTCCTTAATACGATTTAGTATCTTGTCAATATTCACATTTCCCCAACTGTTCCAGGCACATGCTGTGTAGTTGTTTTGACTCTTAGTTTGTTTTCAATCTAGAGTCACACGTCAAGTTAGGTTGTTATGTCTCTTTAGAGTAAGCATTCTTAAAGACATACAACATTTTGGTAAGGATTTGAAGTTAGCTGAAGTATGTTAGCGGTTTCCATCTTTTTCTATGTTTGATATCAACCAGGACTCCGACTGGGTAAAATTATTGTTCTAAAAGTAATGCATTGTCAAGTAAAAGTTCACCCATAGAAGAGGGTGAATTTTCCCGCAATGCTTTTCCACCTCCAGGGAACCACCAATAACATTTTAATTTGTATAATCGACAGATAAAATTCTATTCGTTTCAGTTGTACGACATAACGATTCGTTATCAGTATATGTTGTGAAGTGATCACCACAATAATTCTAGTTAACATCCATCACCACACAGTTACAATTGTTTTCTTAGGATGAGAAGTTTTAGGATCTACTCGCTTAGAAAATTTCAAATATACAATTCAGATTTATTAACTACAGTCTCCATTACATCCCCAGGTGTTTTATTTCATAACTGGATGTTTGTACCTTTTGACTCTCTTCAACCATTTCTCACAACTCCCACCTCTGACAACCATCAATGTGTTCTCTGTATCTATGAGTTCTGTTTCTGATTTTTCTTTTTGTTTTAGATTCCACATATAAGTGAGATCATATGGTATTTGTTATTCTCTCTCTGATTTATTTGACTCAAAATTATACACTCGAGGTGCATCCACATTGTTGAAAATGGTAAGATTTCCTTCTTGTTGAAGTCTGAGTAGTATTCCATTGTGTATATATACCACAACTTTTTATCCATTCATCCATCCATTTATTTATATCTTTGCTACTATGAGTAATGCTGTAACTATCAAGTGGTGCGATATCTTTGTGTGTTTGTGTTTTCATTTCCTTTGGATAATAGCGTTTTTTTTCAGTGAACTTTTTCCCGGCAGAGATCTCGGTGCATTTGTGAAGGCCCTATTAGTTAAGAATGCAAAATTGGCCAGAAATCTTCAAATCACTGTGGAATGTATGACCCATGTGTCACTGGGGAAGACTACTAGAAGACATAAGTAGCATCAACATGGTTGTCTAAGGACATGGGGCTGAGTGTTCCCGTCAGGAATTCCTAAGATTGCAGCTGCTTCTTTTCCATTGGAATGGTCTAAGTGTGACTCCTTTGTGTCTATGTTCATCCTGGAGACAAAGTCTATGGACATGTTTATCCATCAAAGGTGGGGTTATTATCTCGTTTCAGTAAGGAGACCACCAATGAAATCATGGGATACCTCACTGTCAACAAGAGGTGTAGTTATTATAGGATTCAGGGAAGGGTTGAGTTTAGGTAAAATCTAAATGTATTAGTAGTTTTCCCAGTCGCAAAGCAAAACACGTCTGTGTATAAAATGGTTCCCATCAAGCCTGGCATAAGAGAGAGACAAATGATCCTGTTCCTTAAACGAAGATAAATGCTGTGTTGCCAAACTATTTTAACCTGTAACTGAGTAGGAAATTGAGGCAGTGTCTCTGTGGCAAAGAGGCTCACTCCCCAGAAAAGAGTGCAGTGTCCCATACCTCTAGATTCACTTTTGAACTGTGAGGTCTGTCACATCTACAACTTTACAAAACAAGGTTTCTCAGCACAAAGTCCTCGATGTGAACTAACAAAAGCAGTTTTTACTGGTTCCCTTCTCTTGTGGCCGTGTCTGGCTTCACCGGTTGTGACTGACACACAGGGACCTGCTCTCAGAAGGTCCCTGTGCTTCGTTTTATGCTCTGCCACCACCACTAGTATTCCTAATTGGTTTTTCTTCAAACTCGTTTTATGTATGTGAAGTCCAGTGGAACAAGGGAGCCTGCACCTGGGCAGAGTAGATATGCTCAGAGTGCGTGATGAGCTCAGGCCCACAGACACAGAGGGCAGTGTGCGTGGGGACAGTTGGCCAAATTCACAGACACTCACATCCAGAGGTTAGCTTGGGCACCTAGGGCTGAGGAGGTGGGGAGAGACCCAGATTGGCAGTGATAATGTCAGCCACAGCAGCAGTAGCCTGCGCACTAAGAGAAAGGATGATCTCCATGTGGAGTCCACACTGAAACGTCTGTGCCTGTCCATCCTCAGAATCATTCTTGGCAGTTCTGCACAGATATTACCTCACTACCTGGTGCACCAAGACAGGAACCGTTGGCACACAGGCCGTAAATTATTGTCAGTCAAGTATTGCAAAATAAGAATGTTCACATGGACATTGCAAAAAATTATTCCAGAGACTTTTTAGACATCTTCTAAGAGTTTAGAATTCTTTAAGGATTTGCCAGTCTTAGAAATAAAATTCAAACCTATGAAGATAGTCACATTCAATAAAGAAGATCACTCTTTTCATATGAGACTTCAGATGAATCAATGATGCACAAGAAGACAATTTTTGATTTAATTATTCCTTGTTATTGAAGACACAGCAATAGAATGCATAAACAGCAGTTCTTAATTATATAGAAATCATGAAGCCACTTTCAGTTTTTTTTGTGGGCCTCCAAGAGTTACAGGAAATGTCAGAAGAAATATCAAAATTCCATTGTATAGGTTTACTTTTAAAATTAAATTCACACTTACCCCAAACTGATTTCCACATAGAATTAAATCTTTTTATAAAAATTATCTCACAAGAATCACAATCTGTATGTACTTCAATAAAATGTTTAAATATAGAAAAAAAGAATCATCACCTCTGAATGTACCAAAATTTACATTTCAAAATAATTTATCCCAATGTTCTCATAGTTTACAAAGCATTCAACTTCAGTAAGAGTTAAATCAGAAGATACCTCTCAAAATAAAAAATGAAGCTACGTAAAATATAAATTTTGTTGATATAAAATGATTTTGCAGAAAATTCAGCCAGAAAAATTACATGCTCAATCAAGAAATCCCATTTGTCAGTTATCATTATTTATTTTACTAAAAATATGACATTGAAAACATTTTTTTGTGATTTGTAAGCATATGTTATTCCTGTATAATTGTTATTCCCATTACATTTTTTATGGAAGAAAATATTTCTAAAGAACAAAGCTTTTTATCTCTGTGCCTTTTAACAACATTTTTCTTTTCTTGCCCTTTGAACAAGCTTTCCCACATTTTTATTTTGCAGTGAGCCAAGTTCAGTGGCTGGAATTGTTTGTCAGCTTTCCCACAAGTTAACTCATTTAATTCTCATAAACAAACCGTCCAGACAGGCATTATCCAATTTTACAGAAGACGTTCCTGGGGCCTAGACAGGTTAAACATCATGTCCAGACCCACAAGCTAACAAGGGGCAGAGATGTGACTTGGAACAAAATCAGCCTCTCTTAAAAGCCCATGCTCCTAACTACCCCACACAGTCCAATGGTATTCTGAGAACATCCACAGACATTCTCTTACAACACCAAGGCTAGATTAATGCTCTGTCAATGACAGCCTCTTGTGCTGCTACTGTCATCCTCTCAGCCTTGGGGGATGATTGGAGCATTAAAGGAGCATGATCTTTTCCATTCCTTCGTGGTGTCCTTTGCTGTGCAGAAACCTTCCAGTCTGAGTTAGTCCCACTTGTTTATCTTTGATTTTGTTTCTTCTGCTTTTGGCGTCAAATCCAAAAATGTCATTGGCAAGACCAATGTCAAGGAGCTTTCCTCCTTTGTTTTCTTCTAGAAGTTTCATGGTTTTGGTCTTATGTTGAAGTCTTTAATGCTTTATGAGTTGATTTTTGTGTGTGGTGTAAGATAGTGGTCCGATATCATTCTTCAGCATGTGGAAATTCAGTTTTCCCAACAGCATGTGTTAAGAAGGCAGTCGTTCCCAGAGTGTATTTTTGACACTGTTCTCGAAGATCAGTAGACGATATATAGTTGAGTTTATTTCTGGGCTCTTGATTCTCTTCCATCGGACTATGAGTATGTTTTTATTCCACAACCATACTGTTTTGATTACAGCTGTGTAGTATAATTTGAAGTCAGCAAGTGTGATGTCTCCATTGTGGTTCTTCTTGCTTAATATTTCATTGGCTATTGAGTATATTTCAAGGTTACATACACTTTTTAGGATATTTTATTAGATTTGTGAAAAATGCCTTTGTATTGTTTTAAACTATCATTTTATGTTGAATTCATTCTTTTCATAGGAGTAACAATAATCACATCGACCCCACTGAATTCCTCATTAACCTTCACTTGGTGAAGCTGGAAATAAAGCTGAATATTAATTTGATCATAAAAGTACCTCTTACTGCTTCAAATGTATTTTTCAATAAGCCCAAAATCTGCATTTCTTAACACTGTTTCATAGTTTTCAAATCTATTTATTTTATTCCATTTGTTAATAAAAATAGTTTATATTCATAGTGTACAAAATGATGATTTCATATCCCTATACATAGTGAAACGATTATGACAGTCAAGCTAATTAAATATCTTCTCCTTATATAGTTATCACTTTTTTGTTTGTGTGGTGAGAGTACCTGGCATCTACTCTCTTAGGAAACATCCAGTATTCAATACAGTATTATTGTCTATAGTCACCATGTTATACATTAGATCTCTAGGGTTATCCATCCTACATAACTACAACTTTCCACCCTTTAACAAACATCTCCCCATTTCCCCCACCTCTCCACCACATCCACATCACTCCTGACCACCGTTCTACTCTCTGCATGTGTGTATTCGCCTCTTTTAGATTCCATACATATGTGACAGCACACAGTTTTTTCCTTTCTGTGTGTCTTATTTCACTTAGTATAATTTCCTCCAGGTACATCCCTATTGTCAGAAGTGGCAGAATCTGATTTTTTAAGTCTGAATAATATTCCATTCTATAGATACATATTTTCTTTATACATTCCTCCAATGATGGACACTCCGGTTGTTTCCATATGTTGGCTGTAGTGCATAATACTGCAATGAACATGGGATTTGGGACATCTCTTTGAAATCATGGTTTCATTTCCTTTGGGTATATATTCAGAAGAGGGTTTTCTGGATCACATGGTATTTCTATTTTTAGCTTTTGAGGAACCTGCATACTGTTTTCCATAATGACTTTATCGATTTAAATTGTCATTAACAGTGTGCAAGGGTTTCCTTTTCCCATATCCTTGCAAAATCTGTTCATTTTTATTTTTTCATAATAACCATCCAAACAAGTGAGAAATGATATCTCATTGTCATTTTGATTTGAATTTTCCTGATGATTAGTGATGTTGAGCTTCTTTTCATACACTTGTTTACCATGCACAGCAAAAGAAACAACAAAATGAAGTGCCATGAGATTAAGGATGCACTTCATTTCACATGCTCCTCATAAAAGCTTCCTAAAGTGCCTTCTCTTTTTGAAAAGGGAAAATCTTACAAGTATGAAGCACAAAGTTGACATTACATATTACACTGAGCATGCTTTCTTGAATACTGTCCCTCCTGTATCCCATGCAATAAGTGTTGTTTCATAAATTGTGATATTTTAAATGCCAAGGCCATTGCACCTAGTGAGCATGAATCTTCTCATGCTCCTGTGAGTTAAGCTGGAAAGAAAGTGATAAGAGATTAAGAAGAATGATGAAAGCAATTCAGAAATCAACATCAGAATAGAGAGAAATTGAATAATGTCTGAAGTCAAGAGATCAAGGAGAGAATGATAACAACCATGAGGAAACAATGAATAAGAAGCGTTTCCATCAGAGATAACGTCCTTATAAGGGCAGTGTTTTCTGATGGAAAGCACACTTAACCAGAAACTATGGAACTTGGCTTCTAATTCCTGCTCCACCACAACTATACTTTTCCTTTGAGAGCCACAGAGTCTCCTACTTTTTCATAAGAAGGCAAGATAAACATAATTATATGTGGAATTCATATATATTTGCATTCATATTTTCTATTCCATACCTACATCTATATCTGTCTATATCCATATCAACATCTGCATCTGCATCCGTATCTATCTGTCTCTTTACCTTCATCAGACTGTTCACCAAATAGATCTGGCTCTCTGTTTTCTTGAAACAAATTAGGATTTACCTTTTGTGTGATTGGGTGAGGTCATAAAACTTGCTTGGTTAATGCATTTTGAGCAGGAGAGATGTGTCAATTCAGGACTGGAGCCCTTAATTGCCACCATGAGAATCCTCAGAGCTCTTTCTTTTGACACAGCGACCAGCAACATTCATTGTGGTGCCTGCTCCATTTGCTGGATCTGAGCAGCTATAGTGAGCAGAGCAGCCCTGTGGCCATGAAGGCTTTGTGTCATTTGAGCAAGAATTAAACCTTTGCTCTTCTAAGATGCCAGGATTTGGATGTGATTGTCACCAGAGTACAGTCTGGCACGCGCTGACATATGCATAGTGTTGCCAGATAGAATGCAGGACATTCAGCCAAATTTGAATTCCAGATAAACAACATATCATCTTCTAACATCCATATGATCCAATAATTGCATGGATCATTCTCATATAAAAATATTCATTGGTTATATATAATACTGTGAGTAAATTTATTTTCTAGGATTGTTACATATTTAATAAAATCGTGGTCTTGGGATACAAACTCACTTGGACGTAATTCAAAGGCTTCGCTGTATACAATCTGCCTGACTTTGAGCAAGTTACTTCATTTCTTTGCCTCATCTGTAAGAGAGTGCTAAAAATACCTACATCATAAATATTTTTATGTGGAGTATGCATGGGATAGTACGTTAAAAAATTTTTTTTGCATGTTTGGTAGAGAGGAAGTGGTTGATATTACTTGCTTTTATTATTTATGTTGTTTTTATTCACATGGAAATGATTTGTAAACTGTTAAGCCCCCTGGAAATGTTATCTATCACCATTACTAATTATGGCTACTACCCACTAGTTAAGGTCGATCTTGGGAAACTCTTGTTAATATCCTTAAGCTTCTCTTTTCCTATCTGAAAAATGGACCATGTGATACATGATATGCTTTTTCACCTGTGATATTTATCAGTTGTTACATATTTCGGTGCATCATCGGATATAAATCCATTTTTCCCTACTCTAGGCTCCAAGGTGGTCCACCATGTCATCATCCCAGCTGGATCCACAGCTTACCTGATGCCGTCTGGTTAAGACATACAAAGAGGAGAAAGAGAAGGAACAGTAGCCTGATGATAAGAAATGAATTCTCAGGATTATAGGAAGAACTGGCCCTGTCTGATGGTTTTTTTTCTTCAATGAACATCAATGGGGGCAGCTAATCCAGGGAAAGATTTCAAAAGTTCAGCTAGAGAGAAAAAGCTTCTATTCCTAACAAAGATGTTCAATTAGGGCCTGGGTGTCATTTGAGAGTGTTTCGTCTATGACACACAGTTATAGATCCACGTTTCTGGAGTCAAAAAGAAAGAATAATTCCACATTTTCTAGTTGATTCTCACTTGTTCTTATGACTCTAATGTTTTTTTTTTGAGAAAAAAAATACAGAATTTTTATAGCAAGTCATCCCTTAATTCATTCGCCTCTATTGCATGTCTCTGACTCTATTGCTGTTCAGCTTTCCCTAAGGAATAAAAAGAAAACCCTCCTTTTTAGAAGTTAAAAAAGGAGAGGGTCTTTGGTAAATGGGTGTGATCTTCTCTCCTTTTAACTCTCAATAATTATTTTCTTTTTTTTTGCTACCTAATTAAAAGTAATATTCAACCCATTCTAGGCAAGATCTTACCATGCTGAGTTCTTGCATAGATTACAAGATGAGACTTTGGGGGCCAGAGCATTTCTGAATACCAGTATTACATCAATGTGTTTTCGTGGTAAAGGATTTAATTAGCAAAGAATTATAAGAAGTAAAACATTGACATTTCTCTCTGTCCCTTCCCTCTCCTCTTCGCAATTTTGCTTTATATTGTTTATGTGTATGTCTTTTTCACTATACCCTGAATTTATAGGGAAGCGCGTCCCGTTTTATTATCTCCCATTCTCAGCACCTTGAACAGTGCCTAGCACAGAGAAGGAACTCATATGTTTATTTAAAAGAATGAATACTTCTATGGAAGTATCTACAACTGAATGAATAAATAAGTGGGAAGATGAAAGAAATGAATGACAGAGGGAAGGAAGGAAGAGAAGAGCACACAGGGAAGGAGACTTCCCTACTACTCTAACAATGGTCATCCTACATTATTAGTCAATACTGTTGTTGGGGAGTCAAAAGATACATTGCTCCTGAGATGCAAACATCAAATAAATCATCCAAGCCCTAGATTAAGCTGTGGTCTTTGGGGGAACAAAGAAAAAATGAATTTCACTTAATAATTAAAGATCTTTGGAGTCAGATAGACCTTGCTTCAAAGTCTCTGCTGTGTCACTCACTAGCCGAGTGATCTTGAAAGAACTTTTGAAAGCTCCAGTTTCTTCTTCTGTACATGTGATGATGGAGAGAGTATCAATCTCCTATGCTCTGTCTCAGGAAAAGGGACTTAGGTGGAGTCAGTGGCTGACCAACACATCTCTATGCAGACAGTAAGGTTTTAACCAGGATCACTGATGTTTGTTTCAACCTCAACTGTGGGAAGGACTTTCTAGGCAGCTTCTGGGCCCCAGAAATCACACAAGAGGTGAGTTTCTTTCATCAAAGCTGAACGGCTCAGAAAAACGCTGAAATTAAAAAAAAAAGATAAGGTCAAATTGTGCTTTTCTGGGGCCCACGGAAATAGAAGCTTATAAAGAAACTTTGGATATTGTTTGGAATGAAAGAAAGATGGTCTTAAAAATGAACCTAAAGTTGTAGGTTTGTACACAAAATTCCCTATTTAAGTTCACTTATTAAATGCAATGATATCTTAATAAATTTACATAATTTAATTAAGTAATACTGAGCCTCCATTAACCTTCACTTTAGAATGAGAGACTGGGAAAAATTTTTCTTGATCTCTTATTATTTCCCAGGAGCTTAAAAATGATACCTTAGTTCAAACACTTGCCATGTGAGATAAGTATTTTCATTCTTTAAGCAAGTTAATACAGGTGGAACGAGTAGTGATGGAGCCTAGATTTCAACTCTGTCTATCCAATACCAAGTCTTTTGCTTATTTTACAGTCTATCATGCTGAGAAAACAAAGATTGTATTTGCTGGCTTAAGGGATATCCCTACAGTGAGATAAACATGTGCATGTGTGTGAGCATGTTCGAGAGCCAGAGTGTGAGTGTGAGTGAATGAGTGGGGAGTTGTGTATTGAAAGTCTTCTAAATTATATTAAAAGTCTTCTAAATTATCCTTTGCTATCATAGATGGAAAGGATGTGACATAAATTATTTGAGTAAAGGCTGGTGCTCCCTCAGCAACTTAACAAAATCATTGATCATCCAAATGGGGACACTTTGTATAATGTAAGGGTCTTATCATTAGTTGTTATGCTGGAACAACAGGCATAAACTGGGACTGTCTCAGACAATCTGATCGGTATTGCCATCCTGTCCCTAAGAAAACCTCCTCCTTATCAAGCACAACTTTCTTTGCTGAAGGTAAGGCAAAACCTAGCAGTTGATGATTCTCTAACCACGCTCTCTCTCTGCCAGTCTGGAAATCTCCAACAGCACATTGACCAACAAAAGGTCTCCTTTGACGCGACCATTATCAATGGCACTGGCTTATCTTTCCAATTACTTCTTTGCACATTTTCTTCTCTCGGCCCAGAGATTACAGCAGGATGGGACTGGGAAAGGTAGCACTATCTTCTTACATTTGGAAGTCTTGTCAACTTAATTAGTACACACGGCTGATTTTATGCTAAGTGTAAACACACGCTTACTTCTAACCGTGTACCAAACTCAAAGCTATACTAATATAGACAACATTATCGCAGATTTATGAACCTAGGAGCAAAGCTGAGAGGGCTTTCCTGCTTCCCATGCTTGATGGTGAAAACTGATCCACCAACTCTTAGAAAACCTTCATCACATGTGATAACATCAAATCATTTTCAGAACAAAGTTGGGGTGTCAACGAATTACTTCTTTAATAATTTGGCCCAGCCATGATAGTCTGGGTTTTGAGGGTCTAGTGAGAACCCACTAACTTGTTTTATCCTAGAGTGTCTCTGTGTGAGTACCTACACCCACTCACCCCTCCCCACCCTCAGTCTGTCATTGATCTTGCCTTCCCCAACCCACCTCTCCTCCATCTTAAATGAACTATGTATGTTTCTCACATTCTCTTTCTGTAAGACACAACTTAGCAATAAAAAGGATATGCTTTTGAATCTTAGGATCAGCTTTTGAACCTTGCACTATGTACACATCTATTTTAGTTCAGTGATATTGATGGAAAAGTTAAGTAAGCACTTGTGGTAATCTGTTTAAATAAACCACACAATTCTACATAGTATCTGTGAGAGCTTCACTCTCCTGGCTCAATAATAGTACTTTTAATAATAACAATATAATAATAATAATAATAAAATAGAAAAGAAAGTATAGACTGAAAGCTTTGGTCACATTCCCATCTCTTCTATTGTACACTGAAAGCAATACTCTTTACTGACTTCCTAAATCTTATGCATATATACACAACCTTTCTTCAAGTACAGATGGCTTTCTCCTGAGAACCTACCTTGCAGTTGTTTTCTCTACCTTAATAGCTTGTCTGCTGCCTGTCCATTCAGGTAGGGTTGCCTGAGAGTGGCTGCCCAATGCCACATAGTTAGGGGTCGGATCGACAATAGGCTGAGGGACTGATGAGTGGGGAGATGCAGGATCCACAATGATCACATATTGACAGGAATCATTTTGATGAGACCTGGGGCTCAAGCCAGATTGAATGGTATCAACCCCCGAGAGAAGGACAAGAGGAAGTGGGGACTATGGAGACTCTCCTTCCGAAATATTTTGCTGAAAAGCTAAGCAAAGACAAGAAGTATTAGCTGATCAATGATATAGTGTCAGAGAAGAGCTGTTTGTTTTTAGTTTTTATAGATTCAGTGCAGTGGGTAAGAGGTAGTGCAGGTGGCAGCCTCGCCATGAATGAACTGGAGAAAGGAGATCCAGGATCAGAGCATGAGCCCAGTAGTTCATGAGTCACATAGAAAAGCCACCTCCTTTTAGCTACTGAAATGAGAAAGGTGTCCCTCTGATGGAATGGTCGTAATAAGTAACTTAGGAAAGTTTTGACAATAAAATATTAATAGATTTTATACAAAAATACTCAAAATTGCAGAAAAAATTAAAAATTATAATCTCAACAAAGAAGAAGATAGAAGTCTAGTAAACAGTAGAACCAGATCTCATTTAAAAAGTTCAAGGGACAATAAAATAAACTATAACTAAAGGATAAAGGTGATGGATGAAATAAGGGATATTAGATTAAGCTAAATAATACAATCAATGAGATAAGAAAGAGAAAAACTTTGTTGTTCTTAGTGACCAGAAATTCAGATCTGGGAATAAAAATGAAAATTTTAAACTAGAAGAAGAAGAAGAAATATGTTGGAGTCAAGGAAAGCTTCAATGTTAGCAAACAGGTCAAAGTTTTGGTTTAAACCTTGGACTAAGGAAAATTATGGAAGGATTTTAAGAAAGGTAAAATTTGGAAATATGAACTGTAAGATCTCTTTCAAGCTATCATAAAATAATTTTTCATGTGGACAAGGAAGATTTTGGTGAAAATTAACATAAGTCCATTAGAAAATACTTCTCTGAGAAACAGGAAGAAAATTCCAGTGGTGAGATTTTACTCCCTATCAAAGGTGCTGGGAGCTGCGTATTTGGGCAGACATTTTTGTGGAACCTGTGAAACCCCAGCACATGGATGGCATGCTCCGCATCTCAGCCTAAGGGCAGACCTCTGTCTAACAAACCCCAAGTACAGTCTTGAAATAAGGGCTTTTCTCTTGTCATCGAGCCCAGGGACCCTCTGAGGGAGGGGAACTTGGCAGATGCACCATGAGCTTTTGTGTGAATAAATATAAAAATGTGTACAAGCTTCAACAATGTTGGCAGTTTTTCATTATTTTGTCTGTGGCTCATTAAACAAATCCAGATTTTGGATCTTTGGTGCTATACCTTTTACGCACAAAGTATGTACTTTTTAAGTAGTAAAATGAGACTGCGGAGTTAAAGAAATAAATACCTTACCAATAACAAAAAAAAACAAAAAACAAAAGAAAAAGGCCATAAGGAAACATCAGAGTGATTTAGCTTTGAGAATCAAAACGATTTAATCTAGGAAACTCTTCTCCAGAGGGAAAGTATGTTCTGCTTAAGCATACATATTTAAGGCCACAATGCAGGCCTTTATCTAAAACAGCATGGGGCCGGCCCTGTGGCTTAGCGGTTGGGTGCGTGCGCTCTGATGCTGGCGGCCCGGGTTCGGATCCCGGGTGCGCACCGAGGCACTGCTTCTCCCGCCATGCTGGGGCCGAGTCCCACATACAGCAACTAGAAGAATGTGCAACTATGACATACAACTGTCTCCTGGGGCTTTGGGGGAAAATAAATAAATAATATTAAAACAGCATGAAGTTTCCATTTTCTTTAAGTTATGTAACTCTGCCTCACTATCTTGTCTCATTGGGGGAATACTGCAATGAGAACAGAGGGACCAGTGCTGTCCCATAGGAGTTCCCGCAAGATGGAAATGTCCCATATCTGTGATGTCAACATGGCAGCCATTGGCCACATGTGGCTATTGAGCACCTGAAATGTGGCTGGTGTGACTGAGGATCTGAATTTTAAATTTTTTTTAATTTTTGGTATTATTTTATTCCTTTTGACCCATTATAGAGCTGTTTATTCCATATTACATGTGAGGAAATAAATTTTAGAGTCAAATCTTTAGTATCAAACATCGCTGATTACACAAGTGAGTTCTAAGGCAAATCTCTCTGGTGAAAAAAAGTAATTGTCTCATTTTCTATGCTCTGTCTTCTCTCAGCTGACCAGTCAAGGACATCTGCTACCTGGGCTTCTGGAGAGCAACAGTTTGCTTACGTACGACCACCTAGACACAACATTTCTAGTCTAATTGTGTTTGAATATATTATACTACATTATATTCTATGCTATTCTCCACATAATATATATATTAAAGAGCTGTGTATGGGTCCAGCCTGGTGGCACAGCAGTGAAGTGCACACACTCCAGTTCTGCAGCCCAGGGTTCACAAGTTTGGATCCCCAGTGCGCATCAACGCACTGCTGTCAAGCCGTGCTGTGGTGGCATCCCATATAAATTAGAGGAGGTTGGGAACAGATGTTAGCCAAGGGCCAATCTTCCTCAGCAAAAAAAGAGAAGGATTGGCATCAGATGATAGTTCAGGGTTGATCTTCCACACAAAGAAAAAAAACAAAAACAGAACTGTGTAAAAATATATAGACAAATATATAAAAATTGCATGCTGTGGATCTTAGTGCTATTCACTCCTTCAATTATGAGAGACCAAGGGCCATTCTCTTAGCTCTCTCCTGTTGACCTATGTTGCCCTCTTCCTGAGTCTCATGGGATATTTTTATTTAATTGTGTCTTCATTAGGATGTTTCCTCTCAATATTTATTTGAGTTATGCTACATCTATATTCAGGAAAAAAAATAAAAAATTATGCTACCATGTGTCCAATTCAATTTTGTGTAAATTTATGGAAAATCCTTGAAATAAAAAAGGTCTTTGTTTACAAAGACCTTTCAGCTAAATGATATATCTGAAATAAACACAGGAACACAATCAAGATTGAATAAGAGGCATCCATTAAAAGGACAAGAACCATTTCCTCTTCAGAGGGCAGAGGAAATTTGTTCCTTGGTGGGTTGGGAATGGTTTCATGAAGGACAGGGGATCTGAGCTTAGTCTCAAAGGATGGGTCAAAATTGAAATGATGTCATTGGCTCTAGAGGGCGGCATGCCAAGCATCTGGAACAGCAATAGCAATGCATAGATGTTAGTAAAGAAGGCATTTATGGGAAGACAGCGGTCCAATTTGCCTGGAAGCTAAATGGGAACTCTGCAAAATAAATTCTGGTTTACTGTGGAGCTGCTGAATGCTAATGTCTATAGCATTTAATTTGGAGGTAAGTGAAGAATCAATAGGGATCTCTTTGACTTCCCTGAGTGAATCACCACACAATAACCAGAATTACAAGAGGTCAGGTTCTCTGATTTGGAACTATGCAATTTTATTGGGTTTATATTTCACAAATATTTCTTAGGGGACAGTTTTCCCCTCCATAGTGGTGTTCATAGTTCGATTTCTTTGTTCCTATTTCTCTCTTCTGTGGCATTTTTGTGTTGGTAGGAGACACCTGCTAATCTCTTCTCAGTTAGGAGGGCACCTGAATGGAAAAGAAAAGTCCATGCTCCTAATGCAAGATAAAGCAACTAGGAGTCTTCTGGTGAAGGCTGGAAAGAAAGGAGAGCACAGAGAGAAGTTCCAGCTCCATTTCAGGAAGACTCAAAACATGAGTCATTATCCCTCTTTGTAAATCCTTTGGGGACGAGCTCCTTTTCCAAGGATGGGGCTTACGTGATCTCAATGCCTTTTACATGGGATTATGATTTCTTGTAGATAATTTTCTGACAAAGAGACCATATACTTGTTCTTGAAGAAACAGATTGCTAGATGTTTTGTTTTGTGTCTGCCTGACTTGGGCCACTAGGCGAGTTCAGGTAGAAGCTTGTGGAGAGTCTCCTGCAAATCCCTCCCCACCACAGGAGCCTCTTAGAGGCTGCTGAAAGTCAGCAGTTACCAAACACAAGTCAGCAAATCTCCATTGAGAAAAGGCAAGCAGCAGTCCATTTGTTTGTATTTCTTCTTCCCAAAACATCTGGATAATTTTGAGTTTAGGTGGGAAGAACCCTAACTGTTATATCAACATTTACTCACCTGAGTTCTAATATGTGAACTCAATAATACAGTTATATGAACAAAAGATATACAACAATATTTCTTATTTATACAGTTTTCTCAAGTTCCTTCTCTCTCTTCTTCCCTCCCACCCTTCCTTCCTTCCTTCCATATTGTTTATCTCTTTTTCACTTCCCTCTCCTTTTCGCTATTTATTTTGCTTCAATTACTGTAAATGCCAGGACAACATAAATGTAGGGAACAAGATAAGCTCAAGTTCACCTGCAAACCTCAAAAAGAATTATACACTTCAGATGATTTCCAATGTGAAGAGATTATATGAGAACACATACAGCAAAAGTCTCTAAAAGATAGAATGGGAGCCCTACTCATATTATGAGTTTCTCTAGGTGCCCAATGACTCCACCAATTAATTATAAAAGGATACACTTAACAAAAGATAGCCTGAATTTCTATTCTTGTCATAAAGTTCCTTCTCCTATTTCTATTTACATTGGCACTTACCTTATACTTCAAGCACAGATATTGCAGTTTCTTGCCACAAAAAAAGTAGTGGTGTTTTAACAGTTCATTTTTTAATTTTTAAGATGAGTTAAGGAAAAGTAAAGGTCTGAAAAGTCCTTTAACGTCTTATGCACCTTCAATGTTAAAGAGAGGGTGCTTAGTTGTAGCGAGCTCTTCTAATGATCTATTTAGTCTAGAGAAAGAATGAATAGGAAGCTTCAGTTCAACCTCCAATTATTTCTAGCCTCTTATTTCTGAGATCCGTCAAACCTGGAGCAGGATCGTGAATGAACATGGCAATGTGAAGAAAAAATAATGAAGCCTCACAGCTGATGCTTACAGACTCAGCGAATAACAAAGGATGAAGAACAAGGTGACTTTTTTTTCAAGCTTCTATTAAAATAAAGGCACCACGGTCACTTGCAGACGTGATTGCATTTCTTTTTTTTTAAAATTTCATTTATTTTTTATTGTGTTAACATTGGTTTATAACATTGTATATATTTAATGTGTACATATCACACTTCTATTTCTGTACAGAGTAAATCATGTTAACTATCCAAATGCTGTTTACAATCCACCACCACACACATGTGCCTAATCATCCTTTTCACCCTCCTCCCTCCCCCATCCCCTCTGGTATCCACCAACCCTTCTCTGTCTCTACATGTTTGTTTGTTATTGTTTAGATCTTCTACTTATGATTGACATCATACGGTATTTGACCTTCTCCCTCTGACTCATTTTGCTTAGCGTAATATCCTCAATGTCCATGCATGTTGTCAAAAATGGCAGCATTTCATTGTCTCTTACGGCTGATTAGTCTTCCATGGTGTATATACCACATCTACTTTATCCTTATCCCTTGATGGTCACTCAGGTTGCTTCCAATTCTTGGCTATTTTGAATAAGGCTGCAATGAACACAGGGGTGCATGCATCTTTATGCATTAGTGTTTTCATGTTCTTTGCAATAACACCCAGCACAGGAATAGCTGGATCGTATCGTAGTTCTATTCTGATTTTTTTGAGGAATCTCCATACTGTTTTCCATAGTGGCTGAACTAGTTTTCACTCCCACCAGCAGTGTATGAGAGTTCCCCTTTCTCAACATCCTCTCTAACACTTGTTCTTTCCTGTGTTGTTAATTATAGCCATTCTGACAGACATGAGGTGATATTTCATTGTAGTTTTGATTTGCATTTCCCTGACAGTTAATGAAGTTTAACATCTTTTTTGTGTGCCTGTTGGCCATCTGTACATCTTTGGAGAAATATATGTTCAGGTATTTTGCCCATTTTGGAATTGGGATATTAGCTTTTTGTTGTTGAGATGTATGAGTTCTTCATATATTTTTGGGATTAACCCCTTGTCAGATATATGGTTTGCAGATATCTTCTCCCAATTGTTAAGTTGTCTTTTCGTTTTGTTGATGATTTCCTTTGCTGTGCAGATGCTTTTTAGTTTGATGTAGTCTCATTTGTTTATTTTTTCTATTGTTTCTCTTTCCCAGACAGACATGATACTTGAAAATATGTTGCTAATTCTGATGTCGAAGAGTGTACTTCCTATGTTTTCTTCTAGAATTTTCATGGTTTCAGGTCTTATGTTAAGTCTTTAATCCATTTTCAGTTAAATTTTGTGTATGGTTTAAGGTAACGGTCTACTTTCATTTTTTGCATGTGGCTGTCCAGTTTTCCCAACACCATTTGTTGAAGAGACTTTCCTTTCTCCATTGTATGTTTCTAGATCTTTTGTCAGAAATTAGCTCTCCATAGATGTATGGGCTTATCTCTGGGCTCTCGATTCTATGCCATTGATCTGTGTGCCTGTTTTTGTGCCAGTAGCATTCTGTTTTGATTACTATAGATTTGCAGTATATTTTGTAATCAGGGAGTGTGATCCCTCCAGCTTTGTTCTTTATTCTTAGGATTCCTTTGGCTATTTGGGGTCTTTCATTGTTCCCTATAAATTAAAGGATTCTTTGTTCTATTTCTGTGAAAAATATTGGAACTTTTGTTAGAGATTGCATTGTATCTATAGATTGCTTTAGGAAGTATTGACATCTTAACTATGTTAATTCTTCCATTACCAGAGCGTGGAATATCTTTCCATTTCTTTGTGTCTGCTTCAATTTCTGTCAGCAATGTTTTATACTTTTCAGTGTACAGATCTTTCACTTCTTTGGTTAAGTTTATTCCTAAGTATTTTATTCTTTTTGTTGCAATGGTAGTTGGGATTGTATTCTTAATTTCTCTTTCTGCTGCTTCATTGTTAGTATATAGTAACACAACTGATTTTTGTATGTTGATTTTGTATCCTGCATCTTCACCATATTCATTTATTATTTTGAAAAAAATTTTATTGGATTCTGTAGGGTTTTCTATATAGAAAATCATGTCATAAGCAAATAGTGAGAGTTTCACTTCCTTTCCAATTTGGATCCATTTTATTTCTTTTTCTTGCATGATTGCTCTGGCTAGGTCTTCCAGTACTATGTTAAATAGGAGTGGTGAAAGTGGGCATCCTTGCCTGTTTCCTGTTCTTAGAGGGATAGCTTTCAGATTTTCAGCATTGAGGATGATATTAGTTGTGAGTTTGTCATATAGGTCCTTTATTATGTTGAGTTACTTTTCTTCTATGCTCATTTTATTTAGATTTTTTATCATAAATGTATGCTGTATCTTGTCAAATGCTTTGTCTGCATCTACTTAGATAATCGTGTGATTTTTATTCTTCATTTTATTAATGTGGTGCATCACGGTGATTTATTTGTTGATGTTGAAGTATCCCTCCATCTCTGGAATAAATCCCACTTGATCAATGTGTATGATCTTTGTATTTTATAGTTCTATGTGATTTGCTAGTATTTTATTGAGCATTTTTGCATCGAACTTCATCAATGATATTGTCCTGTAATTTTCTTTTTTTATGTTGTCTTTGTCTGCTTTTGGTATCAAGGTAATATTGGCTTCGTAGAATGAGTTAGGAAGCTTCGCCTCCTGTTCAGTTTTTTGTAAGAGTTAGAGAAGAGCAGACATTCAGAGTTATTTGAATGTTTGGTAGAATTCACCAGGGAAGCCGTGTGGTCCTGGACTTTTATCTTTGTGTACATTTTGATTAAAATTTCAATGTCCTTACTGGTGCTTGGTCTATTTAAATTCTCTATTTCTTCTTGATTCAGTTTTGGAAGGTTGTATGATTCTGAGAATTTATCCATTTCTTCTAGGTTATCCAATTTGTTGGCATAGAGCTTTTCATATTATTCTATTATAATATTTTGTATCTATGAATTGTCTGTTGTAATTTCTTCTTTCAGTGCTTATTTGAGCCTTTTCTCTTTTTTTCTTGCTGAGTCTATCTAAAGGTTGGTCAATTTTGTTTATCTTTTCAAAGAATCAGTGGTTGATTTCATTATTTTTTTCTATTTTCTTAGTCTCTATTTCATGTATTTCTGCTCTGATTTTTATTATTTCCGTCCTACTGATTGTGGGCTTTGTTTGTTTTTCTTTTTCCAGTTCCTTTAGGTGAAGTGTTAGACTGTTTATTTGATATTTTTCTTGTTTGTTGAGATATGCCTGTTCTTTTATAAACTTCCCTCGTAGAACCACTTTTGCTGTATCCCATAAATTCTGGCATGTCGTATTTTCATTTTCCTCTCTCTCCAGGAATTTTTTGATTCCTCCTTTGATATCTTCATTGACCCAGTCGTTATTCAGTAGCATTTTGTTTAATGTTCACATATATCGGCTTTACTGTTTTTCTTCCTATAGGTGATTTCTACCTTCAGGCTGTTGTGGTAAGAAAAGACACTTGGTATTATTTCAATCTTCTTAAATTTATGGAGACTTGTTTTGTGGCCTAATATGTGATCAGTCCTGGAGAATGTTCCATGTGCATTTGCAAAGAATGTGTATCCTTCTGTTTTTGGATTTAAAGTTCTGTATGTATCTAATAAGTCCATTTGTTCTAGTGTGTCACTTAAGGCCAATGTTTCCTTACTGATCTTCTGTTTGTATGATCTGTCCGCTGGTGTAAGTGGAGTGTTAAAGTCCCCAACTATTATTGTGCTACTGTTTATTTCTCCTTTTATGACTATTAATAACCGCTTTATATATTTAGGTGCTTCTTCATTGGGTGCATAGATATATATCAGTATTATATCCTCTTGTTGGATTGTTCCCTTGGTCATTATGTAATGCCTTTCTTTGTCTCTTTTTACAATTTTTGTTCTAAATTCTATCTTGTCTGATAAGAGTATTGCTAATTTCTTTTCATTGCCATTTGCATGCAATATCTTTTTCCAACTCTTCCCTTTCAGTTTGTGAGTGTCTGAAGTGCATCTCTTGTATGCAGCATATCTATGGGATTTATTTTTTTTATCCAATCAGCCACACTATGCCTTTTAATTGAAACATTTATTCCACTGACATTTAAAGCAGCTGTTGATAAGTATGTACTTACTGCCATTTTGTTTTTCTTTACTTTGTTTCTCAGTGTTTTTGTAGTTCATCTCTGTTCCTGTTTTCTTCTCTTGCTCTCTTCCCTTGTGATTTGATGCTTTCTTTATATTATGTTTCATTCCCTTTTCTTACATTTTGTGTATTCATTATAGGTGTCTGGCTTGTTATTACCATGGGGTTCATATATAGTAACCTACATATATAGCAGTTGATATTAGGTTGATTGTCTCCTCAGTTTGACCTCTATCTGAGAGGTGTACTCTTTTCCTCCTCTTCTCTCACATTTTATCTTCTTGATATCATATCTAATCTCTGTTTTGTGCGTTTGTATCCCTTACCCTCTTATCATGGAATTCAATATTTTTTTCTTGTTTGTGGTATTCTCTTTCTACTTTAAATAAATCTCTTCAATTTCTTGTTGGACTGGTTTCTTGGTGATAAACTCCTTTAATTTTGGCTTATCCTGGAAACTCTTTTTCTCTGCTTCCATTCTGAAGGAAAACCTTGCAGGGTAGTTTATTCTTGGCTGTAGTTTTTTTCCTTTTAGCACTTTAAATATATCATGCCACTCTCTTCTAACCTGTATGGTTTCTGCTGAGAAGTCAGCGATAGAATTAAGGAGTTTCCTTTGTGTGTAACTTGTCTTTCTCTTGCAGCTTTTAGGATTCTCTCTTTATCTTTAATTCTTGACATTTTAATTATGATGTGTCTTGGTGGGGGCCTCTTTGAGTTTATCTTGTTTGGTTCTTTCTGTGCTTCTTGTACCTGGACGTCTATTTACTTTCTTATGTTAGTGAAATTTTAGGTTCTTCTTTCTTCAAATAGATTCTCTGTCCTTTTGTCTCACACTTCTCATTCTAGTACACATATAATATGGATGATAGTGTGCTTGATGTTGTCCAGAGGTCCCTTAGACTGTCCTCACTCTTTATAATTCTTTTCTTCTTTTATCTGTTCAGCTTGGGTGACTTCCTTTAGTCTTCCATACAGCTCACTGATCCATTCTTCTGTGTATTCTACTCTGCTTTTAAGTCCCTCTAGTGAATTTTCATTTCCAGTATTGTAATTTTCTTTTCTGGTTGGTTCTTTTTTATATGTTGCATTTCTTTGTTGACATTCTCTCTGAGTTCACCTATTATCCCCAGATAAGTGAGCATCCTTATGACTATTTCTTTGAACTCTCTGTTGGGTAGATTGCTCATTTCTGTTTCATTTAGTTCATTTTCTGTGATTTTATCCTCTTCCTTTACTAGGAATGTTTTCCTTTGTCTCCTCATTTAGCCTCTTTCCCTGTCATTGTGTCTATGTATCAGGTAGGTCAGCTATGTCTTCCGATATTGCAGGGGTGACCTAATACAAGTGATACCTTATGAAGCACAGCAGTGTGCTTCCCTCTAGTCATCTATTCCAAATGTTCCAGGAGTGACCCCTGTGTGGGCTACACATGTCCTTCTGTTGTGGTGAGCTTCTCCTGCCGTAGCTCCCCAGGAAGGCTGAGCTGTCCCTCTTCCCAGTTGGATGTAATGCTTAATGCGTGTAGTTTTCTGGGCCTTTCAGTCTCTTTTTAAGATATGGGGGCCCAAGCACAGTGCGCTGCAAGGTGTAATAGCACATTCTCCTCACAATTTTTCTATTCATTTAGTAGGCAGCAGCATGGCTGGTTGTTAGGCACAGGGGATTACAATTGCTACAAACTTCTGGCCTATAAGGGTCTGCGGATTGCTGCTGTGTGAGGCTGACCTCAGGCACAGTAGCAGCCTATTGTTTCAGGCTTTCAAAGGTGGGGCTGATCCCTTATGTGGCTTTTTGAGAAACACAAGTCTTCTACACCTGACAAGCTCCACCAACAACAGGGCCACACAGTCAACACAGTCGTGCCCCATGCACAGGCCCTGACCCTCAGAGGTGGACCCAGTCACTCCAAGGCAGGAGGCCCCCACACTCCACCTATGTCCGCACTGCCCACCCACTCCTCATGCACACCCTGACTCAGAGAGGTGGCCCCACTCTTTCTCAGGCTACAGAGAATCCATGCAACTTGCTCAGCAGGGCCACAAATTCCCTGAGGGCTTGTTGTTCGGTGGGGCCAGTCCCTAGGGCAGGTCTCTTTCCTTAGCTGAGCTGGATTAAATCTGTACTCTAGTTATTGGGGCAGACCCTGGGCTAGCAGGCCAGTGGAAGAACTCTAATCGCTTCTGCCAGAATCTGTGTCAGTACACGCACACCAGGTCACAGCAATAGCTGCCCCCAATATACCAATCCCTTGAGAGCTCTCACCTCACACCGAGATACACCCAGAGCCAAACTGATGAGTTTCTTTTCACCCAAGGACTGTGCACCTTTCTTTCATGACAGTTTAGGTTGCTTTCTGAAACAGGTGAATTTGTGCATAGACCCTTTAAGACCTGGCATTAAATTCTTTGTATCCCAGCTTTTCTGCGAGTATTCTCCATTGATGTTAGAAGCGTGCAAAGCCAGATATCATGCAACTCATCTCAGTTGTGCTGAGTCCTAAACATGCCTATAGCGGGAACGCTCCCCAGCTCAGTTTCCCCATTCATCCAAGGAAGGCTATGTACCTCCGGTTTGTCCCCTGGTAGCTAAGAGGCATCATAGCTTGAAAAGGTGGCACTCACTTTCTTTCCAGAGGGAATTTCTGCCTCTTCCATCTCAATTAAGACTGTCATTTCTTCTTAGTCTTGGCTATTGTGAATAACGCTGCAATGAACACAGGGGTGCATGTACCTTTACAATGGTGTTTTCAAGTTCTTTGGATAAATACCCAGCAGTGGAATAGCTGGATCATATGGTAGTTGTATCCTTGATTTTTTGAGGAATCTCCATACTG